>JAHLSL010013199.1:491226-603683 GCA_025920805.1 Petroica traversi
CTCACTGAATCAAGGATGGATTTTTGTTTCTTGTTGGTAGTATCATTTAGGTTAGATACCCGATTGCTGTTATTTTAATATGAATTAAATATATGCAATTACTTCAGATCCATGCTGAGCTTACTCAGATGAGAATCTGACCCAGCACTTCTTATGGTAAGAAAAGGTAAAAGTGAATTTTTTCCCCCCAAAATATATAAATTCAAAACTGAGAAGAAAAAAAATTGTGTACAAATATCACATAACAACATCAACAATTCCATAGATGTAGTTCCTCAGTGCACACTTTAAAACAAGAGAAGGTTTTTTTTGTTCTTTTTCCGTTTTGCTTTTAAAGTCTGGCATAATAATATTAAAGCTGACAAAAAATCAGGGCAAGCTACATCACTTCCTCATACAAAAAAAGTACAAAACATTAGCCTCTAACTAGACAAAACATAATACTGGTCATCACAGTTAGACATTTAGTAACTGTGTGTCTTGGAGTATTTTACTGGAGGGTAGTAAAAAATAGCTTCGGCTGCAGATCTCCCATCTCAGGTTACTTCAGTCATAGAGGCAGAGTGATTCTGCAAAAAGGAAAAGGCAAACACATGAATGTTTGTATACAGCACTCTGGCACTGACATACCCTAGTGTGTAAAAGCAATGGGAAAAACCTCCCTTATAAAAACTTGCATTGTAGATGTTATGTTCAGCAGTTATAATTTAAGAAAATTATCTTGTTGATTTCTGGTGGACATGAACAGCTCAAGTCCAGTCTCTACCTGCACTTCACAGTCCAGTAGCTACAAACAGCTGAGTGGACAAAATTTTTCTCACTGCTCATGAATATTTTCACTTGCTCAGCCCTTTTGTCTACTGAAAACAATGTGGATATATAAGTAGCACTGCTTCTGGACTAGAACATCTAATGCACACAGTTCTGCATATTTAGTGCAAAGTCTTCCAGTAAATCTTTGCCTAATCAAAATTGACTTTTCAATTAAGCAAAATTTTTCCGGACATTAGAGACAGGGAAAAATTCCTCTTTTCAGTTTATTTCCCAAAGAGTTTAATAAAAGTTGCTATTGATCTTGCCACACATCATGTAGGACAGGCCATATAATAAAGGAAGTACAATTTAAAGAACAAATAAATTACAAACAAATACACTGAAATACACTAATGTATTTCAGATAACTCATAAACCACAGTTTCTCCCAGAATTTCTTGGCAGGTTGCATTGACTTATCTGTTCTGAAAGGACTGGGTATGATGCAGTTATGCCAACACAAGCCATTTGAAGTTAGTACTTTTAACAGAAACACCATCAATATTGATGTTCTCACTATCTATTTTTTTGCAGGCTTGAAAGAATGCTATTAATTTATCTTCTAATGACTTAGAAAAAATTATATGATTTCTTCTTATTACAAAAGATACTGAACAGTAATAAGGATAAAAATCCTAATTTCTGTAATATTTTTGAAGGACAGTACAGTTTATCATCAGGAAAGAATAAATCTTTCATACATCCCAAAAGTTTTTGGAATGTAATTAGGCAGAATTATTTTTTTTACTTTTCTCTCAGTTTTCTATTCTAAACAAAAGTTTGTGAGGCATGTGAAATCCTTCTTCAGCTGAAGATGTGTTTGGGGGCAGAAGATCTACAGTATTTGGTAGTTTCAGAGTTAAATGCCTTAAAACAAACTCTGCTGTGAAGCAGATTCACTCTGTTCAGTGGGCTTGAAGTGAGGCATGTGTAGTTAGGTACAAAACTACGTTTTACTCTGCCGCAACAGAAAATATGCTTGGTGATGGTCTGGGTAAGGGGATTTACAGTACCTGTGCACTCAGGGTCTCCAGAGGACTTTCCACTCTTGGAAAAGCCATTAGTGGCATTCCTCGTGGGTCTTCAGGCTTCGGTTTAGAAGGAGCTGCATGACTGCCCTTAAAGTTATGGACAACACATATCCCCTGTGTAACGCAGAAAAAAATCAGAGTGAGGTCAGTGTGTACTGTCCCTAGGAGAAACCTGGAGGGGAAATTACTTTGTGGGTCATAACTGCTAGTTTTTGTAAAGAATTTAATCTGGGTTCAGGTTCAAGACTTCCTGTGTCTCAGCCTTGGGCTGCAGTGTATTTACTGACACAGCTGGGCATGATGCACTGCCCTGGTGATGAACCATTCTCAGCCTTTTTACATTTCACATTTGACACAGGAGAGACTCCCATGTATGCCTTGTCATCCTAGAAACACACACTACCCAGGTAGTGCCCTTTACTGGTCAAATACCCCCCATCAGACTCTGATATTTTCACTTCCAAACCGTGGACACAGCTCTATGGATGGCTGAATCTTCCTCACATCTGGATGACACCATTTAGCACCATTCCCGCATGCTTCCAGCACCACTGCTGAGGTGTTTATCCCACAAATCCTTCCCTTATGCATGACCAGATTCACAGCATCCACATCGTGATGGTGATGCCAGTAAGGGCAACCATGCATGGCAGTGTAGGGCTTGAGGATGTGGAAAAAAAAAGGTACACAGGAGCTGACACATTTGCTGGTGGAGTGATTCCTGCAGCCAGCTCTTTGCTGGCTGCTCCCCTTCACTGTCACAGACCCGAGCAGGAAGCAGGCTGCAGCCTGGTAGGTCCTGTGCCAGCAGGATCTATGCCAGGGACCTGACAGCACCCCCTTGGGTATACCCCTCCCAGCACTCTGAAATTCAGCTTGTGACACTTGCAGGGTGCCAGAAGATCTGCAAGGTCAAAATGCAGCTGAGGGCATGCTGTCACTGCCATCAACAGGTACTGGGAGCACAGACATTGTCCTGGCCTGATAGATGGGGCAACTGCCTCTTAAATTGCATGGGTGAGATTTAAACTGCCCTTCCCAGTGGGAACCAGACAAATTATTCACATTGAAGTCAAGGAGATTCAGGTCAGAGGCTGTAGACATCTTTTTATCTGAAATGAACACAGGAATAAATGACACTTGAAGGTTTGTTGTTGCTTTTTTAAGTACGGAATAGAAAAAAAAATCAGTGACAGGACAATCGAGATTTAAGGGATCTTTAAAACCTAATCCCTCCTGATTACAGGGATAAAGTGTCTGTTGCTATGCAGTGGAGAGTTTTGAAGCATATTTTGATTAAATGGAACCAGGCACATTTCTTGGTAATAGTGAGAATGACCTGGACTGCTTGCTGTGTGAGAAAAACCTCAGCAGGAGACCTCTCACCAAACAAAACACTTAACCCACACAGTCCACAGGAAAGCCAGTTACATTACACTCAGAGTCTGGAGAGATGCTCTTCCTAGATTCTACGGGAAGGCCTTTGATATATTTTAATATGTTTGGTTATCCTGTGAGAGGGTAAACGATTTCACCTTGACTCTAAAATCTGCAAAGGGAGGTAGTTTTATCTCCAGTGGAATTTGTCCTGACCTTGCCTTCTGTTGCACTTCTTTTACAATCTGAAACAAAATGGAGAATGAGGATCACAGCTCAGAGCCCCAGAAAACACCCTGTACCTCACACTTTTTCCAGATCCAAGGCACACAGAGGGGTTTTGCAACACAGAGAAGGAGTCTCAAGCACATCCTCCTTTTGATATTGAAATCTACACCACCTTTTGCAGCATTTCCAGAACAGATCATTACATGTAGAGAAATCCAAATAATTGAAATATTTAAAATGTACAAATGCTACCAAATTAGATTTATCAATTAGTATGAACCTGATTTCATATTAGGATTTTCTTTGATAATACATTTAATTAAATGGGGCTAGAACTAGATCTTGCGGGCTACAAGGGATTACCAATTTTTTGTTTGTTTGTTTGTTTATTTTTTGTTGGGTTTTTTTTTGTTGTTTGTTTGTTTTTAACCATAATATTTTTAAAAGGAACAGAGAAGTACTGATGTACTTACCAGAAACAAGGCTACAGCACTCCCCAGGATGAAGCCTGCGATCACGTCCGAACAGTGGTTTCGGTACTCAGATACGCGATTGAGCCCGGTGAGGAAGGCAGCACACAGGGTTCCCAGACACAGCACGGGCTTGGCTAGCCTGCTACTCTTCGTTTTAATTGTGCTTGTGATGTACATCTGGAAGAAAGGGCAATCCAGAAATAAAGAGGGGCTCCACCAGAAATGCATACTTCCTACCCGGACAAATCTTAAATCAGCAAGGATGTGACAAACCTCCTGATTCATTAAAAGAAAAAAAAAAAGGCGTTGGGAAATGAGGTAATTCGGAGAACACTTTTAGGAGTACAAACCGAATACCATTAACAGTGTGAAATATCCCCTTGCATTTACATTCTGGACCTTTTCTGAGCAGTTATGCACAGGCTCATCTTCAATGATTTTGTGCAAAGCTGGCTCATATGGTGGCAAACACACTCTGCACACAACTAAATGTTTGCAAAGGGACTCAGGAATCCATGCTTGTGTTCCTGCAGAAACTGTAATGTGCAGAAGATGGAGTGCTTTGAATCTGTATGAACTAACTGCTCCAGTTTCCTAGATGATGTTAAGTTTAAGGAACAGAGAACATTGAGAGAAATCATTCCAGCCATTTTCCCTGCAAGATGAAAGGAAACACACAGTATCAGAGAGGTTTCTTTCAAAACAAAGTTGATTTTGAGAATGTAATTCCAGAGCATGGAGCTTCACTGTTCTCTGAATATTTTTTAATGAACCCCACATGTTTCTGGCAGTTCGTTGGAAATTTTTTTAATACATTCTGTCGCAGAGTAAAAACATGTGGGTCACAGTTAGCAGACTGTCATTGATTCCAGAGCCACAAAATAGCAAAGATCAAGCAAATTGAGACTGATGGCAAAGGAATTCATTAAAATCCTTTCCAGCCAACATGTATGCCTACATGATCTCCAAAGCTTTGGTCATTTGAGATTTCCTGCTTACTTTGTTTTCCACACCTGAACCTGACTGCAGCAGATGCCTTATGACAGCTAACAGTAAGCACTAGGTGGCAACCTTGCCCCAGTCTTGGCTGTCAGGTTGGGCTGCACCTATCAACAAAACTCACATTAAAGTTCTTTGGAAACAGTAGGAAAAAAATAAAATCCTTGCCAGTGCGTGAATAATTGCCACCCACCCTTTCACCCTATGCACTCCTTCTAGTCAATTCAATTGAGCAATGGGGAGCCAGATTGCTTTCCTGTTCCCCACCGAAGCACTACTGCTGTTTGCAGCGTCCGAAGGAAAATCCATCACCTCTTTAAAGGAAGAATGCAGTCCTGCTGTGACAGCTGTGAACCCCAGCTGCAGGGGAACAACCCACACATGCTTGTTTCCTTATAGGTATGAGGTGAAGCTAGATCTCCGGGTTACCCACAGGGGAGGGCTCTCTTTTGACACAGATGGGAAGTGTCTGTAATTGGAGTTTCACACGTCTCGGCAAGAAAATGTAAACTTGTAGTAAAAAGAACATTTTTAGCAAGAAGGGTAATCAACCATGCCAACAGATTGCTGAGGGAAATCTGTTAAACCCTCGTGAGGAGGGTTTTAAACAAGACAAACTGTTTTCCCAGAAGGTAGGCTCCAGTTCATCCCTAAGTCACACGCTATGTTCAGAAACAACTGGGAGAGCTTCTCCATTCTGATCAGACTTCCCAATCACTGCAGCTTGATCTTTATTATACAGGCCCATAAGCCAAGATATTTTTTTAGGATTCTCACAGTGTTTACCCACATTTAGAGTATGGTTTCAGAGTTTTGTGCAAGAGACCAAAATCTTAGTAAAAGCCATGTTCCTACATACAGCAGTATTTTTAAAAATTTCCCACAATCCATAGCATAAATTTATTTACAAAACACGAAATGTCAAAACCAGAGAGGAGGAAAGACGTGAATATAAAAACATTTCTAGAACACATTAAAAAGTAAACCACACATGATTTAACTATATAATTTGTTCGTTCAGCTTTTTTTTTTTTTGCTGTGATCTTACCAGGACACTCAAGCAGTGTAATTATCAATATGCAGTGTGTGATAGGAGCATTTATCCCATATGATTCCTCTCCTATTTTTCTCAGAGAGACAAATCATAGATAAGGAGGCCTTTTTGGCTGCAAGTTTAAAACATACATATACATTTTTATATATACATGCAAATATATGCATGTGTTTAGAACACGTGTTATATCCATAATGAGAAAGGCAGAGTGGAAGAAATCTGTCCTGTCCCTTCAGCAGAAAGTGAGGGAATTTGTGACGGTTTATTTTCCTAAGAAAGTTCAAGATTTCATACCAATACTGCAAAAGTCTGTGTCCTGGAAGTCTTACAAACAATCTTTTCTTTTACCATAGAGATTCCTACAGTAAAAGAGAAGCAGAGCCTTTGAAAATGATGCTCAGTGGAGCTTGAAATGATCAGGGCTGCAGCAGGTATTTGCTATAATGTCCCCTACTATTCAGCATTTCCGCATGTTGGAGGATTCATGCCCAGGTGTAGAGACCCAGAGAAGCTGATTTTAGTCATGGGGTGGATTGTGGTGGTGCATCTCACCCCCTCCTCTGGCTGCTCTATGAGCTGAGAAATGCTCATTAAGCCTCAGCTTTGACAAGCTGCACCTGGACTAAGCTGCTGTTGAGTGTATCAGAAAGACTGTCTGTTCCCAAGATCTAACAGGTGTTTAACAAGCTCCTGTTTTTTCACAAACAGCCTTGGAAACTTATTTTTCTTGACTGAATAACAACTCAAGTGTTACTATGTTATGATATGATGTTATCGTATTTTTTCTTACATGAACCTTCAAAGAAAGTTACTGACTGAAATTGTGGCTGGGATGGAATATAGCCATAACTAAAACCCACTCTCTTGGGGTCCTGTAAACAAGGGTCCAAAGTGAGATCTTTTTGAGCTCTTGACTCCCAGAAGATAAGGTAATGTGTATGTGTCAAACACAGATAAATGGATGGCCAAGGAGCCAACCAAGGACTCTTGGAAATAACAGACAAGAATTGTTGGTAATAACCAAGGATTGCTGTTATTAACATGGCCATGAGAATTATCAAGTTTTGGCTGGAGGAGAGGAGCCAGAGATAGGGCATTTTTCTGTGACAAACAACCACAAGACAGCACAGGAAATGGGCATGGACTATCGGGTGGGATTAAAATGACCCAAGACCCCTGAAGCCCTCCACCCATTTCCAGAAAGACCTGAAAGAATAGACTTCACATAATAAAATGAGAAACCCATCTCTGGGGTGGGGAAATCTGCACATAAAAAGTTATCCTCCCAAGCTCAGGCAGTGTTCCCAGGGTCCTGGACATCTCACGGGCTAGGCTAATGCAGGTTGATAGATGCTGAAACCAGGATTGACATCCCATCAGCTGGATCACTGCTGGAACCAGGATTGGTGTTTTCTTTTTCTAGCCATTTCTTTTTCCTTGGTAAAAGACCTTAAATTCATGTGAGTGCACAGCAGCTTGTACTGGGTACAGTGTCTGCCATCTCTTTCTGTGATCATTCTGGGAGACTGATAAAACTTCTTTAGATGACATTCTTAGTTTTTTATAAGTATGGAAGCCAGGGCTGCCAACCCTTTTCTCTTTCCTCTACTTTAGGCATACAAGATTCATTTCCACTTGCAGAGATCACAGGAATGCTGTTTTGGGTTTTCTTCAGCTTCTTTAGCAGGTGACAAAAGTCTAGTTGATTAAATATAAACCCCAAATTATTAAAAAAACCCAAACCACAAAGCCAAACCAGTAGGAGTGTTCTCAGTAGCAGAGGAATGAACAAGTGAGTACAGAGACACCTGCACAGGATACTTGAGGTTCAGTGGAGGGAGGAGACAGATCTCAACAGACACTTATAAAACAAAAACCGTGTCTGCGCTGATTCCATTCTCCTGAATCCTCATATTGTACCTGCTCTATTTTTCTTGCTCCATGGCTCAATTCTTCAGCTTTATGCAAAACACAGCTATTACTAAGCAAATAACCTGTGCTTTATGTTCAGCAGGCCACATTATCATGCATATTAGAATCAGCAAGAGACTTCTCAAAAAAACTGTGCACAGCACGATTGTTAAGCAAAGCTTGATATGAACAATGCATTTCTTGTGTAATGCTCATGTTATTCCCAGCTGACAGACAAATAAAAAACAAGTGAAACATTTTTCTTTCTAGAAGGTGCCTTCAGGCAGAGAACTGGGCTGAAACTGGACTGTGGGCCAAAACGGGCAAAATTTCATGACCTTGTGGCTCAGGAAGAGTTCTATGTCCTGCCTCCATCTGACATCTTTCTGTGTGAGAAATGCATGCCCAAAGCAGATGCTTCTGGAAAACTAGAGCTCAGAAATGCTGAACTATTTGGGGCTTAAGTTCAGGAAGGAAAAACAGTGTTACCCTTCAGGTGTGGAAGTTAGCCTGTTGTAGAAGGGTTGCCCTCCTAGGAAGGAAACAAGGGAGGCTGGACAGGAAAAGTCCACTAAAGGATGTAATTAGCTTAGGAGAGAACCAGGACTAAGCCTGACCCTGGAACTTCCACCTCAGGGTTTATCGTGGTACAAACAGCTGCTACAACCATGTTGAGTGTATTGTGAACTGCATTTCACACGTGGTTGCACATTGCTCAGAAATAATGTGCACAAAATGTTACAGGCTTTCCAAACAGTTCCAAACAAATCCTGACCAAAGGAGTTGCAGTTTATTTCTCCATCATTATTCACGCAACATTCAGTGCAAACAGATGGATATTGAAACAGCAGTGGGTGGACTCTTCATTTTAAAAGTAATAATGTGGTGGTTCATTCATCTGCTACCAAGAGATGCAAAATATTCAGAAAATACCCGGTCTTTAATAAATTTAAGGCATTTCTTGCATACTGATGACCTACAGACACTACTCTGAGTCAATCTATATGGAGAGAAAAGCACTAGGTTAATGCATTTTGAGATCAGAAGCAGGTTAAGTCCTTGGATCTTTATGGCAAAGCCACCTAGGTTTTCTGCTTTGTTAGTAAGATTCTTGGATCAGTTTTCAAGAATCACAGAAACTTCAGCCAGAGAACACAAAGGAGCAGTTGATCGGTTTCATCAGACTTCGTAAGACAATTTCCTTCCTGACTGCATGGCCATGTCACCTTGTCGCTGCGTCAGCTGGGGTGCACTTCTCTGTGATAAAAACAAAACCCTAGCACTGACTTTTATCAGAGCCCTTTTTGCAACGTGAGTTCAGGTCCTAAATGAGCGAAACAAAAGTCAGCCTGAATCAGACTTACCACTGAAAGGGCGCAATTAAATTTTAGATGTTCAACAACACATGGCATGGGAACAAATGTAGTGATCCAGAAGCTGTTTAAGGATCAGCTTCATTTTAATGCACATTAGACAGAGCAGGGAGAAGAGTGAATGAGAAAATCAGCAGCAAAAACAAGTTTAGAAGCTCATGCCTTCACATGCAGTGCCTCAAAACCAACGAGCATTCCATTTGTTTATACCAGAACTGGTAAAATGGAGAAAGAAGGGGATCTTCCCCTACTGCTAAAGAAAAATGCTGTCCCCCCAAAACCTCTCTTTTTCTCCAAAAATCCATTGTAAGAAAAATGCCCTATCTAGATGCACATGCAGAAACCTCTCATGCAAGTCACCAATTGTCACTGGCACCCACCGTGGCATATAAAGCTGAGTAGATGCTCAAAGCAGCATGTTTGGATGGAAAGGATCTCCTGGCCTTCTCAATCACCTCCACATCCCCAGTGCAGATGTTGCCATTGTTTATGAACTGGTGGTGGGCCCGACAGTCGTTTCCAGTGTAGTTGGGTTTGCACACAGTCAGGAAGTAGGGAGCCAAGTTACCCGTCACAACCTGGCCAGCGTTTACAAAGATGTCAGTGGCAAAAAGTCCAAATGCAAACACTCCTGTGAGGAGAGGTAAAAACAGTGATTATTCAAACAGGTTTAGAAAATATCACTATACCTGAGAGGGGGAGACATAATGAGAATATATATCATGTACTTATACCAAATCTGTGACCAAAAAAATGGGATCTCCGAACCTGAAAGAGCAGCGCAGTGCTGAAACACAATACTTCTCTTATCTAACACAACTACCTAGGATCAAGTACCTTTTGGATTTTCACTATTTGCCATCTTGATGTTGACAAATTACAATCCTGACTAGCAATACTTGGCATGTACTTTTGGAAGCAACTCAATAC
This sequence comes from Petroica traversi, assembly GCA_025920805.1. Taxonomy (NCBI): domain Eukaryota; kingdom Metazoa; phylum Chordata; class Aves; order Passeriformes; family Petroicidae; genus Petroica; species Petroica traversi. The sequence goes on from JAHLSL010013199.1 coordinate 501,416, forward strand.
CTTGTTCTGAAAGACAGCTGCAGGTTACCAGGAGCACATAACCACAATCCTATAAGATGAAGTATTCACTTGAATGCAGGACCTTTTTGAGGGCTGTGGAGCATCTCTTGATCAATACTGTGGTTGTCACATCCTTCACTGACTCCCCTTGAGTGTTATCAATACCTGCTACACCTGCTATGAACATACGAGGATCTTTGGTATATAATGCCTACATACCAAACGTACAGAACAGAAGGTTTCCGAAATTACCAAACCCAAATGTTCTGAAAGATTAAATCAGCTCTCCTGTTCCCCTTCTCACCACTAAGGTTAATTAAACTATCACAAAAACATAGAACAAATAAATACTGACTTCTGATGTAGGAATATTGGAGGTCATGCAGTTTTGCTCTCTCCCTTCTGTAGCTATGTAAGAAAAAGTCATTAGATTATAAATTACATGAGATTGTTATGTATTTAAATATGAACAAGACCTCGAGCTCCAGGGAAATCATCTTGGGAAAACAATGATAAAATCTTAAAAGCTGGCACTACCATGATTGCAACATCTTCAATGCTTATCTGTACTGAGTTTAAAAAAGATTAAAAGGCTGCTCTAGTCTGAGAAACAAAAAATATGAGGGACAAAATAATGCAGCATATACAGACATATTTTATGTAACATAAAATAAAACTATAAGTAAAATGGCTTTATTGTACAAGTGTTGAGTAGGGTTTGCCTGTGCCAGTTGGTCAGAGAGATCGTTTGGTGTCACTGTGGCACAGATCCCTCGCTGGGCTACTGATGGGAAAAGCCCTGCCCTTGGGCAACAGCCTCGAGGGGCTGCTGGACTGTGGAGCTGTTCCTCCTCACCAACCTTCCCCAGGGTTCCACAGTAAGATGATTCTGGAAGCTGAGAGTATTACTATCCTTCATGTAAGTTTATTTTTATTTATTCATAATGCACTGGTATGTGATCATGGACTTAAAAAGCCAGTGGTGGTTAAAAAAGGAGGCTGTCCTCCTCTGGTTTTAGGCTGCAGGACTGCCCCCTGTCTTTTCAACAATGTGAGAGTTTTCCTCCCTTTTATCTTGTTAAGCGTATTTAAAAGGAGAAAGCACTGACACTGCTCCTTTATTTCCTTTATCCCTCTGGTAATATTTCAAACCACTGGTTTTCTACAGCCATTAGGACTTCTCAGTCCACAAGTGCAAGCTTAATCAATCCACACACAAGTTCAAAGGAAAAAGGCAGAAGGGTATCTTTTCAGCCAGGTGAAACAGCTGAAGTTACGACAGACATGAATCTTGTTTTATACACAGCACTCTGTCAAAATTTTATTTTTTTTTTTTGCACAGCTTGCTTTAAATGGCAACTTTCTGATGTGCTGTGCAAATTACAGGGAGTGCAGTGAGGATTATTACCCAGCCTTTTACAATTAGAGAAAATTTAAGTGCCAGGCAGTCTGGCTCACACACTTTATTGTGAGCCATTTCAGAAAAAGCTCAGAGGCTACACAAAACTATTTCAATCTCTAGGACATGCATATATACAAAGATACTTTTCTCTATTAAAAAACCAGAAATTTTAACACCTGCATTTTCGTAATATTTGATAGCACAGAAAGTGCTGGCCCAGACGAGGCCTGCAGTAGTCTGGAGAAGATCAGAGCAAGCCACGGCTGAAATCTTTATCACATTCTGACTGCGGTGCATTTTGGCTGCTACAATTGCTCTCTCAGAGTTCTGCCAAGCTGTTGTCTGTGAAAATCACAGCTATGTGCAGCAATGAGTCCGGCTGGCAGGGATGTGACCCTAGCAGGCTGATTACACATCACATCTCTGGAGACTTAGAGCAAGGGTTGGCTGTAATTGATTTAAAGGCTGTAATGCCAGTGTGCCTGGGCAGTGGTAGACAGTCCCCTGATGGTTTTTGTACCTCAGGAATCCATCTGTTCAATGGATTTGTTCAATGACCTACAGCAGCTAAACTAACTGACCAGAGCAAAAAAAGGCAGTGATGTGATCGCCAGCTTTATAGAGGCAGACAAACAGCTCTGAAAGGCTTCATGGGAAGGGCAAGCCCCAGCTCTTCAGGCTCATACAGCTCAAGTCCGTGATAAAATGCCAGAGAAAGAATGGGAGAAGACATGCCTCTTCCAGACTTTGACACTCAAGTGTAATGGGAGGTGGTGTCATCCTGCTCAGCAGCAAGTGCATTATTTCAGTGTGCTCACTCTGGGCCTGAAAATCTGGGAATGAACTGTAGTGTAGAACTCAGCACACACTGAGAAAATATGGGAACAGTGCAAGCCACATGGGAAGCAGACCTACAGCTGCTCACTAGCAGAAAGGATGAATAGTAATTGCAATTACATAAAACCAATCTTTCCCCGCAGCCACATACATCACAAAAACTGGCTGCAAAAAGCGGCCTTAAAAAAGGAGCAGAAGTTATGTCTGGAAAGGCCTCCCAAATTTTTCTCACTGTCCTGACTACTCTCAGCTGTGTTTATGTCTCAGGAGCAGCCAGGAAGAGGCACCTAGAAGACAAAACAATAAGCAGAATGTAACTGGGAGAGATAATTGTCCAGGCCAGATAAGAGGGCGGGATGTACTCCCTGCTACTCTCTCAGCTGCTCCAGAGTCCAAGAAAACAGAGATCAGATTTTAACATATCTTTACCTCCAGTGAGAAAGACCTTATACAAATTAAATGTTCAGGCCAAACAAAGAACAAACAAGGAATGTCCTGTTGAAAAATGCTGAGGACAAGATATTCATACTTTCCTGCTTCCTCTCACCTGAACTAACACTTGCCTTGGCCAAAAAGTCTTTTGAATGCTTAATTTTTAATTTCTCCACTTACACATCCCTTTAATTGACTGTCAAAAAGTCCTTCATGAACCCCTGACATCTGAGCTCTCACCCACATCCTACTCTCATGTTCTATCTCCTATCAAGCTCCTTGTGTGGCACTCCATCAGTGTTGCCACCTCCAGATCTACTGCGTTTGCTAACAGAGGCATCTGCCCTGAAGAAGAATCCAACTCTTCTCACTCACTGTAGCCTCAGTACAACCCTCTGTTCTCTCTGCAATTCATACTCAAGCTCTATTGTTCTACCCTGAATCTATGCAGCTTCAGCCACTGCAGCTGCTTGTTGACTCCTTGGAAACTCTCACTATTAGAGGCATTTTAAATGTCACTGATTTGGGAAAAAAAACCAAACAACCAAATCACCACCACAACAAAAATCAACCAAAACCCCCTTGAGACTTGTAGAAGTGCAGCTGAAAAGACATTGGAAAGAGACAAGTGAGAGGCCAGTGGGTGGAAATGATAATCAGGAGGTAGAAGCCTTTATTACAGAAAAATTATGAAACCCTTAAGTAAAGTGATAAAAGAAACAATGCATTGAAGGTTTCATGAGACATCAGAAGCTGGGCTTTTCAGTAACATATCATCATGTTTTCTACCAAGGATATTTATTTAGGCACTCCTCTCTGTCCCAGTCAATTATCTGAATTTGTCACTCTCAACATAACTTGCTTGGAAAATGTTCATATTTCACATGCACACTCACTCACCTAACCCCTTTCCCAGCCATCTGTTTTTTTAAGAAGATTAGAGTTTCATTGGAGAGTGTCCCTGGAAGGACTCAGGGCTCTGTGGGAATGCTGATCCTCAGCCTATCTCTGAATTCTTTGCTGTAAGAATTCTGTGCATCAAATAAAGCCATAACATTTATAGTGCCGTGACTCAGACTCTGCCAAACCACCCTTCATCATTACATCTTAAAGGGTGTGTTAAAAGAGATTTGTATCATTAATCCACTTTACAACAGGACAGATTTGGGTTGCAGGGGAATTTATTGTCCTGTTGCCATGGCATCAGGAACAGGCTCAACATCAAGCTTCTGAGCACTCACAACCTCATCCTAAGATTGGCTTTGATCTTCCACTGAAGAGCCCACAAGGCTCAGTACTCCAGGAATCTACTACCTCCTGGGTGTGCCTGCTTCACCTGTGGGTGTCCTGCCTGGATACTGTTCTCCCCAGACATTAGAAGGAACATGTGGTCTGACCATGCCAGAAGAAATTCAGTTCCCAGTGCAAAAGTAGTCTGGAGGCTCAAGACTCCTCCAGTCAGATGCGCAGGGTATCTTCCTTCCTCACTACTTTCACAACCACCAGTTTTCATGGAGGCAGCTGCCAGCTCAGAGCCTGGCATCAAAGAGAACAGGAAGGGCTGATCTGTTGCCAGCACAGTGACCTGTTACTCATTGTGGAGGTTCTGCAATGATAACATCTACAGTAGTTCAAGCTGCTGCAGCAGTTTAGGACTGGGGTAACATCCCCAAATACAGCTTGAGCCCTATGGAAAGGTAACCAGTTAGTAACAGAACATGCACTGTTTCACATGGAACTCTAGATGCATGGCAGACAGAAGGGCAAGGTCAGGTAAGCTGTCTTGTGCAGCTGCTCAGGGAATTGACATCGGAGCTCTGGGGTATATCTATCCTACTACAATAAACTCAACATGTGTATAAATCTTGTAAACCTTTATTTACTAAACTAAAGTCTTAATTTGCTGAAATAAAGGCCTAATTTCATTATTTAGCTGTCCACTGTGAGGTGTCACCATGCTTTAGATTAAGTTGTCAACAGAAGCTGATCTGCACCATTTGTTAACTGCAAATTATGCGCATTCAAAGTGAAAGCCACTGGTAACAAACTGATGAAGCATGCTGCATTTCTAGATATCTGAACTAGAAAGGGGCTACCAGCATGTTATCTGGGCTTTGCAGGTAGGCAACTCAATCATATGGATTAGAAACCTAATATAATGAAACACAACACAATACATACTGCAGTCACTCTGTCAGACTGGGTCGGGGAGGTCTGAATCCCTATCCTGGGGGTGTGATAGCAGCTGCACATAAAAAGACTAAAAACTTGTCTGAACAATTCACTAAAATATTTTATAACCTCTATTTGCAATACAAAAGATTAAGTAGAACACAGAAGCAAATGCAAGGTGGAACGATGTTAACAAAGTACTGAATGTGAAATTACATGACAGAAGGAATAAATACACAAAAGGCGGTGTATGCTCAAGTTGGGAGACAGGGAGAAGAGGCAGAGGCCCAGGAAACAGCCACCCTTACCAATTTGTTTCTCAACGCTTCTGCAAATAAGCAGCAAGTTTTGGCATCAGAAATTGACAACAGAGCTGCTGAGAAGGGTGGGGAGAGGAGGAGGAGGGAGGATGTGCCTAAAGTAAAGCAGTGCAGCAGCAAATATATTAGAAAAAGCTGTCTGAAGCAATTGCACACAGCTAGTTTGAGCTCAAAATCTTTTAAAAAATGTCTGTGAAAGCAGCTGTAAAAGATAAGAGGAAGATGGAGAAAATTGCAGCATATATCAAAGTCTGATGTTTCCAAGCTAAGCCAGCTTTTTGCACTGATAAAGAAAGTGGTTTTCTAAGTATAGAGAACATAACAGGTTTCACCAATCTAGGCTGCTATACAGGACTTGATATACACTGCAGCAAGGTGAGAGACAGTCTTTTGCCACAAAAGCAAACGTCTGCCAGCATGAAGGATTCATGCCTGGGCCAGGAAGCAAGGAAAAAAATGAGGTTCTGCTTCACGTAATCAAAGAATCAGGGAGAGATTAAATATAAAGCTCAACACTCAGAGCTACGACTAAACTCAGGATGGGAGGCTCTTAGAAATAGACATTTGCTGAGACCTTGAGGAAAACAAGGAGACAATCAACAGAGAGCACAGTAAACAAGATAGGAAAAAAACCAGAAAAGAAACATGAGGCTTTGTTTAGCATTCCAGAAAAGCTGTTTTGCTCCACTTTCAAAGTGCAAAAAAGTGCTTAATTCTGTATACATGAAGGACAAGTAAGATCAAAAAAGCTCAAATCTAGCAACCAAACCCCAACTGTATTACAAGGGTCCTTGTCTTTCACAGGACCAAAAGACAGCTTGAAGTTTCTCTTTTTGCACCTCATTCCTTGCAAAATATAAATGTATGTTCAGTGAAGTATCTACAGATTTCTGCTTGTTTTGTGGAAAGTATATTTAGGTTACAATTCTTAAATCCCATCTCTCCCCAGCAACTTCCATTACAGAGTTAGAGGGGGAGAAAAAGCCTTTTTGCTCTTTTAAAATTTGGGAGCAGCACCTCTCAAAAGTTCTCTATCATGTGCCTTGCAGACTCAGACAGTAGTGTTCATTTTTCCTGACACATAAGAACCTAGACACGGTGCAGGATTTTTCTTATCCTTTTGAATAATAAAAACTGTAATGCCTTATTAGGCAATTTTTCAAGGACTTAAATAACTGTATTTTACAGGTACTCATTAAAACTTGCTCAATAATCTGGGTACCAAAACTAAATTGGCAGCAAGCTTTTTTGCAACAAGCTGGACTGCTTGCTAGGGAAGACAATTTACTTGCAAGAGAACTTAGTTAATCAGTTCTGTACCTTTTGGCCCTAAAGTTTATCAAGAGAAGGCAAACACAGAGAAATCCATGTTCAAGCAACCTGGTTGTCTTTGTACAGCCAAACACCTGGGAAGCCACATTTTGGAGTAAGCAGCTGCATGGAGCTAACTTCCCTAGATCATCCAGGCACAGGATATATCTGCTCAGTCCATGACATGTTTTCAAAATGCAGGTGAAGTGCAAAATTAAAAAAACATGCAGTTATCTTCAATTCCTTCCATAAATTATTTCATCTAACAAATTTTCTTTTTCTCATTTCACTGCAGAGGCAGGGAAAAGGTTGCAGAAGAAAACAAGCACATAGTGTAGTTTAAGACGAGGCGACGATTTCAAGCCAATTTTAATAATATTAACTTCATTTTTCTCAGGAAAACAAACACAGCTGCAAAGCCAAGATTTGTTTCCCTAGCATGGTTTATGTCCTACTACTCTCCGAGAGTCCACTGTATCATTGCTACCCCCTTCTTCCACCAGAAGAGAAACAACAGCATGAATGTTTAAGAAAAAAGCTAGCTATAAGAAAACATACTGAGCAAGTGCTTAGCCCCCATGACTTTTAGTGCTGACCCCACAGGCAAGAGTGTTTGATTGGGACTTTGCAAGATGCCAAGTGTGCTGTAACAATCAAAAAGCCCTGAGTGGCCCAGTGGACACTGGTACCCTGCTTCTGTCTTAATGGCAGTTTGCCGTCCATCAATATATCCTGGAGGTTATGTGAAATTCAAGGGTGTTTTACTTTCAATTGCATTTTGTTCCCACTGGTAGCACACAGACCAGGCCCCAGTAATGAACCACAGGTGGTTTGTTTCCACCTCCATGGGGGCAGAAGGCACATTTCACGCCCTGCCTTCCATGCATAAAGCAGGAGGCACAGAGGGAGCTGAGGGAGAAGGAAAACAATGGTTCCTTCTCCTTTGCAGCACGTGTTTGCTGATAACAAATATGCTAACACAGGGTAACACCTTCTACTCCATGCTCTGAGGAAGTGCCCCTGCCTGCAGCCAGGGATGTGCTCCATGGAAGCAACACAACACTTGCCACAGCCACAGCAGACACTTTCATTCCAGGTGAAGCTCAGAAATTCGGCAGTAACAGAGAAGAAGCGCCCCAGACACTTTCAGCTTTTATCCCCCCATTGATTCTCTTAAGCCAGACCATGAATGGAGGTTCAGCTCTCTGTGAGGGGCAATGTGTGAGGCTGCTTCACTTCTGAGAGTGCACAAGGAGGGCAGTGCCCAATGGGCAAAGCCCCTCTTGGCCAGCGGGGAGCCGTCTGAGGAGCCACTGGCCCATGCCAGCAGCCAGACATCCCATCCCACCATGAATTTGGGACCCATTAACACTGTGGAAAAGGTAAAGCGGTTTGCAAGCACCATATAAAGCAACCTCCAAATGGATTTATGACAGAACTTCATTTCTCAGCAATTTACTCAATGAAAGCTCTAATAAAAAGCAAATACAATAATAATATTATTTTGAAGTGAGCTCTGGGCTTTTTTTTAATGCTGTGCTCAGCTGAACATTATGTGGCAGAGCCATGGATGTTAAAATTAGAGCTGAAAAGAAAAATGCCAAATAGATGAGCTGGTGAGGACAAATTTGTAACTAAAATGGGTAGCTCACATAAACTAGCAATGATGGATTTCTTCATATAAGGATTTGATTGGAATAACCTTTCTTTAAGGGTCTTGAAGAAGCATTAAGCTCAGCAAAATATGATCTAAACCAGCTCCAGCCAGCATGATATGGCAAATTTTGAAAGTTACCTTGGAAATCCTGAGGGACTATCCCTCTAAGGTGGAAGATGCCTGCAAAGATTTCACAGCTTAATTAATTTTATGATGTCCTTTGTCAGGCTGTTTCGTTCTGGTTTCGTGCAAACAGGGTCCAAGCTTGCAGCGCACAGGATGCTTACCTATAAAACGTATTATTCTTCGAAGCAGTGGGTTCAGGTAACAACACTCTCCAGTCAAAATAGTTTTCTCTTGAATAATAAGGGTTTCTCGGGTCGACTTTATGAAATACATGGATATCTCACCAATAAAAATCTGCCAGGAAAGGGAAAGAAACGGAAGGTTAAAAATTACATGAGGAAACATTAAAACATGGGTGGCTAGTATCAGCCCAGTGTCAGTGCTACACAGCAATGTGTTTTGGGGACACTGCTCTTGCACTGTGGGGCTCAGTGTGGACTGAGACACACTCAGCTCCCACCCAGGAGAGGGATCATTCTTGCACTCAGTGGTGCAGAAACCCAGAGAAGCTGACTTTAGTCATAGGGTGAACTGTGGTGGTACATCTCTTCCCCCTCCCCTGGCTGCTCTAGGAGCTGAAAAATGCTTGTTAAGCCTTGGCCTTGATAAGCTGCACCTGGACTAAGCCCCTCTTGAGTCTATCAGAAACACTGTCTCTTCCCAGGAACTCTTGCTGTCTAATGAGCTCCTGTTTTTTCATAAACAGCCTTGGAACGTATTTTTCTTGTCTGAATAACAACCCAAGTGAAATAATATTTTTGGTTTTGAACATTCCAAGAAAGCTACCAACTTGAATTGTGCCCAGGGTGGAAAATTTCCATAACTAAAGCCCACTCTCTTGTGACATTCTAAACAACGGTTCAAAGTAAGATCCTTTTTGAGCTCTCAGTTCCCAGAAGATAAGGGGGGAAGGTGTCTCAAACACTGACAGCTGAATGGCCATGGAGCCAACCAAGGACTGCTGGCAATAACAGACCAGAAATGTTGGTAATAACCAAGGATTGTTGTTATTAAAACGTTGTGAGAAAAAATAAGATTTGACTAAATGTTCTATTATCAAAAATGAAGCCTCTGAACCACTGACCAAGCTGTTAGCTGTGCCTAAGTATTACATATTTTTGTATGATCTGAACATTCATGCTTTCTATAAACACAATAGCTGCTTCCCATAGAAGAAGGATAATGATTTCTTAAGCACTTAGAACTAATTTAGTTCTGTTGCACTGAGGCCTATCTACCCTCACTAAAGCTGGACAGAATTTAATCACAGATTTAGAGACAATGATGGTCCACACATAGCAGGAACTTCAGAAAATATCACCTATCATGGTCTGTCAGCAGACTTTAGAAAGGGACACTGGGACCCTTTCAGAGAGACAGGGTTGTAATTAAAATCTTTAAAATAAAGAAGCCTACCTGAAGTGGAAGAAATGAGCTTTTAAGGGGGAACACTCAAAATTATTTATTTAACACATTACAGGACATACACAAGAGAAATCCATAGTGTTAGGGAACAGCCAGAGAACTACATAACAGAAGTATTTGTGTAAACACACAGAGGGTGGCACAGACACCCAGAGCTAGCATAGATGTCAAGGAAGTCACCTTAGTTCACACCGACTGCTGGAATGGTGTGTTTCAAGGCAGCAATTTATCCTTATTAAGCCAGATGAGTGTCCTTATTGATTATTGACATTCAAGCCAAGTATGCTCAACCTCTTTATGATTCTACCTGCTGATGGCAAGAGATGTGGAGCTGTAAAATGCATGTCGATAATGGCATCTGGAGGGGAGCTGATACATGGGAGCTACACTGAAATATTGCCTTTATCCCGTTTCACTCCATCTGCTCTTAACAGAATTGGCAAGCAGTTCAATAAGCTCAGCTCACTAACGATGGGGCTGGGAATTAAGAAAAAGACCATCTGCACTAAAGCAGTTTGAAAGTGACACTCTGTTTCAAACCATTTATTATTTGAATTATTATAATGTTCAGAAGTTGGAATTACTGCTTTGGCTCTTTGTCTGCCCGGGGCTGGACATGCACACTGAGAGACAATTCACACCCTGAATGAATTCTACTCTGTGAAGACAGGGGCTATTTGACTTTAAAATATCCTAAACTTTTCAAATAAGAGAGATTTAGGTATAAAACATACTAATAGTCCTCCTGCAACAATACATCCATCTTTAAAGTTTCTTTACATCAGAAGTTAACAAGTATTTTCCCACTTCAATTCCATCTTTGTTTCTATAAATCTAGGTGTCTGGCATGCTCCTAGCAACTCCCATGTGCACAGATTAGTTCCACCTAGATTTAAGAGTAAATTTTGCCAGGCTGTAAATCTATTCAGCTCCATTCCACTGCTTTAAGCAGAGTTATTCCAGATTTCCTACAGCATAACAGTTCAAAATTGGATTTTTTAAAGTGAATACGGCCTTCAGTTTAATGCAGAAGTTAAGTTTATGGTAATAAAGCTGTGTTTGTGTGGATATACAAAGTGATTCAACATAACTGGATGATTCTTGTCATGTCATCTCTGGCACTGAATTTAGTTGCTGAAATTTGTTTTCTTATATGCTTAATATGAACTCTCTAGAAAGTCAGCCTTGCTGCTTCCTAAAACTTCAGTGGGCAATTGGACACCTGATTCTGAAAGCTAATCTGTCTGCGTGCAGTTGAACATAGTCTGAATAGCTCTCAGAGAACTTGTTTCTTTTTGTTGTTTTTTTTTCTTTTTCTTTCCAGTCATTTCTGAAAGCAAGTAACTCCACTGACTCTCATGATTTAAACCCTGATGATTTTGCATGAGCAGGGTCCATATCCAGCCAAGTTGTCCAGCTGGCCTCCCAAAATCAATCACCAGCACTACTGAGCACCTCAGCTCCTGCCAAAACAGAATCAGCACTCCAGGAATGGTTACAGATCAGCTCTATAGCTGCCATCTAAGTATAGATTCTGTATCTAAATATGGGTGGAAAAGGAAAACAGCAAGCAAACGCTTTTGTTTCCGTTCGGGAAAACAGTGCAAGGTTAATGAAATTCTGCATCATACTGGCTTAATTAGACAGTAGAAATGTCAGGAGAATTGCACTGGAGGTTGAGGATTGAAGGCACAAGAGATCTGCAGTCTGGCATGATGTAGGCAATAGGGAAGCAAAGGCAGTGCCCTGGAGGTGTTTTTGTTCTTGCTTTCCTGAATGCAATGGCAGCTCATCCACACTGGGGATATATTGCTTGAGAATTCTTGTTCACATTCCATTTCCTATTACTAGCAGGTAAAAACACAAGGATGACCCAAAGCCCCAGTATGAATTAGAAGTACCTACCCAGCAGTCATTTTCCCTCTGCTGATTTCAACCTCTCCAGTGAGAAAACTTCTTCAATTTTCCCTGCCTTCCCATTACTAGCAGCGTCACCAAATACTTGCTCCTCAATGTTCAGCTCTCAAAGCCCTCTGCTACACATGCTTTACTTATTTCCTGGCTCATCCTGACCCAGCAGATGATAAAATTATCTGTCCATTTTCCTCTTCAAAAGTCTTTTATCCATGATAGTCCTTCAGCAGACATTTTCAGACAGTGAAATGTCTCATCTTCCCCTTTCAAGTTCTCAGCACGGCATTAGCACTGTGATACTCCCTGCCCTCCTGTGTAGATTACCAAAAGTTCATAAATTTAATTAACAATTTAATCAACAAAATAATGGAACTATTGCTTTTAAAGGGACAGAGGATCTTTTTTTTCCCTATAGTATTTTCCAATAAGCTCACACAAAGGCTCATCTGCACAACTTTGTTCCAAAGAAAAAGGAAAAAAAAACCAACAAAAAAAACCAAACTTAAGTCAACATCAAGAATACCTGTTTCTGTGAGGATAAATTAAGATAAACTATCCAGGAATATGTCTGTGGTACAACCAAAGGAGGTTGCAGAACACTGGCATCCTGGAGCTGCCCTCCTGTGGTAATTGTGCAGTGGGGCAAGGGTGGGGAGCTGACTTAAAGAATTGTATTGAATTTAGAATTTAGAGTAATTTACTGAGGGTGCTGAACACTGGGGTTGTGTGAAAGTTCCCACTGTTTTAATTTCAGCTGCAATTCTACATGGATAAAGGAGGAGCATCAGTCACAGTGCATGGGAGGGGTGTGGGATGCACCACCGGGCTCACAGCTCTGGACTGCCTCAAGTCTGTCTCTCTGTGAAAGTTACTTCCTTCTGCTGCTTTTCATGAAAAAGTACAAGTGATGTCATCACCCATCACAGCAAGACAATGGAATTCCTATATTAGGGAGAATTATGTGATGTGCAGATATGATCTGTCTGTCTTTTTTAGGTATTACATTAATGTTATTCTGGTTTCTGTAAACTTTTAAATCCTTCCACTTGTTTACTCTAACAGTACCCTTGTGACACAGTCAGTCCTTGTTAACACCACTTTCTACACTGAAACCCCACCCAGGGACATGCTATAACACACACAAAAATCTCTGCAGCAAACAAAACTGAACTTAGGTCTTGGGACAACACTGATCTCAGTTCTGGGCAGGTTTCAGCAAGCCATATGACATTTCCCAAATCCTGTGCAAGGATGCATGTGGCTGCATTTTTAATGTCACAAAGAGAAAGAATCAACTTAATCAAATCTGCAGCATTGGAACAGCAGCCAAGAGGAGGAGCGGGTATGAGGAAGGCACTGGCTGTGAGACAAGCTCCGTGCAGGGCACTCAGAAGCAGAGAACAGCAGCAGATCAGGGTTGTGGGGCTCTCAACCCCAATCAGCCAGTTTCAGCATCACTCCACACACTCTTCTGGAGAGAAGCAGGACTCTTCACCAAAAGGTGACCTTTGCAAAATGTTCCAGAGGGTGTTTCATCAGCGCTGGCTTGCGCTGGGCCAGAAACAGTTCTGCCATTTTGCACCGTGGTGTCTCTGAGGTTCATACCAGAACAGCTATAGTCAGGAGAGGGACTCCTCAGTCAGGAAAGGACAGGAGAAGGTTCTTCAGGCTCCATGTGGGAGCTCTTGTCTCCATTCATCTGTCACTAAAAGGCTGAAGATTTTCACAAAGCACACAGAATGGGAAGGCACAGAATCACACAGGGTTCTGGCAGCCCCTCTCAAAAAGCAGGGCCAGCACAATCCCAGCATGCAGTGGTCACATTACAAATGCCTTCAAGGATAGAGAAGGCACAGCCTCTGCTTCAATGTCTGCCTATCCTCATTGTTAAAGTTTGCCTAGTTTTTAACCCATTCAATTTTTTGAAGCTGGCATCCCTTGCAAGGTGGCCTCTTTTGATCTGAACAGTCTGTTTCCCTCTCCTCCACAGTCCCCACTAAGCACATGGCTTATATTGACTTTCATTTACTGCTGTGAGCTCCTGAATTCCTTAGATCTCCCTCACATTTAGACTAAGCCCCTGAGGAATATTCATTTGCCATCCTATCTGCAATCCTCAGGACCCAGTATTGACACTGAAGCTCAGACACTCCATGGTCAAATCCAGGTGGCAAACACTCAGCAACATTTATATTGAGAAAAGGCCCCTGAGAAGGCAAGGGGTGGCTGAGGTCTGCCTTGACACCCTCCACCAGACACAGGATTTATGCTGTGATCCACAGACAGGGCCCTGACCCAAGCCTGTCCGGTTTTCCCTGATAAAATCACTATCATTGATATTCCTGAGGATGAGGGACCCTCAGACACTCTCTTGTCTTTGCCATCACACCCTAGACAGGAGTTCTCTATCCCCAGGAATCAATACTGTATTTTGCAAAACTATACAAGGCAATGAAACTGTGTCTTCAGCTGAATGTTACAAAGCCAGCTCACCTTTAATTTTCCAAGGATACAAACTCAATGAGTACAATCTGCATTCAATTACTCACCTAATTCTGTTTTTCAGTGGGTGGTTGTTGTTGTTGAATGAAAACAATAGCAAAGAACAGTTAGAAGTACTTTTCCAGAACAAGAAAATTGCCTTGTTGTTTTGTTTCTTTTTTTATTTCAAGTCAAAAGCATTGAAATCCACAATTTATATTCTAGCCTGCTCAAAACCAGAAACTGTCTTAATGTTGAGCTTAAAACATTGAGGTAAAACTGTCCAAAAGAATTATACTGAATATATTTGCATTGTTCCTCACAAACCTCTCTGCATTGTTCCTCACAAACTGCAGCTGGGACCACCACGAGGTCCTGGAGACACTGTCAAAAGAAGTGCCTGAAAGTGTTGCACCAAACTAAGAAAATGTGTTTTTATTCTTCCAGAATGGCATGCAAATAGCAGAATATAAACATTTACACACCTCTGACTCACTCCTTTGTATCCCAGCTCGGCATTCACCACCTGAGGATGTAAGCCCAAGCAAAACTCCAGAAGAGGGAGCCAGGTCACCACTGGCAGAGGACACAGCGTACTGTGTCAGCACAGGGGTGAAGATTAGTGGGCAGCAGGCTGTGCCTTCTGCCAGCACCATCGCCACCAGAGACTGGTGATTCCTGCCTGAAGAAGCCCGGAAGAAGTTGCTCTAACAGAGCCTGAGCTGCATCAGACTTTCTTGGTTTTCCTGGCATCTGCAGCTGAGCAGCCATGGAGGAATCAGCCAAGACAGGCAAAGATTCCCTTTCAGAAATAAACCAGTGTAGTAACACAGCTAAGCCAAAGTTGAGGAATCAAGACAGAATAGGAGAACCATCTAGAAGAATGATATTTCTGAAGTCTAAGAGGTAAGTGCAGATTGTATAGAGAAGTTGGAATAATTTCCTCCTGCTTCAGATCATCACTGTAATTCAGCTTCTAATTCATAACCAGTCTGGTTTGATTTGACTGATTCTAATATTACCTGAAAAAAACCACTCATTTGCACAAGTTAATAGCACTGGACAATTAACAGATTACATGTAGGCTGCCACATCCAATCTGGAAACTGAAGGAAAGAAACTGAAGTTTGTGTGAAAATGGTAGTGGCACTTTCTATTCACTTTAGGGTAACAAAGAACATTGAGAACAGTGCCCTTGAAGCTTTCTGCCACTGTTCAGTATTCATTTCAGTGAACTGGCTCTCTTCCTAAGCCTCTGTTTCTCTCGGGTGGGTAGGTAAATCACAGTGGATGGAGCAGAGCAGGCAGCAGTGCTGAACTCTGGAAGGGTTGCTTAGTTCCAGCTGGGGAATTGGCTGCTTTGCAGTAACCTCTTAACAGGGAAAGATAGACTTCAGGGACACTGATGAATGTGGTGGAGTCATCCCAGAATATTTTTAGGGGAATGTTTCAAAAACAATTAATAAAACTGCATAAAACCAGGCCAGTGGCATTTATTTTGCCACTAAAAGTGCAGGGAAATACACATGCAGTGGTGCCAACCCTCAGTAGCATTTCTGGGAAAACAAATGTATGTGTTTTATTTCTGAGTGCTCTCAGAAATAAAACACATACATTTGTTTTCCCCGTGCCCACTGCCATAGCCAAACGACAGAGACACAAAGATATTCCATTAAGTTCACAAAGATGTTCCCTTTTGGCTTTCAAGTGCTATAACACCTCACAGCTGTGCTGAAATCATGGCTTTGAGTCATCCCCAGACCTATGCACACAGGACTGCACTTAATGCTGCTTGTGTCTCAGATGAGGTAGCTTGTACAGATCCAGCCCTTTTAGACAGCACCATGAGTTAGTACCTCCTTTCTGCTGAGTTCCACCAGTTATCACTTCTCTCATGTCACAAGGGGGTCAGGACAGTGGTAATGTGATGGCAACACAGAGAGATCAGGTCTGCTATCACAAATCCTCTCAGCCAAATTAACCATTTTGCTATTAGGATGTGTGCAGGAGAAAACAGGTAATTTTAAGGAGGGACTGGCATTACCTTTGACTTAAGTCATATCTTCATGGTGGAGCTGCACAATGTCAGTAATTCTTCCTGAGAGCAAAGTGTAGGGAGTGAAGCTAAAATTTGACTGTGAACGCACACAGCATTCTCTCCCACAATGCACAGTGGTGGGGGTTTTTTGTTTGTGTGGAGGTTTTTGGAGAGTTTTTTCAAAGAGCACAAAACATCACAGTCTAAACAGAAATGGCTGCATTTGCTCCTTGCAGTGAAATCCCTGTGAGATTTGACTGTATCAAACATCTTCTCCTGGGCTATGGACAGACTGAGAGGCAGCACCCGTCCAGGTACAGGATGACAAATGAGCATACTCACACTCTGAGTGGACTAACCAGCAGGAAAATGCAATACAGAATTTATGGAGAATCTGAGCTCACTTCCTGTCTCATTTATAAGCTTTTCGTTGATGATCATTGCCAAAATTCAGTCTGCAGAGTCAGCTACAATCCGAAGCAGAGTGAAAACACCACACAAAGAGATTAAGTTGTCTCAGGAAAAGATGGGAATAAGAAATGAAGTGAAGTTACTCCTATACAGATACTGGATGAGCACCAGTCAGAAGGACAGAAAAATATACATCTGACACATGCCCTGGTTGAAGATTAGCCTGACATTAAGTAACAGGACATTAAATAATCGAATTATGTATTAATAATACAGTGCAATGATCCAACTAATTAAAAAACTGGATTAAACAATGCATTAATAAATACTACATTAAAAATGGAAATAAAAGCATTCTCCATAGGAAGTTTGACCTGCTGTCTCCTTGAGGCAGTACACAGAGATCACCAGTGCTAAGCACGGTGCCAAGAGCCCTGTGCTGACCCCAGCCATGTTGCCTCTGTGTGGAGCAATGTCTGCAGTGTAACAGCTCAGCACAGCCCAAGAAGCAGGGTTTGCCAGTTATTCCCAGCCCTGGATCCATTCACCCAGGGTGATGACTGTCCTTATAGACCCAGGCTATCATTTCTGCACAATTTGCATCATATTTGTTCACACAGTCCAGCTCCACACAACACTAAGCTGAAGGTCTCTTCAGCACCCAACAATCTTACCTGACGTTCACTACAGCCTTTCATTCTTTGTCTTTAACAAAGACTATAGAAACTATCAATAAAACACTCTCCACAGAATCATAGAACTGCTCATGCTGGAAAAGGGCTTTAAGGTCATGAAATCGGACCATTAACTCAGCACAGCCAAGTCAAAACTCCAACTCAGAATAGTAATTAAGGAAAGCTTCCTGGGTTACTAAAAAGCAAGGAAATGCTCATCCAGTGGAGCAAAACCTGAAAGGTCAGAAAGAAACCTTTGGCAGAGCAAGGATTTAAAAAGAAGATCTAAGTAAAGAACAACACTCATTGTATCAGTAATCAAGGGACAAACCTCCCATTAATGTCTTTGCTCTGGAATCAAGGCATGGTTGTGGCCCTCCATCTGCCTTTACAAAAAGCACTTGTTAAAGCTACATCCCTAAACATTGGCACTATGTTGATGAGGGAATTCCAAAATGTGAGGTTTTTATTTTCTAGGTTTTTTTATTAATTTCAAATAATCTATCACTGCAGTACAAAGTAAAATGAAAGTCTTGACATGCAACGAGATCCAATACACAAAAGAACTCTGTTACTGCAGATGTTTTTTTAAAACTCATGATGTAATCTACTTCAAAACACCTGGTTGTTTTCAGAAAGTGTCCTGTACCAAAATCTATAGCTTCTTCTGCAAACCACTTTCACACTTCTTACCACATTCTGTTGACAAGAACATGATTTGATGCACAAAATTAATTCTGCAGAACAAAACTTAAAATGGACTATGGTGAAGTACTCACCATTTAAAAGTAAATATGCCATGTACAGCTTTAATCAACTTTTGAGAGGGATGAAACACAAAATTAATATAAGAAATAAATGCTAACAGGGACGAAATAAAGAGAAAGAAATGAAACAAAGTCTGTAAACACAATCTGACAGGAATCTATCAATACAATTATAAATTCAGGAAAGCTGGGGCTGTTGGCGAAATTCGCAACTTTCTGTGTGGAAAATGGAAAAGGGCTGAAGTTTTGCTAACCAGTGACTGCAATAAATTGTTTGGCATTGTATGTACTCAGTTATGTGAGTATTGTCATCTGCATAGAACAGCTACGTTGCAGTTTACTGGCTGAATAGTGAAGAAAATCAGTTTTAAAAAAAGCTAAGTGACTGTCAAAAAGAAAGAGATTGTAAACAAAAAGGAAACAGCATTCATATTTGTCTTTGTATTTAGCATCTTTCTCCTCATCTAAGCCTTTTAAGGCCGTTCAACAGTCCTTTTAATATAGCAAGAAATAATCCTGGATATACTGCACATCTGACCTGGATTTTACTTCAGCTTTATCCAGTTTTCTTATTTCCAGTAATATTCAACCTTTGCACTAGAGCCTCTCTGGAGCCCAGAAAATTCACAACTAATCAGCGAAGTAAGCAAGCTATTGTAAAAGGTTTAACAAGCTCTAACACTCAGTCTTGCATTGTGATTACCTCAGAATAATTACTTCTGGAGATAACTGATGAAGATCATATTAGGCTGAGGCAAAACAGAGATCCAGCTAAGTGTAAATCAATTACAGCTGAACAAAGATATCACGGGACTATTGTTATTATTTATGAAGTGGTCATGGGGATTTCAAAATTATTGCTCATACTCACAATCGCTGTCGGAGTTGAAGCCAGCACACAGTACAGCACAAGAGGTGAAATGAAGCTCTCATCCTCGGTCCCAGGATACGGTTTCATCAAATTGCCATCCTGACAGAAGAAACCTTGGATATGCACCTGAAAAGTGTCGGTGTACTCGAAGTAGTAGGCAAGCAGAACAGTCCCAGCCATGATGACGAGCTGAAAGTAAAGCATAGTCACAGACAGGCGTTAGTTGCTTTTTGAACAGATGCAGCTGTGCCTGCGAGCTACTCCACTCCTGTGGACCATCCTCCCTTCACCGTCACTCTGACAACCCCTGCCATAATGATGTGTGAGTGTGTGTGTGTGTTTCTGTGCCTTTGCTTTGCAACATCTGTTACATAAACCTTTTGGCAAAGGACACTAATGAACGTCTCAGATAGGAGCGAGTCCGCGCAGGGGGACAGGAGCTTTGACAGCTCCACGTTATCAAAGGGCATGTGAGTGTCAGCACAACGGGGATCGATGGCAGTGGCAGCGCAGGAAGCAGCAGCAGCGACAGCTAAAATCTGTGCTCTGCAGCAGTGAGTGGGAAAGGATTATTGCAAAGCCTAGAGGAAGCTAAAGCCAAAACACTTCCCCGCTGCAGCTGCGAGCCCGTGCTGGAGAACGTGCATGTTGTGCTAATCCAGACGAGTCCTCGGCGTCCCAGATGAAGAGGCACCCAGAGGAAGACTGCTCTCCTGCAACTCACCTTTCCCTGGAGCTTCTTATGAGTGAAGCTTTAGAAGCCTACTTAGAAATCTCCAAGCAGCCTGTGGGGGCTTCTGTACTCTGCTTGACTTATCTACTCCACCACAGCCACTTTTGAAAAAACTAGCTTGAGTCTGAACTTTGTTTGTATCACAAATATTAACTGCAAGCAGATTTTCTGGTCTCTCTTTTTGTACTTTATGGCTCCTAGATGGGTTGGTTGGAAGCTCAGTGGTCCACATTTTTTGCTTCTATCCACAGCTACTGAGCATGAGTGCCTGCATCAGCTTTCCACACTGCTTCAGCAGCACATCACCAAAACCTCACCAAAGATGTCCCTAATCCTGCTTCACGAAAATAAGCAGATTTACTAATTCTAGTTCCCCTCTCGTTTTGCAAAGAAATTCTCATATCGCAGTCCTCATCAAAGACAAAAATAGCAATATTGATTTACAGCCATACTTTTAGGGGTAATGGTTTAAAAGCTAAAAGAGGGTTGATTCAGATTAGGCATAAGGATGATGTATTTTACAGTGAGGGTGGCAAAATAATGGCACAGATTCCTAGAAAGGTGATGAATATCCCATCTCTGAAGGTGTTCAAGGTCAGGTTGGACTGGGCTTTGAGCAGCCTGGTCTAGTGGAAGGTGTTCTTGCTCATTGCACAGGGTGTGGACTAGCTGACCTCTAGAAGTTCCTTCCAATTCAGATCCTGTGATTCTAAATTGTGACTACAGGATCTGATTCAAAATCTACTTTATGGACACTAGTGCCACTATTACAGAAGTTGTCACTATACAACTACTTTTGTCATTGTAACTATACAAGTTATCTCGCCACACCATAGAAAAAAAGTGGAATAACCAACTCTTGGTTTTAATATTTTGCCTCCGGGGTCTCTGCATCAAAACTGTATTGCTGCAAGATTATTGTAAGGCCTCTGAAAATTAATTTTGGCAATTCCATCTCAAAGATACACTTGAAGCTATTCATGCACTCCTCTGGTATATCCTTGCTCAAGCAGCCAGCCATTAAAGCCATTGTATATTTGAGTATGTGTTGGACTAAAATTAGAAAAAGATCATGAAATGAGATTAGTCACGGATGAAAGCAGAAGATCAAAGAACCCCAAAGTTACTGAGGTGGAGAGGAACCTTTGGGGGTCAATTGGTCACCTGCTCAAGCAGAGACACCTTGAGTTCATTGCCCAGGACCATGTCCAGATGTTTTCTGATCATCTCCAAGGATGGAATCTTCACAACCTCTGTGTCACTTTTAAGACAGACTTAAAAGCTGTAGTTGTGACATTCCATCCCCCATTTTTTACCTCTAAAATGAACCATCTAATTTTGTTGATGTATTATTTTCAAGATCCCATACCTACCCAGAATAAGTTTTCTTTTTACCAAACATAAAGTAAGATGCTGCTATTTGTGTTTCCCCCAGAGACCTTTACAGCAAACTCAGTGAGTATAAACACAGTCTTATAACTAAGGACACAGGAGTTAATTTACATCTGAATTTAACTCCTTGAACAGCTATAGATTTCCTGATCAACCTGGGCAATTCAGCTTTGGTAATTAACACCAGAGAATGCACTATCACTACTGCACCTGACGTGCCTGGATAAACACACTGGAGATTACAGGATGCTTGGATATAGTTGTCTTTAAACTCAGTACCTCATATGACCTAGGCTGTCAAAAGCAGTCTGACCCAACATTCCTGTCCCAAACATACACCCAGAAATAATTCAGGTTGCCAGCCCCAGCTGGCAAACACAAGGAGTAAATGACACAACAGACAGCTGGCTTTCCTCCTCTTACTGGAAAAGGGAGAAAGCAGGTTACTGAACTTTTAACCTTCTTTGGGTATCACATGGAAAAAAGAACACTTCACAAAAAATAAGGTGCTTTTATATGGGAGGAAAATGTCCCTTAACCCAAATGTGTTCTCTAGAGAGCAGTTCCACAACTAACCTTGACCTTTCCACTATCAAATGCTGACTCAGTGATGCATAAAACCCCCTCCTGCATATAAAATACAGCTCTTGACCAACTAACATTGATATTGACCTAGAATATCAAAGATCACAGAATGATTTGGGTGGGAAGGGACCCTAAAGCTCAACTCATTCCAATCCGCCTGCCATGGGCAGAGACACATTCCACTAGAAGAGGTTGCTCTGAGTCCCTTCCAAACTTGGCCTTGACATACCTCAATAATGAACCCAATCCTGTTCATACTCCCTGTATTTCTGTGTTTTGTTCTTCTGAGAATAAAAAAAGAGAGGATATAGTCTGTGAAAAGAGATTTGAATTGTGGACACATCGTATAATGTAGGTGACATCCACCATCTCAGGGAAACAGCAACAGCAGACAACAGAAGTTTGACCTCCAGCTAAACAGACCCTACCATATTCCAAGGGACAACATGAGGTACTGAAAGAACACTCAGCTACTGCCGCACACATGAGCAAATTTTTTACTGTTCTTACAGTCAGTGAAGACCTGACCATTTCTGTGTAGTAACTTCCTGTGCCTCATCTTGAGCATTCACTTCTTCAAGCAGCTTCTCAGCAAAACACAACCAGAAACTTCTTTTTGTTTTCTCTTCCCTTTTTCCTTTCCATGTGGTAACTATTTCATATGTGTTTAACATGAGTGGGATAACTGGCTGTTTGTGTAGGGAAAATTATACTTGTAGCCGCTCAGCAGTGGTAATTGGTGACTGAGGAATGATCTAGCACAGACAGCAAGAAGGTGCAAGCACAAGACAGGGTCAAACTGGCCAGAAGCAGGGATGTCAGAGATAGAAGGAATCCCTGAAAGGAATCCCTGGGTGCTGGGATAAAGAATAGCTGCAGTGCTGCCTTGTAGACATCCTGAAATATGAACAGAACACTCTGGGGCCTGAATTTTATAGCCATGGTCCATTTCTAGTAAATGGGATCTTTGCCTTTTGTCCACATTTTCAGGTTTGCAGTCATTGAAGGAAGTAGAGAAGAAAAGCAGGTAGGCTGGCTTAAACTAAAAATACAAAAGACGCCATTACAATACTTCAAAAAACACAATGCAGTTTAATGCTAGCATTTTGCAGGGTTTATTTACTAATCCTTCTTAGCTGATTTCCTTGAGTTTATTTGGGGAAAAATTGAAAATGCTCAATAACTTCAGAAAGGGAACCAATGAATGAAGGCTGCTAAGAAGTCTAAGGTGCTTAATGGCCCCATTACCACAGTGTGTAGCCACATCATAATCCTTAATATTTATCATCACCACTCCATTGTAAGGTAAGAAAATGCTCTTATCACCATTTTACAGAGAGGGGACAAAAGCTGAGGAGATAAGATGACTGCCCTTAGGTCACAGCAGAGCCTGTGGCAGAACTAAAATTTATCTTTCTTCTGGACCAGATTTTTTTTTTTGATTAGTCAATAATCTGCACATGAAAAGGCTCAATGATATATATGCTTAGGTCCCGATTCTGTAGAAGGTCATTCATGACAGTGTTAAGAAAACAAACTGTGTGTCTGATTCAGCCTCATTTAAAAATTCCTGCTGAATTTAAATCAATCTTGACAAGCTGGACTTAAGCAACTGAGGTGTGTTTTCCCCTCAAAGTCAGTCATTTAAATTGATTAATTATGTAGCACTTAGCATCCCTCCCTTGACACACCATTAAATTCTGTCCTGCTCCACAAGTCCACTCTGGTTCTGCAGACTTTCCTGTCACTGCACACCCTTGCTCCTTTTTAACTGTGGGCATTCTCTGCAGTCAAAAAAATCACTTTCTTCTATGCTCAAGAAATAGGAAGCAAGTCTTACAATCTTCTCAGGCAACAGATAATTTTTTGGTGCAGAGTTAATCAGGTATTAATGAAATATTGTGTCCCAAGTATAAAGAAAGTGACTCTTTGAAGTGAGTAGTACAGCTAGTTACCCTAACTCTAGGATAGTGGTGTACATCCAGAAATCCTCCTCTTCACCTTAATAGCATAGGGTCTCTGACAGCAAGACTCAGAGAGCACTGATATACATATAAAATTATTGCACTTCCAAGTAGTGGGACTGAAGTCCCACACTGTGTGTACTCTCGTAATTCACTGCAAAGCACTTTACAATATCCCAAACAACTGGGAGATTTTAAAAAAGTACTGTTATTCACAGTAGAGATGCCCCTGTTCTCAAGTAAGAAAGCAAGATGGCAGCTCTACTTGGGAAAGGGGCATAAAGCTGTAAAAGACAGAGATCAATATTAGAAGGGGGTAGACACTGTGGGAGACAATTTTTTTATTAGCCTACACTGAAGACTCCCAGAGTTCTTAATAGAGAAAGTGATGGAGAGAAGGAAGTTGCAGGGAGAGAAGAAAAGATGCAGATGTACCCTTTGGCCATACAACCTGAAAGACAGGTACATAGCCATTGTAAAAATCTCCTTTTGCTGTTTGTTTTGTCATTCATATATGTGATATTGCAAGTCCATATAAGTAAACTCGAAACCCCACTAGTACTGCTGCTATTTATATATAAATATTTAAGTTCTTCCAGCTTATCAGCCTTCCCACAGATTACTCATAATATATCTTACAGTGCCTTTAATGTGCAGGAGATGAAAACTGAAAAACTGCTCTTACACACAAATGGCAATGTAAAATATGACTTTTTTATTTCTCTTGAAAGAAGCCAAATCGGTATTTTGCATGTGGTGTTTCCTAGTGGAGAGTTGTTGAGATATCTACTGATGCCCTTGCTCAGTTTGTTTCCAGAAAATTTCAGTGGTTTTCACTTCTTTAACTGAAAAGCTACCACAGTTTCATGAGCACCACAAACTTGCACAAGCATTTCCAGCCCTTGACACAGAGGCTGTAGTTCACTGTTCCACCCATTTTGATCATGTTTCTACCGCCCCCTCTGCCTGAAATCTAGAGACCCACTGTTATGCAAAACCTGAAAAAGTTAGGTGTGCTTTTTTAGAGAGGTGATGAGAACATGACTCTTGGAAGAGACACACCCGAGCATCCAACCGTCATGGCACATGTGTGTCCTGCAGTATCTCCTAAATTACTGCTGAATGGGATGGTTAAGGTGTGTCTTTGCTCTCTACTGGATAATATCAGAAATATTTAACTGTGCATTCCAGACTGTTTTGCCCAGGGATGGGTCCAGGTGTCTCTCGGTGAAGGGAGACAGTCAGTTTTTCCTTGGAGATGGGAACTCCAGTCTTGCAGCTGCAGCAGAGGGATGTTAGAAGTGCAGCACATTGGAACAAATCACATTTATTTTTAAATTCAAAGACCCTCTTTTGCCTTTCTAAAAGCAGATCAAGCCTCTGTTTAAGAATTACCAAGTCTGTCTCCTGAAGTATTCTGGTTAGGATGAGGCCTCAGGAACTCATGTTGGTTCAGGGATCAATATTTTTTTATAATTGTTTGCTATATTTTTTTGTGGCCAGTTGATCTCTACTTTCTAAATCAACCTTCAGCTTATAGTGCTTGTAAATGAAACAAAGAAAGAAAACATCTCATTAATTACATTTTGTGTTCTTAAATAATCAAACTTCTTCTGGCAGAAGAATTGCAGACTCCTAGAAATTACTGGATTTGGACAATTTGATCTCAAACAGTTATTTTGCCACGCCTTTCTACAGTATCTCTCTGGGAATTCTTTTCAGGGCTCCTGAAACCATCTATACTGAAAGCCCTACTATAACTTCTTAAGAAGGAGCTAAATTTTTACACTGTGGAGTGGTCAAGTGGTAAGAAAATGTTCAGACAAGCTTATATACACAAGTAACAAAGAAAATGCAGACCATCATTAATTAGAAGCCCATCTGATCCAGATGTGCGAGCAGCTGAAATTTTACACTAAGGTGTGAGGATGGCAGGTGCTTGTCTCCCATTAGCTGTTAATGGGAATTAGCAGGATGAACCCTTCTGGGATCAACAAAAGCCTTGATCTGCAGCAGTGTGTGAAGCATCTGTTCTGTGCCATTTTATCACAAGTGATTCGTCTTTAAAAGTTTCACCTTCACACTCGTGCAGCAGACCCAGCTCTGAGGAAAGAGAAGTGAACTGGACAGCAAATGCTCCTGAAGCCTGTAACTGCAGCAAATTAATGTTTGCAATGGACTATAAGGGTCGGGCTGACTGCACAATCTTTTACTATTACAAAGAAATGGAATGCAGGAAATCACCTCTTTTTAGAAAAAAAACTGCAGAACAGCAAGGACAAAAAAAACCAGACTCAGGACTGTTCATTAGACATTACGTTAGTGTCTGATGTAAAATGAAAGAGACAGAGAAAAAAACAAAGCTCTATTTTATACTGACAGATTAAATAAGAAATCCAATGGTCTTTCTACGCTGCCACTCCTCAAAGTGTTCTCTCTCCTCCACCTTATGTAACTGATTCTGAAATCAGTTTTTTTGTGCAACTGTGGCACACAGCACCTGTGTCTGCAGCAGTCCAACACAGCACATGGCTTTGTTACAGCAGTTCTGAAGTCCATTCAGTGAGCAGACACAAGCTGGGCAGTGGAGGCAGAGAGGCTTATAAGGTACACAGGCTTCTGAAGCTGGAGCTGTGTAGAAATCAAAGCAGTCCCTCTGCAGAGCCTTTTTCAAGACAATTTCAAGAACTTATTGTCTTACTTCACCATTTTAGTAATTAAGTATAGATTAGGTATAGTTTGTAAGGCTGAAGAAGACTGCTCAGACAGAAAAAAAAAGGACTTCATGTCTTCCTAAGGCACTTATTTCAGAAGAAGTTGTTTTGTGAGAGCAACATGACCTCTAAAAATATTGACATCTGGTTAAAAACTCTTTCAGCTTCTTTTTTATGTAATGGTCCTTGAAGAATGGCGAGATGCTACACCATAACAGCTTAATGTTACCTAAGAGCTCACCCGCATAAAGAAACCAGATTTCTCGAGCTCTAACTGTGCAGTTAAAGCACTACAAGTCCCTTAATGGCAACAAACATAAAGGCATAAAAAGGCTCTAACCAGTACAACTTTTTCACATATAGAAAATAAAACAACCAACAGTATGAAGCACCTTGATTACTTCAATCTATGCAACATAGAAAACTCTAGTTTTCTCAGTTTAAAACAACATTTTTAATCTTTTCATGTACAGACTTTTACATTTTACCAGTGATTCTTATGTAATAAATTTAAGCCTACTTTCTTTGACAGGTAAGTACGATCCATGGATTGATCACAGGCTGGAACTGCCAGCCTGAAGGGAGGAGGGACACCTACCCATTCTGTGTGTCTTGTAACAGGCTGAGCCTGCTCTCACTGTGTTCACTGCACTCAGAAAGAGCTGGGCTGCCTTGGGAGAGCCTCTTTTCATCAGCTCTGTCTGGGAAAAGCTCCACCTTTGCTGCTGGAGAGGGAAAACACAGGTCTTCTCACTCTCTTCAGAGGGAATCACACTCAGAGGGAGATGTCCCTATAAGCTTCAGGTGGTCAGCCAGTTCTCTGAGCACTTGCATAAGATTTTGTGTACCTCAGAGAGGCAGGGAGATGAACGGGCAAAGGCAGGATGCAGCAGCACATGGGATGGGAACTGCAAAAAAACACAGCAGTGTCTTTTTAGTCACTGACAGCAGAGGAAAAGCATTTCTCCCACGGCTTGAAGAGGGAGGAAATTAATCCCCCTCTCCCTTGTGGAATCAAGTAATACCTGTGTTGCTATTAGCAATAGAGTCTGTAAAAACCAATACTAAATGATTCTTTTATTTACCTAGAGAATAGATCATAAAAGCTATGAAAAGGCTTATCAGTTAGGAACATGGGTTAGGGACATGGGCTAGTGGTGGACTTGGCAGTGCTGGGTTAATGGTTGTGCTCGGGGATCTTAGGGGTCTTTTCCAACCTCTATGATTTTGTGACGCAGCTTCCTCCAGCACAACCCTGAAAATCTTCTCTCCCTCTTGCAATTTCTCTTTTTTGGCAGCTATATTTCAATATAATAATTTGCTTTCTTTATGAAATCATCATAAAAATGTTTGCTTTCTCCTTTAATATTTAGCTTCTATACAGTTATGCTACATCACTTTGTCCCTTTAACTAAACCAAGAGCAGAAGTGATTAATGTGGGACAATTCTGAGGTGCTGTTCTTTCTGTTTATGTGACAGCACATACCTTGTTATGTAGCAGATATAAGAGAAACATGATCTATTTAAGAAGAGCCCATTTATGATGGGATATATGCTAGATATTTTTTTAAATTTAAGGAATGTACTGATGCAGAAGACTATTAAATTTTGAGCTTGATTCAAAGTAGATTTTGAAGGCTTATCAGCAGGGGGCATTAATGCGACATTAAATTCCAAATGCCACACTACAAAACAACCATGCAGAGACTGTAATGTTTTATGTTTTTAATCTATTTAGGGGTTCCCCTCTATTTTTCACATCATCATCTCATTTTTTAAAGTAGAGCTGGAATTTCTGGTGATTAAGTGGTAATAGTAATTTAGTTACTAATCTACTGTGGGTTTCATCCTGACTTGTTTTAAAAGAAGTCTTTCCCCTGGTTTGTGTAGTTTGAAAGAGGAGAGAATGATTTTAAACCAGTAAATTTGCAGCCAGCAGTTTCACAGGGGATTATCACCAGCAGGAAGAATTGGTGGGTTCATCCCTCTTGGTGAGTATTTGTTCACAAGCATCAGTAGCTTCTCAACATCAGATTGTGCACCCAACTTTCCAGCGCTGGCACTCTGACCTTGCTACTGACCTGAGGAAAGGAAGTGTTTGCAGAAGGCAATTTTAAATAGCAACATTTTCACCTCTCCACTGACCCTGAAATAAAAGCAACCACACCAATAATATAAATTATTACTCACAAAGAATGAATCCAGGAGTTCATGTCCGTAGGATTTTATCATGTGTTAGTTTTCCAGTGCTAGCAAGCAATAAAAAGAAAATTTTTTTCTTTTTCCCCTAAACCTGATTGAAGATGGTTCACAAAGGTTCTCTGTCAGAAAGCTGATCTAGCTGTGAGCTGGTGATTGAAGGGGTCAGAGCTAAAAAGGAAGAGCTTGCCACTGCATTGGCTCTGCTCCTTGGTCTTTTACGCAGGGCTGACTCTCAGATCCTGGCACACTGTGATCTCACTCTCACTTTGTTCACTAATAACATAAAAGTTACTGAACCTGGTCTGACCTTCCTGGATTAAAATCTGTGTAATGTACATCAATCCGCAGTCTGTCTGCATGTGTGGTGTAGAGAGACAAAAATTCTGACAGGAATTACATTCATAAATTTTCTTTCCCACAATAAAAAGCCTGAAATTCAGCTAACTCTTTTAAACTAAATTTGAGATTTTCACATCACCACTTGACTGCAGGAGCAGAATTTTAAAGGAAAATTAAGAAAATTTTAAATACAGAGTAACATTAAGACTTTAAGCAACATCTGGAAGACATATACTTTAAGGATGGGGATCAGAAAGCTGCTTGTCTGCTACATTAGCAAACTACTCTGTAAAATCTGCTTTCAGGTCCAGACTCTCCAGCTTTGCCTTCTGTATCTGGGACATCATGTTATGTGCCACATTTTTCTGTCCCTCAATACCGTGTATTTCATGCAATGTCTTTTTCTCAGGTACACACAGACTGCTACCTTTGTTATAGCGAAAAATCGGTATTAAAAAAACAATAGCAAAATGAAATGTGTTCCTCATTACAGCTGTATAAATACGGACATTCTGAACTTCCTGTGAAATTGTTGGTTATCTTCTACATGTTAAAAATCAAGACTCCTCTCTTAATTAAAACTGAGAATCATTTTCCTTAAAGGTAAACATGAAACATGAGGTTGGATAGCCTTTCAGATAAATGTCAGGATGAGATTTATACAAAGGGGGAAGAGAATTAAATTCTCACCTATCAAGAAGAAGATATATCAGATTTTTAAAATTTTGTTTTTACTTAGCACCTGAAGAATGTCATCACCATTACCAAGTGTGGTTAAAACCTCCAAGCCACAAATATATAATATATATCTTCCTTGAGCAGATCCCATGAGGATTTTCAGCAGGTGGCATAAATGCTCTACCCAGTTCCAAATGGACACAGCCAGGAAACTGCTGCTTCCAACATGCAACACCTTAAAATGATCTGCAAATTGTGGCAGAGACTAAGGAAGTTTTGTTAACTTAAAAGTCTGCATTAAAATGGCATCTGTTCCGAATTTTTTTTTTTTTTTTTTAGCAACAGAAACAGAGCAGAGATATATTTGGACTACTCTGGTATTAAATTAAAAGAAACAAAGAACATTTTTTTTCTCTCCTGTCCTGTCCTGTCCTGTCCTTGCCCATCTCCTCATCTCCCCACCAAGACATCTGCAGAATCAACTTTTGCAAATGAAGAGAACATCACTGGACTTCAGGCACCTTTAATGACAAGAACAGGCACATTTCTCAATGCAGCACTACACAACTTTCCCCAAGTTTAAAGACTTGATGTTGAAGCAGAGAGAGGAAACTGAGAGATACTGAGGTATCACAGGCAAATACCTGTGATCACTTGGGACTGACTGAAAATGAGCTAGACTCTGAGGACTGGTTATTGAGCCTATCTAGCACTTGCCTAAAACAAACAGTACAAAATGCTGGGTCATCTCCAGGACTTGTTAACAGAGCTCTTACTGACTCCAGGAAACCCAGAATCTAACACAATGGTAAAAATTCTGAGCTTCAAATGTCACACAAACAGCCACTGCTAGAAACAGCTGCTTTGGAAGAGCTTGTTTGGTTGGAAGGCTTTGAATATTTTTCACTGCTTCTTCTAAATGCAGGAGGAGTGCTTTAAACCTCATGAAACTGTCCACAAGAAGGTTAGAACATAGAAAATAGTCTGCCAGGATGTTCTCAAAAAACTGGTGCCCAAATTGTGCTTAAAATGATTCAGGGTTTGCTCCTCTAAGCCAAGCTCTGGATCTATCTATTGGTCTGCTTCAGCCTCAGAAATACCCTAATTCATGAAACTTTCCAAAATAATGTAATATGGCAAAGTAATAAAAAGTCCTGAAAACTCAGAGCAACTCCAAAGAGTTTAGTGAGAACTCAGTATTGAATTTGCCCTTCTAACTTTGAACAAGATGTGTTCTTCTCTGAAAGGCTGCTTTGAGTTTGATTCTTTCTGACAGCAGTTCTTAACCTGGACTACATTATTTCTAGTGTACTGGATGACATGAGTCATCCAGTACACTAGAAATAATGCAAACTCTTGTCATAATTAATTCTCTGCCTAGTTTCAGTAACCAAAATCACAAAATGGCAGCTTATTTATCTTTGAAGTACCACAGTCATTCCATAAAAAAACATGGATTTGACTCGCACATACACACATTTTATTTCCATGAGTCTATGTCCTCCAAAAATTCCCAATACAGGGACTACTCTGGAAAGTTGAAAAGTTGCCTTTGGCTAAAAACAGCTTCCAAGTTGCCCTGCAACCCTGATAATGGTTCACTGACTAATGGATTTTCACTATACAAATGGCTCATAAAAGCTGTTAAATCCATGATGAACTCTAAAGGCTTTTTAATCTAATGACTATTTTCACTTACATAGAGGTGTCAGGACAATCTATTCTCCAAGTGTGGAGAAGCAACCGACCCTGACAGGACACAGGATTCTGACAGAACAGACTTATACATCTTTTCAGCATGCTTTTTGTGATTGCTCTCTGGTATCTTCACGTGATACCAAAGAAAAGCTTTTCACAGGGAGATGCAGGGGTACATCTTGATTTCTAATGTGTCCTTGTAGGCAGAAAAGCAAACATCTCTCTGAAAACTGAAGGGACTGACAGTGGGAGAATCAGATGAAAATAAGAACTAGAAAAAAGCAAAATACAAAAGGAACAAAGATCTGCATAAAGTGAAAAGCAAACCACACCAAAACACACCCTTATGTTCCCTGAGCTTGTTCTCAGACTGCAGACTTATGGATGCTAATGATGGATTGGGTGACATTTTTAGCAATGTGTTTGGGATGGGTTCAAGGTAAAAGAAATTAAGAGGGGACTTTTACCCACTCTGACATAAACAAACATCAAGTAACGCAAGAGCAGGGTAGTAGTACATACTCTCATCCCAGTGAATGGTTGTTTATTCTTATATGGCATGCATCTTCCTCATTCAGAAGAAGATTCCCAGATTATTCCTTGAAGGAAAGGAGCTAACAATTTTCCAGCTGCTCTACAATCCACAAGCCATTGCCTCATCCATACATCATTGTTCCAGGAAGACCAAAAAAAGCTGTAAAAAACCTGTCCATCAGACACATCTAAAAGCGTCTGGGATCATATCTGGCTGTTTTCCTCTTTTCAGCATCTCTGCCCTGCAATCTCAGGGAACATCCCTCCAGGGATGGAAACCTCATAATAAATTCATTGAATGTGCATGGTCAGGAAGGGCTCAGAGAGCTCCTCATTCTCCTCACACAGAAAGCATTTGCCAAATCTGCTCCCTTCTCAGATTTTTTTGGCAGTACTCTCATCTCTTTTGTTCTGGTCATCAGTCTGCCTCTTGGGAGAGAATCTCAGTGAGAAACCAAACCTGTCAGGTTCTCAAAAGATATCCCTCAGGGTAATGCAAAAGTGAGAAGAAAGGAAGCTTAGTTCCAAAGCAAATCAGTACATAACCCACATTTTTTTTCTTTAGCGAACACTATAGGAAAACTGCAGGTTGGATAGTTATGAGGTTTAGAAGAATAGCAGCAACTTCTTTTAGTTAGAAAATTCTATACTTGGACAGAACAGAACTGTTTTTCTACATTATTTCTCAAACCAGAAAAATCCCAGGTAAAGACAAAGCCTCAGGAAAGCCAAACTTCTAGACACTGTACATTCTTGGGCCCCCTTTCTTGCTGCTGTTGAAACACATGGTCCAGTTTCCATTGATTTTGAAAGGTGTTAACAGTCAGCCTTTTCTCCAAAAGCTTCAGTAGTTATGCACATTCTCTGGGCAGGTGCTTGGAAATGGGTAAGCAATTTCTCAGCAATGAATGTGCACACAGAGACAAGAGGCTCTGGTCAGCTTCTGTCACAGCTGTGTTTCTGCAGCAGGGTCTCTCCCTCCAACAGCCAGGTGCCAAAAATGGACAAATTTTATTGCCCTTTTGCTGTGACAGAACTACTGTTCTGCTGTGAGGACTTGGGCAGGCATTCATATCTCTTGTGTCCCTGGACTCAGAGAGCTTTCTGGACCTTACCTGTGCTCCTTTTCCTCAAAGATGACACTCCGATAGTTCAATCAGTTAATGTTTAATTCTTTTCCCTGCTGCCAAGTTTTTTTTTTGTTATTATTAACTACTTCTTGTGACAGGCTCCCTAATATTCTACCTCTTCTTCCTATAGTGTCATGGCACTCTTGACACACTTAAGCATTTTTGTAACCCAGCTCTTTTCTCCGTATGCATCAAAAACCTTTGTCTGATTTTTAAATGACTAATGCTTCACTGCTACCTGTTGAGGAAAGGAAGAAATGGAAAGGCTGAGTAATTGTGTTTCAAAGCCAGCAGCTTTAAAAAGGACTGCAATTATTTAATACTAAGATATATTTTGGAATGTTTTGCTGGTGCAATGGTGCTATAACTTGATAGATGTTTAGCTCTAAGAGAAGAAGGTTTTTCTTTAGCTATGAAAAATTCTGCTGATAGTTCAAGACCATTAAAATAGAAAAGACTTATGAAGAAGGGAAAAGGTGAGTATTCAAGTAGCAGCTACTGAAAAGCACTTGAGTTTTCTCAGGTAAATCTGACGCAAGTCACACCTTCAGACTGAAGCAAAAGTCAAGATAAAAATGATCATATGCAGATACTGAGATCCTGACCCTCACCAAAACAGTAACTGTAGACAAGTCATCCTGTGCCTCACCTGTAAAAATAGAATACAATTCCCCTTATAGCCCATGTGCTAGAGCAGTTATCTCAGTATCAAGGAGACATGGCAAAGAAGGGAACAGTCAAATGGAGCCGCCAGCTACAAATAACTGTGAAGAAGGTGCCAGACTGCGACTGAATTGCCCCTGCTGGCATGCACCTCTGGAGATCACCTGAAATTACCTTGGTTTTAAGCTGTACCAGCTAGAGCAGGCAGTCCAAGTCCATGTCTAGTTGGGTGTTAAACATCTCCTAGGGACAGAGACTCCACAAAGTTCTCTGCACCATCTGCCCTGGAATTCCATCACCCTTAAGGAATGACAGCTTTTATTATGTTAAATACCATTTCCTCTTGCAGTTTGTGCCCCCTGCCTCTGATTCTTTCCCTAGGTATTATAGGGAGGAGTCACTCATACTGGGGAACCCAGCACAGATGTATTAACAGCCTGTATCTTACAAGCACTGAGGAGAGGAGAAGATGATCCCTGCTGACATGCTGAAAAGGCAATCTTCCTTCCTGAAAAAGCCTTTTTATCCAGGACACTCCACTCACGTGGGCTGTCTCTCCACATCACTGTGACACCAGTGAAAACATAGCCCTGCAAATGCATTGAGACCTCTAATTCTCTCATTCCCTTCCCACAGCAAGTACCTCAGTGTACAGACATGTCAGGGAGTGTGACCATGCACTTGTCATGGCTTTGAGTATTGAGTGTGTAGCCCTGGTCTTGAGTGATCACAGAATCACAGAATAAGCTCAGCTGGAAGGGACCCACTAGGATCATCAAGTCCAACTCCAGGTCCTCAAGAATCATACCATGTGCCTGAGAACACTGTCCAAAATTCTTCTTGAGCTTTCAGGCTGGGGCTGTGACCACATCCCTGGGAAGCTTTTTCCGGCACTCAAACTCCCCCAGGGTGAAAAACCTTTACCTAATATCCAACCTAAACCTCCCTTGACACAATTTCAGGTCATTCCCTCAGGTCCTGTCACTGGACACAACTAAGCAGGAATCAGTGTCTGCCCCTCTTCTTCCCCTCAAGAGGAAGTTGCAGACTACAATGAGCTCTCCCTTCAGTCTCCTCTTCTCCAGGTTGAACAAAATGGCCTCAGCCACTCCTCATATGGCTTCACCTTCTGGTCCTTCACCAAACTCACTGCCCTTCTTTGGACGCTCTCTAACAATTTAATATCATTCTCATCTTGTTCTGCCCCAGTCTGCCCAGGACTTGAGGCAGTGCCATCCCAGTGGACAGCAGGGCAGGACAATCCCCTGCCTTGCCTGGCTGGTAATGCTGGGCCTGGTGTCCCCCACAACAGGGATGTTCCTCCTGGCTGCCAGGGCGCTGCTGACTCCTATCTAACTTGCCATTGTCCAGGACCTCCAGGTCCCTTTTCATTTCCCAGTCTGTCCATACATCCAGGGTTGCCCCATCCCTGGTGCAGAGTCCAGCATTTTCCCTTGTTGAGCGCCATGTGGTTGCTGATTGTCCAGGTCTCTAATTCACCAGGGTCTCTCTGCAGGGCCTCCCTGCTCTCGAGGGAGTCAATAGCTCCTCCCAGGTTTGATTCCCATCTGTGATCTTGCTGAGTATCCCTTTCAGTACTGTGTCCAAGCCATTTATCAAGTTGTTGAAGAAATGCCCAAACTAAGCAGCCATGAAAGCTGATCTCAAGATGAAACACTGAATCCAATAAATAAGCTGCCAATTGCTGGACAAGGAACACCTGCCATTAAACCAGACAAAGAAAACCTGTTAATGGTATGACTTGCCTGCCATGCCAGCTATGAATCTGAACTTATTTTATGAACCCTTTTTGCTGGGAACAGGCTGCTGACAGGTGGCTCCTATTAACACCAACAGGCAGGGATTCCTCCCACTGCTTGAAAAATCTGTCCTTTTCTACATAAGTGAAAGGATGGTAATTGGGAACAAAGGTTCAGGAGTTGGTTAGTACTCGGTATGAAACAAATTTTACTTGCTTCATAATCCTGAGTCCTGAGTGTGTGTTTGTGTAATCTGGTTGTCTCATGGTGAATGAAATTACTCACAAGCTACTACATGTGGTGTGCCAGGGAAGTGTCTGGTTGTGCTGATTTCCCAAAAGTAGATTGAAAACTTTCCCTGGCACTTCTTTACTTATGTGTTTGTGCTTGGTGGGATTCCATTTCATTGTTCTTCTCTTGATCAGTGCCCCTTCTATTCACACCATGCTCAGTCCTCATCCTTCACTGGTGCTTCCAACCTGTTCCTTCACTTCCTCATGTGATTGTTAGTCTCTATTTCCACTCCCACCCCGTCACTCTTAGTTTAACCTCTCCTTTCCAGGTTGGTCAGGCTGCTGGCAAAGCTGCTTTTGCTCCATTTGGTCAGGCTGATGACATTCTAAGCATTCCAGATCCAAAAAGAGAGTCCTATGGACACAGAAGCCAAATCCTGCTGCTGATGTCAGCTGGACAAACATAGGTATTCACTTAAGAGCTGGACTCAGTGATCTTTCTGTGTCCCTTCTAACTCAGGCTATTCTGTGTTCAGTAATCTCAACTGTGGACCCATCAGATGCATCCAGTCCTCTTCAGGCCCTCCTCCCTCTCCTCACCAGCTGCACCAAGGAAAACACTCATGGGTGGCCTTCACTATCCACAGGTAGAGAGTATCTCAACACTCCCCCTCACTGTTTTCTCTTTCCACATGATTCAGGCTCAGCTGGCCCAAGTACTTCACTGTGCAGAGCTCCCATTCAGGGAGCTACCTCGGAACCCCTTCTCATAGCTGCAGATCTGCACCTGGAGCAGGGGCCTTCTCCCCAGGGCCAGAAGCCACCACCTTCTAACTTTCATCATCACTGTAGTTTCTAACCCTGGAAAACAGAGATTCCATCGGTTCTCCTGCTGCAGGTCAGGGTTTGGAAGCTGCAGCTTCTCCGGGCAGCCTGTGCCAGTGTGTCACTTGACTCTCTATGTTCAGGACTCAAGATCTGCAGGTTCAGAGCCTCCTTGGATCAGGAGTAGCTGGCAGAAATGACTAGAAGCTGGTGCTAGCAGTCATGGGCTCATCTAACTGCCCTCAATGGCACCCTAATGTTCCTCCAAGGATTTCCAGGACTCCCCTGGCAAACCATAAGAAGCTTCTGGAAGAAATATCAGAGGAGAGTGGGGATACTGCTGTGCCATTGGCTGTATCTGTCAAACATGGAAAGACTACAGACTTATAAAGTGTTAGGTGCAGTTTTTACTTTTTATGTCAACTACTGAAGCTATAAGTTGACATAAACAAAAATACAGATGTCATAAAAAAGCTGTAAAACTCCCTGATGTTGTAATTATGGATGCCAACAATTAACAGGTTTTTTTTTTTAATAAATAAATAAATAAAAAAAACCCCAACAACAACAACAAAAACCTGGGAAAAAATCTATAACAAACTAGTAAGTAGACTAACACTGCTTCTGATCAGAGGATGTAGCAACACCACGTCAGAGACAGTCACAATCCAGTTATATCCTTCTCTAGCTATCTCCTGCTCATGACAGATGTTCAGAGCCCAGCCACCAAGACAAGGCTCACAACTGTCTTACTTCTGTTGGTGAAGGATGCCATAAATCCTACCAGAGTAAAGCACGTTGAAACCCAAATTTAATTTTGGGAAAAAAAAAATTACTGAAAGATATCTTTTAACTCCAAAATTTCCAGGCTACTTTCTTCTTCTGAAATGTAATGTGTTTCTGTGATGGTTGGTATCTCCAAGCAGCTGACGTGGCTCACTTTATAAAGCAGAGAACCTGCAACTCTACCTGCCCAGTTTGCTCTCCCTGTTAGCATCAAGAAACGATACCTCCAGCCTGGCAGATGGGGCTTCTTCTAGAAGCAAAGGCCATGCTGTACAAACCGGAACTGCAGCTCCCTCACTTTCCTGTTAGTCTGCAGCTTCTTGCAGAAGCCTTAAAGGTGGCAGTGCCTTGCAGGGCAGACATGGTAAATTTATGGGGTTTGTATCAACACATCACACACAACAATGAATCTTAAAAACCCAGCATAGTCAGTTCTTTCCTAAGTGAACTAATTGGACAACACGGGATCTACTACTGGAGTTTCAGTAAATATACCAAATCAAAATTTATACTAAAAAAATTCAATTCCAGAGTTTTCTGATGGAAATTCCTGTTGTGTTTGTATTTAGCTATCTTGTGTTCCAATACCTCTGTGATAAATTACTGTGTCCACTGAAAGACACTGGGTCCATCAGTATCAAGGCAGTGCAGAATTCATGTGTAGAAGAGAGAAAATCAAATCTAGCCTTACTCTAACACCACTGCCCTTCTCATGTCCTTAGATGCTTGTTCTGTTGCCTTGTTCTTCCATGTATTAAAACTTTCCATCTGAGTTGACAACCTTGGAGCTGGTTGGAGCTCTGAATCTTTGTTATTCATAGAACAGAATTTATTAAAATTCATAATACTTGCATGTGCTTCCAGATCCATGCTATTTAATAGAGTAGTGCAGCTTTACAGTCATTAGACATTGATAAATGCAGCACTTACTGCCAAAAGAAACTATCTTTTGATACCAAGATCGCAGGACTCTTAGACCAATCATAAAAATCAAATAGAGACAATGTTTTAAATTAAACAGAAAACAATCAAAGACATTTTAGTTCACAGTCTTATTATACGTATAATGCGTTATGAAATCCATTTAATTTGCCTCCAACATTTTCCTAGCTGAACAGGAAGCTTTTAAAAAAACAATTACCACTTTGAATCTCCTGTGCTGTATGCAAGTCAGGTTGTGCCCGAGCCAATCCTTTCGTAAAATTCTTTATCATTGGCAGACATTCATATTAAATAATTAATAATGACTGCTTCATTTTTCAGAACTTGTAATCATCTTACTATGTAATTTTGGATGCAAGTTAAGGAAAAAGAGAAGATGGTTTGAAAATTTTCATAAAATCCTACTAGGTTCTAGTACTCACTTTTCCCCCTTTCACTTAAAGATATCATTCTCTTTTCAATCTTGGCCCTGTCAAAACAAAGAGAAATATTCAAAACTATTTGCCATGGCTATTTGTTGTGACAAGGTTTGGATATAATTCAAGAATAGTCATGTTTGAACTCGGATTTAACATTACTGATATTCCTCTAAATGCTCATTTAACAAATCAACACATACACTAGGGGCACTTTAATCTCCTTCTTACTAAACCAAGTCTTAGTAAACCAAGGCCCAGAAGCAGGAGGCACGAAGGTGCGCACATGGCTTTTGTAAGAAGCTGAGTAGTGGACAGTGTGGAGAGGAGTGGACTGAAAATCATATCAGGATGCAGATATTAGGAAAAGGCAGTACAGCAATACAGCTCATTGGGCTCACAAAACAGAGTGAGGTGTCAAGGCTTGAACAGGAATCTTTAGCCAACATGTTGGTTTCTGAAATATTGAACATGGACAAGGAAATCTACATGCGGACTACTGGTAATCAACATGCATTTTCCTACTGAGCATGCCAATATGTAGGTGAAGTTCCTGCAAGAAAAAGGGACTGGGCAGACAAAACAGGATTTCAACTGCGCATGGCTCTAGAAGTCAAAAAGAAAGATTTTTTAAACAATTTGTTCCTTTATTGCTTTCTGCTATCCATTCTTTTTTGGTCACATCCTTCCTTCTCTTTTTTTTTTTTTTTTTTTTTTTTTTTTGCCATTGTGTCTAGATTCCTTTTCTGTCATGCCAGGTTATATCACTTTATTAGGAAGAATATTAGGGCAAGTGTTTTCTAATGGGGATACTCAAAAATTAAGCAGGTTGCCTGTAAGACAATCAGAAAACTTATCTGGACAAAGTCCAAAGGAACGTCACCCAGCTGCTGCCATTCTGAGCTCTGCCATGCCTAGAGACACACAGAGAACCTTTCCCACCTAGATCATTCTATGAGTCCATGACCTTTCTTTCTAACTCAAAGGAGTAAAGACTTGGGTTTATTATTCCCTTGGTCGACCCTGGCTGCCTTTTTTGTCCAAACACATCTAGTTTGCATTTTTTCCAAGTCCCAAACGGCTTTACTCCTTTCTGCAGGAAGATGTTTTCAGCAAGAATGAAAAAGCCTGGAACTCAACATGTTAAATCAATGCTGGTATTTATTCACATGATATTAGCACTGTATAAACCACCTCTATTCCCACAATTAGATCAGTTTGAGAGTTTCAGTATGTTCCCCATCACTGTATCAGAGCTGAACTGATTTTTGCCTTGGTTGGTTTAAATAAGATCATAAAGATCCCTGATGACTACTGACCTAGCTAGCTGCAAGTCAAATATTAGCACAACTACAAAACTCATAAAAGTACAATCTGCTATCCAAGCTATTTGGAAAGTTAATTCACTCTATTATAACTGGAATCTTACATTGCTCAGGCTCTAACAAGAAACTAGATTACAATTATGCAGTACATTTACAGATCTTTTCCCTATAATTTTATAAAAAATGCAGTGTTAATTTGAGACTACAGGAAGTCAAGTGGAAATTCAATCTGTAGTTCCACTGTGGAAAAAGTACCACAAACTTCTCTGAAGCCTCTCTAACCTCATTTTCTCCATGATGCATTCAAAGCTCACAGAGTTTTGAGAAATCAAGTAGTCCATTATATATGGTGTAAAGTAAATAGAGATGGTATTAATTCAATAATATTGTACATAAGCACGTAATAATCACATGCTAAATTTCTGTGCTTTAGTAAAATACGTAAGAAGTATTGATACAGGATTAATATTAGAGCTCCTGCCAGGTATGCAAAGTCTAAACTCCAGAAGTAGAGATGAACAACAGATTGTTGATTTTGGGGACAGACATGCAGCATTTAAAAGGTGGGAGAAGGAAACCCAGGAATAATTTGGCCATTATAAGACCAAGTGTAGCTATCCTTCAAGTTACAGGAATCACTCTACTGAAGTAATGAGAAAACTGATAGCAATGCCAGCAATAACTGCATCATTATTTCCAAGTTGCTTTAACCTTAGTGCAGCATATTTTTCACAGGCCTCATCAATAATTACTCTAGAATCATAAAAAGTTAAAAATGCCCTAGAACTGTGAAAAGTTAACAAATTATTCAAATGCATTTTAAACCCATCCTGTTACATGGTTCCTTCCATTCATCTGCTCCTGTGTTTAGGTCATGAGGGAAATGATAAGAGAAAGAGTGCATAGCAGGTTTTGGAGTATGGTTTAATCTTTTGAGCTCTTTGCACTGGCCCTCTGCAAATAAACAGAATGTCTGCTGTTAAAGATCCCAGCCAGCCATGGGACTCTCAGGATGTGTAGTGTGATGTAGATCTTAACCCATCCAGTCAGTGCTGTGAAGACATCACTCAAAAGTAAGAGTTACACACAATTATGAAAAATCATTTGGTTTTTTAACTGTGAAACAACTCTTTAAAAATCGACTATGTAATATCTCAGTAAGATATTGATCAACCATGCTCCTGACAACCACTTCTAAAAATCTATCTGCAACAGAAATCTTGATCATTAATTCACTGTTTCAAGATAAAGATGAATCTTAACTCCTGGTTCCTTAACTCGAAACTGGAGTGTTCCGGGACGACCTAACACAATTTATTATTGGGAATTTATACCAATATCATAAATCTGAACATAGCCTGAATTTCTGAATCAGAAATAATACTTTATGCATGGCATCAAGCTGAAAGATAATCCATGAAGACTCGAGAACTCTAAAACTGAGGGTCAATCTGTCATCATTGTTAGCGCTCACCATCATGAGTAACAATTTTACATGTTTTAAGACCTGAGTGCCCATTTAGCAACATGTGCTCAAGATGCAACTCTTAAAGCATCAATTCCTACTGTCTCACGCATTTCCTTCAAATACATCTGTATTGATCCATTTTCAACAGCTCCAGAGTTTTGACAAAACAACACGTGCAAACCAACCTGTGTAAAAAGCATATAACCTGACAATCTGCAAATTACTTGCACGATGTCCAACACCTCACAGAAATTTCTGGTGAAACACACCAGTGAAGGAAACTTTTTCCAGAAAAATTGTTTATTGCAAAAATGCTAGCATGCGGGAATGGACTAAGAAGGAGCACAAGATGTCCATTCAGAGTGCTCCAGGAGTTACAAAATAAACCATGAAACCTGAGGTGCACTGGCCAAGTGAGTTAGAAATACAGAAACACAAAGCATCATTTCTCCAGAAAGACGTATTTGATTCTTTCTTTGTTGCCACATTCTGCTGTATTCATAATAGATTTATTTCATATTTCACAGGAACTGGCAACTGGATTATCCATTTGTGCTTTAGACAGAGAAGATCTCACAATTTAGAGGCTATTTGCTACCCACACAAAGGCATCTAAATATTGCCAGAAGCTTGTAGAAGTTCTGGGTAGTACAGGATGTACAAGACTTGGCAGACCTATTCCTAAAGCTGGTATTAAGAATCAGTTGGAATTTCTAGAGAGCAGAAAATGCCAATATTCTTTCAAAGCTAAATCCCAAAACATGTGGGTTTTCTTTTTTGCCATAAGGTTGAAGTTGATGACTTCACCCTTGAAACACTGCTAAAACAAACCCCTCCTTTTCAATGTCTGGAGTGGCTGGTCAGGAATCAGAAATTAAGTCCTGATGAAACCGGGCATGATGCTGAAAAAGACTTATTCCACTTTCAAAGATTCTCCTGATGTCAAAGCCACAGTCAAAAAGTTGGGACGGGTTTGATATTGCAAAATATGCTTTAAACATCTTCCTTTGCTCTTACATTTTTCACGTCTTTCCAGCTGATCAGTTCTGGGAAGGCTTGGCTGTTGTACGTGGGGTACATTAGGTGCATTTGTGAATCCCTATTGATTTCTTCCCATTCTTTTTAGAACCTTATGTAACTTATGCAAATTATAAACAGATGTAGGGATATTCCTACAGACCAAAACAAGATGGAAATGGTGCAGCTGTATCACAGAGCAGTCAGTAATTTGAAAATGCAGGGCACCTTCCTTGATCTCCAAATTTTCCTGTATCTGAGCAAATAAATAGCTCATTGTTGTGTGCTTGGGGAAGAAAATATGAAGACACCTTAGGTTTTTGAAGTAAGGAAAGAAATAAAAGTTAACACATTAAGGGATTTACAGCAATATCCACTAAACCTAAACCTCTGAAAAGAAATGAGGGAAAAATTGGGCAGTTATAAACTGTGTTCTGTATCTATTGCTATCACATTGCTATCTACTCTAAGCCTAGCTAAAGCTGCTCAGTCATTACTGGAAATACCTTTCACCTTAGAAGGCTTCAAATAAGCCTTTCAGACTTCTGCACATACAGAACACCTGCATGAACAGTGCCTCATTCATAATCTGTTTTCTCAAAGATTTACAGAAATTTTCTCAGTAATAGTTTCTCTAGAAAAAATCTACTAAAGCTATGGGTTTTTTTTAACCAAGAAATGGGAAAAATGCATTTGTACTTCAAAACCAGAGCAAATCCATTTTCCCTAACAGCTGAGTATTAAAAGAAACCTGTACAATTCCTTCTCTTAGAAACCTGATTAAACAGACCAACATATTATACATTATAGCAGCTCTCAAAGTATTGGGTAGCTACAAGGGGCAATGTAAACAGGTAAAGCAATATGTTCACAGCATTTTCCTCTACGGCCAAATGCATTTATTTTCTCATAAAGAGAAAGAACTTTTGGTACCTTCAAATCCTTCCTTGAAAAGTCTACCAGATTAATTGGTGGAAACCCTGAGATGTTTCTCAAATCTCAGATGTTATTGAGGTTGTCAAATGGATTATTTGCAATGGATGTTTTCAGGAAAAAAGGAAGAGAAAAAAGAGCTCCACGTGTCTGCAAGAAGGAATA
The DNA here is from genome assembly GCA_025920805.1 of Petroica traversi. NCBI lineage: Eukaryota > Metazoa > Chordata > Aves > Passeriformes > Petroicidae > Petroica > Petroica traversi. Next base: position 544,757 of record JAHLSL010013199.1, read on the forward strand.
CAATACTTCTTTCACTTATGTTTAAAGAAAAATTCAGTAAAGCACCTAATCTCTCATGGCAGCCACTTAATATTAATTTTAAGAGGTCCTCAAGAAGCTAAAAAGAATCAAATAATAATCAGATTTATTTCACAGTGCCTATTTTGGCCAAGAGTTTTCTGTGCTCTCTGCCTAATTGTGAAACACTTAGAAGGATTTTTTCTTATAGTCAGGTAATATGAAAGCTGCTTAGTAATTCAACAAAACTAATACAATGTTGAAGAGACACCTACTCACTGAGATTAAGCCAATTTTACAATATGGAATTATCCAGTCACCTGGAACAAAAGGAGGTATGTGGAGTTCAGACAAAGAAGGCAAATATTGAGGAATGACTGGCAAATGGGGAATATAAAGAGAAAACAGATGTATATGCTGAGTGAATGAAATCAGAAACAATGAGACCCAAGAAACAGCAGTGGCTGAAGCACGGGGATTATGCAGGAACATCACTCTGCTGCAAGAGAAGCCCCTCTGAATTTGCACAGCATCTGTCAGCACCAATTTCTGCAGCCTGCCTAAGTGGGGGATCTCATGACAGGCAGTTTATACAACACCAGCACAGGACACATCCCTTGCGGCACTTTGTCCTCACAGCATCCCAGTGGAGCAGCACAGCACAGCTAAGCATGGCACAGATGGAGAAGGAAGGGACAGAGTCACTGAGCACTGAAGTTAGTTCATCTTGGGATGATTTTTCAGTTAAAGGTTATGTTAAATTCTGATGAGATTTATTCTGCACTCTGCAGGAGAACTGGACATTATCTTGACAAAAGCACTGTATTTTGAATATCCAAAATTGCAATCTTACGTCTCTATGTCCTTTATGCAATTGTAATTATATCATTAAAGCTCAAAGGCAACTAGCAAGTTTTTACTTTGAAAGGAGTGACTCTTAAAAAAAGATAAACAAATAAAAAGTCACTTCCAGTATATTCAATGTCTCTTACAAATGTAACTTTGGGGACTACATCACATATAAGAAGTCATTTCACACGCCTCAAATACTGCTTGAAATTAGAGGGTACCAGCCACTACACCCAAATGTACAAATACTTTTGAATTTTCAGAACACCTAACCAAAAATTATAATAATAGAAGTGCCACATATGTCATGAATGTTCTAAATTCACTGATTTTTTTCACAGCTCCCCAAGCCCTGCTGTGATGCTGATGACATACAGAAATTCAAGAGGCACTTGTCTCTCTTACACAAATGATTCCAGTATTGCAGGAATTCTGCTATTTGGCAGTTCAGCTGTTGGCTTGACTACACAAAATACTGACAGGAAAATGTATGTGGGCAAGGAAAAAAAATGCTTTCCTTCAGTGCTTCTCTAAGTTGAAACCTTTTTAAAATTACAATTGAACTTTGAAGATGACTCAATCTGTTCAAACATAAAATAGCAAAAAGTAAAGGAAAATGTACTGCATTGTAGAAATAGAAATTCTGTGAGGCTGCGGCATACCTACAATTCAAACCCAAGTTTGTACAAGAATAGATGTACTTTTTATTTTTCATATTTTTATTTTATTTGTTTGGGGGAAGAGGAGAAGATCTTTTCCTTAAAAGCCCTTTGCAATGTCCTCTATATCGGGGTGTTAAGAAGAAACAGTTCCCACTCTGGTGCAAGAGCTTTCCTGAGGGCAGAATAATGGATTTAGTGTGAAAAACCTGGGATCTTCAGATTACAGAATTTAAAGATGCCCAATGTTTTAAGTTTTAATGGTGTTATGTATTGCCTCTACTACCTTCTCAAAGTCAGGATTACAATAATCCATAATGAAGCATATACATCAGTCATATACCAAAGCCGTTTGGTATTCAGTAACTCTTTGATCAATTTAAGACAATTTAATTAAATCTGGTTCCAGAAAATTTTAGTGTTTTCATGTGCAAAGACACACCTCAGAGGTGCCCAATTCCTTCAGGAGTAACTGCACTTGAAAATAAATCCTTAGATAACTCCCTGAAACAGCTCAAGCCCTCAGGCCAGGACTCAAAGTATGAGAAGGAGGAAAAAGGAAGTAGAAAATGCTTCATTAGCAGAAATTCCAGACCAAATTTCTCCTTTTGTTGCCTAGAGAACCATTACAGTCCTAGCAGTTGTTGACTCAGAAGAGGGTTTTCTCCCAGAAAGAAAAGGATACTGCTTCTTCAAAAACCACCATTCAAAATGACACAATGGCTCTAAAGCTGCTCTCATGACTTCCCCCTGAAGTCATGTGCAGTTGTGGGGATGCTGTTTACTCACAGTATGAAACTTTCCTTCCAGCATCTATTTGCTAAATGCAATTATCACGTTTTGCACAACTGCACTTCCTGTCACTAATGATAAGTGTCAAATGGGCTGTGAAAGCAAGGACAACACTTTGACCTAACAAATTCAAAGCCATACTGGACTCTCTCCTACAGCCCCCTAGCCTGAGTTTTGTCCTAGAAAGCCTCAATGAGGTGAACAAAGAGAGGGCAAGAGCACAGAGCATGGAAAACAGCACTGGATGAAGACCTCAGGGTCGCTCGCCAGTCCCACAGGAAAAGAACTGGGATTTCCCAGGCCTTGCACTTCTCCCACTTCTATCCCTGGCACTTCCCAGACCTCAACGAGCTTAGTTGTTCTGACAATTTATTCCTTAACTGCAGAAAACTGAGTGTACTTTTACATACAAAACATATCTGCACATCCTAGTTATTGTTTATGTGTTTTACAAAATGTACTACACCAAATCTTCACAGACATTTAGTATAAATGCCAGACTGTAATGACACCTCTTATAATAAAAAGATGCAGAAAGATGCCTGCATTATTTGGGAAAGGGACTCAGATTTGATAAGTGGATCAAAATTAGTTTAATGATTCTCTGTTTAGCCTTTAAATCCACTCATAACATGACATTATGTTTCAATTAGGGAGTGAAAATGTTGATTTAACATTTCTGTCATTTCAGATTAGAAATCACTTGTTATCTCTTTATTGTTAACACTTTCATATTTTGAACATAAAAAGGAATTTGTAGAGTCACACACAGGGTTTAAGTTCTTATAATGAGCCATTCATCTTCAGGTCAGGTTCCATAATAACTAACTGCTACAACTTAGTTCAGTGGGAGGAAAATGAAATGGGAAAAAATGGAAATTAGAATAATGGCTGAAACTGTGTCATATTTGTACAGACTGAAGCATGATAGTATTTAAAGTGTCCAAATGCCTTATGACGCCTCATTTCTACCTCTGCCACTACAATTTCATGAAGACACACTGCAGAGTGGGCAGCAAATACCCACTGGCAGGGCAGCTGACAGGACAATCAAGGCTCAGTATCATTTCCTTTAGAGCAAATATCTCAAAATGTTTAATGAGACAAGATTCCATGGGAGGCAGCACTCTCTGGGAAACAGGCCTATGGTAATTTTTACTATCTCTTTTCCTATCATGATCAGCTAAGCATGGCTGCTGCTGAATAGTTTTCCCACAGAAAAATACCGTCAGGAAAGCAGGTAACATTATTTTTAGCTGTCCTGCTTTTCACAGCAGCAGCTAGGTGTCACACTGCTAATCAATTCTCATGATTGCTTCAAAGCAACAAAAATAGGGTCTGTCCTAACCCAGGTAATCTAGCACAGGGCTTGGTGTCTGCGGCAGCTTCTCTGAAAAAAAAACACTTGCTTTAGTCTCAAAAGCACAACAGTGGGAAAAGAACAACACCTTCAGTGTGCCTTGAGATTTACAGGGACTTTTCAGATGGAAAGGCTACTATCAATCATCTCTGCACTCCCAGCAGGAAATTAGATTTCCCGTTGTTTTATGCTACAGTGCTTGACATAAGTCTATGAATTTGTAGTCCCAGTAGCGCAACATTAAAAATCTATGCTGTGGACAAAGAGGAGAAGAATGTTTTTATCAAACGTAGCAGAGAGAACATCTTTTCAGACACTACTTCTCTGGTTCTGACTGATTTTTAATTTAATGTTGTGTACTTATCAGCAAATCAAGTATGTGAAAGGACAAGGAATGTACATTTATGGAGCAGAAGACCCTCACATCAGTCTTGTCTTCAGGAGGAACAATTAATGTCGCTGTCACAGGCTGCCAACCAGGCCCATCATGCCAACCAGGCCCATCATTCATTTCTTTAGAGTACTAAAAGACTTCAGAACTGCTTGTTTAAGCGATAAGTTTGAGACGTCTCATTCCTGATTGTTTTTATTGTGTGTTTTCTGAACTCATTTGTGCTTTTCACCCATTTTTACCCTTTCTATCTCCAGCTGTATATTATTCTAACAAAGCAGTGAACCATTGTCTCCACTAGAACAATTAGTCCTTTGACAGTTCCTAGCACTTCTCTAGCTCAAGCTGCCTCGGTACCTAGGCCAAAGAGTGAGCATTCCGTCCAACCTACATCAGACAGGTGGCTCTGAAGGTGATTATTCACAGATAGTTATGCCCTTTTTACCATCTAAATTTGATGGAAGCTTTCATCCTCCCTGGAAATACAGAGTTGCTTCCCTTGCCAAGAAAACCATCCCAGCCTTAAAAGCACCAGCTGAACAATCACGGATTTGAATAATGAATGTTGGCCAGTCTGACAGTGTTAGGCGAAGTAAAAGAACCATGAACTGCCATTTGTATGGACTAAAATAATAAAATAATGATTAAATAATAATTAAAAAGCCCACCACACCAACTTCCCTTAATGAAGACATGGAACATTAACTGCAGATTCACTGCTAGACAATTCTCAGCCTTTGTGCTAGCCAAGATTCTTCATCACACTTAAAGATCAGGCATGCCTCATCTACATTTTATGTTCCACCTGAACTGAAATCAGGGCTGAGTATTGTTTCCCAAGCCTGTGAGCCATAAGACTGTGAGGTCAGAAATTTCCTCGAATGAGTTTTAGTCCTTGTGCAGCACCAAGTTGGAGAGAGGTCTGAGAAGAAATGCGAAGATGAGCAGTCACCTGCTGCTGGCCTACACCTGCAGCTACTGCCCATTCTCTGTCAAATACCAGGTCTGGCCGAAAAAACAGACAGAGAAGTCTTGGACACAGAATGTTTCTATTTGTTCTTGCATGCTGTATCCAAGATCTGGATAACTCATGAAGGAATTTTTTCAGGGGGATCTGATGGCACTAAGTATGAAGACGGATATTTACGTAACCAAGTAAGAAAGCATCCTTTCCTACAAATAAAATGGCTAACAAATTATTTAATTCCTGCAGGGAAGAGCTGCCTTCTGTGTAGGCTTGGCAGCTGCACTCACCTCAACAAAGATGAAGCAGGGGATGATGGAATAACTTCTCTGGGTATTGTTTCCTAAAGCCATTTCTCATCACACTTCTTGGGGAGGCACTGTTCAAAACTTTATATCCTGAAAAAGAAAAGACAGAGGTATTTCAGTATATTCAGTATATTTCAGTATATTCAGTATATTTCGATTTATGCAAATATACTCCAAAATAGGTTCATAACACAGACCACTGACCTAATAGACCAAGGACACAGACTAAAAAGAACATCAAGGTCCAACTGTGTACATAGTACTCTGAGAAGACTCGCCCTTTGCAACACAAGAGACAGACATAGGTTATATACATCATATACAGATCAAAGGGCGATAAGGAATACAACAGTTTTCCTTAAATATAATCCACTCACAAGCAAAAGATTCTCCCTCAGAATTGTAAAATCACATTTTCAGCCCACTGACCTGCCTACAGTGCATTTTAAACCAGGAGATTTTGGTAATTGACTTGTAAATTTGCACTTTAAGAGACATACTTACAGTACACTGACTGTACACATGATCATAATGATTATCTATATAAATCTGCTCAAGATGACAGCACGTGCTAGACACAAAAATTCACTACCTCTAACAAGCAAATGCAACAAAAACATGATGAAGGACTGGGCCCTTTCTGCAGAGCCTTTCTCTTCCAATACAAATTCAGACATTAGCACACCAAATTCTACCTACTTAGCATTACTTCGGGCTACTGGCAATTCAAATTAACATAACCTTATAACACTGTGCTAAGACACTTGTTTTGCACAAAATGTAGAAAAAGCAGAGAAAAGAAGACTAACGCAAAGAAATTTTACTGAGAGTGTCTGTCTTTTTCTGCATGCTTGAGGCAACACATGAAGAAGCCTAGTCTGATTTAAATGCCCTTACAGGAGATACAGAGTAGGAAGGAAAGCAGAGCTGGAAAAGCAGTGTAGCCCAGAGCTGCCAGGTGTATGAGACACAGGAGAGAATGAAAATCTTCTGTTATCAATTTTAACCTGAGCATATCAAGCAAGAGCACAGATTTAGGTGGGTCCAGCCTCACTTCCAACACGCACAAAGAAACTCTACCCTAATGACAAGCACCTCAGTGTGTCAGGGCCAGGGGGAAGGAAGGAGGTGGAAGCTGGCATATTTTGTAGAGGATGCTCTGCACAGCATCTTCCAGTGACTTTTTGACCTCACTGGCATCTGGGTGGTAATCCAGGCCTTGGCATGTGGAGCCTGTGAAGTTCACAGAGGGGTCAGTGCTTTCTCACTGCTCTCATTCTGAGCAGCTCTCAGCTGGGTTACTGGGAGAAATACCATGGTCAGCACAAGTGAGTTCATCTGAGGTTACGATGGAGGAGCTGGATCAGCTGCCAATGCTTGCCACTTGCACTGTGATGCAGGCTCTTGTCTCACCACCTCTGAACTGCTTAATGTATTCCTTAGCTCTTCACAGGTTGACCCAGAGTTGTAAAACACATGATGTAGATTATGGATTTAGGCACAGCGGAGCTACTGTGACTCCAGTGAGGCCACATTCTGCGTCAGGAATAGCTTCTGAACTGTCAACCATTTATGAAATGCAGTTTAAGGACAAATAAAATATTCAGGCATGTCACCTGTGATGTGCCTCAGACACCCCCATCCTACACTGTATCCCATTCTAAAATACAAATATTCTCAAAACACCCAGTTTTCCAAAGAGACTACAACTGTACTTATTGGATAAAATGAGGTTTATCTTAGAGGTTAGTGTCATTGCTTAAGAAAAGAAAAGGTAATCCAATCCCATTTTCACAGTGGAAAAAAATTCAGTAATTCATTTTTTAATACCCCAGCTCTTGTATCGTGTGGCTCTCCCTGTAACTTGGCAAACTCATGGAACCTGGTGGAATAGCAGGTTAAAGAGACAGAGCAGCTTACAGAGCATTATTCACTGAAACTTTTCTGTACCCTGGAGATACACTGTCAGTAACTTTCCAAATCCAGTTTTGAAAAAGGCTTAGCAGAGGGGCATTAATACCTCAACACCTCATGAATCCTTTGCCAGACTAAGATTAGAAATAACCAAGAATTTCCACACTACTGTACTGTAATCCCAAGCTATGCCTCCAGTTCCAAGTAATGTGTGTTCCTAACCAAAGCAGAGGGTTGTGAGGCAATCCATGAATTTAAAAACCTTTCACAAGAGACAATTGAAAGCAACTGAACAAACTAGCAGAGAAACTGAGGGTTCATAGTCATATAAAATTACCTGATTTAACACTGGGGGACTCCTGATGTTACAGATGTGCATGACTGTGGCTGTTCTTTTAAGCCTATTGTGCACCCCTGGTTTAAAAAAACTACACTGCCTTTGGGAAAGCATTTTACATGCCAGCTTCTCTCCTACGTGATGGCATTTTGTGTCTGGCTTAAGTGGCAAGAGACCAAATGGCTGCATGATTAACTAATTCAGATTGTGTGAAAACTCTCAGCTAGCCACTGCTTGTCATAGCTGGTCTTTTCATCAAGTTACTTGACAAAAGACTAAAGGGAAGCAAAGGTGTGGGCACCATCTTTTGTCTCACTTCAGCTGGCAATGAGTCCTCTAGGGGTACTGACAGCTGAACACAGATTACAGCAAACCCCAGACGCTTCAGCCTACACAGCAGCCAGAGATAACCCAGTTTTGCCCAAAGGATCATAATAAGAAGTAAAAGAAGTTTAGTAAAAGTCTCATTCTCTAATCCATTCAGATGTCTTCACATTGGACAAATTTTTGTAGTGCAAAGCCCCAGACAAAAGCAACAGCCAATAAAAGCTATAACATCAGCACCAGCCTTCTCCATTTATTATTTCTATTTTCATCAACTTGACTGAACTGCTAAGGAACTCACGCTAGCAAAACTGTAAGAGTCTTTTCAGATCCCGGTAGCTGGGACCTTTTCAAGCCTGGTATGTTAGCACAGCACAAGAGTAGAACTGGTAAAACCTATTCTGACTAATTAGGGACCACTTTAGAGGGAATATTTATAATCTAGAGCTCTGGTATTATGAAGTGCTTCCACTCTTAAAACAATATATTTAATTGTATAATGCAACATTTGTGAATTACTTAAAAATTATTCTCATCTTGCTCAATTTACCTCACCTGTGCATTTTCAGAAAGCCCCTTATCTACAGCAGAGGAAGTTATTGTCTGGCGTCTCCTGGGAGAACAAGTGGACACAGAGACTATAAATAAGTGAACTGAAAACTGAATGAAAAGGACAGCAAAGAAAAAGATAATTCAAGCTGAAGAGATTTTCTTGCTGCAGGGATTCATCTGGGAGAATGGCTTTTAGAATGCCCCACTCAGGTATGTTCTAAAGCCTTTTATGTGAGCATGTGGTAGACAGCAAGAAGGACATATCTAGGACAAACTAGCATTCTCTGAGCCTCTGTAGTGTAAGCTCCTGCAGCAGACACAGTATATTCCACTGATCTTCTGTGTGATCACTCATCAAACATGCTAATTGTTGGTCTGTTCTTCTGGAGACTGTGGTCAAACCTATGTTTTTTAAGCTATGTCCTGCACAGGTAGGAAGAGAAGATGAGCAATGTATTTCGCATATTTTTGCAGTGGATATCTGTGCATCTGTGGAAAATACGCAAATCAACAATCCAGACATGCTAACACGCCCTGTTCATCATAGTTTTTGAACATGTTTCAGTTAATTAGAATCAGTGCATATTTCTTTTGCGGTAGCTCAGAGACCACCAGCCTGAAATCCAGGAGCTGCTGCACAAACCACAGCAGCAGAGAAGCCACTGGCACATGTGGGACACTACCTCATGGCAGAATCCCAAATCTTCTCTGCCTAGAGGTGAGGAGGGTAACCAGTGGTCATTGGATTTCTGTCTCTCAGTTTCATGATTTTTTCAGCAGCTAACACTGTTACAAAATAAGATTGAATGTAATGTAAAATGGAATGTAATGAAGATGTAAAATGTAAATGTTACATTAAAAGGAACAGCAGCTTTCTGTAACAACATAAAAGATACTTGAAACATCAGTATTTCCTGTTTGTAAATTACTTGAACCTTAAATTAGCAATTGCAAACCTCTGTTGACAATTGTCTTCAAATTATAAAGATCTTTACTCTCATTAAAATAAGAATTATTTGCAAGTAAAAAAATACCACTAAAACCTCTGTACCACTCCATCAAGGATCAGTTTGCCCAACTGGAGCACAAATTGCATTTGTCAAACCCCCATTCAATTAAGGAAACAAATTAAAATTAATGCCGCTGCTAACAATGATTATCCAAGCTTTGGCATTGTACCATTATAATCACAATATATTATATTATCTCTTACATATCTCATTGTAAAGCAGGGTCCTCTATTTCCTGTGGGGGGAAACACTTGAGCAATTTGCCACACATCACACAATGATTCAATGTATAGGCTGAAGAAAGACACATTATCCTCAGGCTCCTGCCAAGTGCTCTGTCCACTTGAAAACACAATCCCCGCACTTCAAATGTGCTTGCTAATTCCTGCACAAGAACCACACAGTCCTCATTGTACATGTCAGTAATGCAGGTTGCCCTGGCTGATTGCTGCTGGAACCAGCAGAATGCACAGTGCAATCTGACAAAACAAGGGCCAACCAAGCATGAAGTGAGATGTGCAGCCTCACATTCTTTCTCTGTAACTTCACCAGGCTTGTCCAAAGGCACCTCATTATCCCAGTTCATGCCTGTAATTCCGAACAGCTGGCAACAAGACAATAGAGGGTTAAAATGTTTTCCCCAGGGCTCTCTTCCATACAAAACAAACCGATGCATGAAAAAGGGCCAAAGGGATAAAAGGCGAGATTTTACTGCAAAAGGCAGCATTTTCCAAGTACAGGCTTCTTCACTGTTTTCAAAGTAATTAAAACCACAGTGGTGGCATGAATCTCTCCAAAAGCCATACCGTGTGATGAAAAGCACAAATGACTTTGTAGCATGAAGATCTGCTTCTTTGCCTTGCATCCAAACACAATGCAGATCGCTTGCGTGAAAATAGTAAAACTAAGAAAATAACATCATAGATGCAACAATTAGAAGGTACCAGACAGCTGGACTCAGTTTGCTGTCTCAATGGCCCACAACACACTAATTTTTACCTACAAATGAGAAAATAATCCTTTGGATCACGTTGCTCTTGAGAGTGTATCCTAAACACAGTGAGGTTTGGGAGAGAGGGAAGACCCTTGCTTGTATCGTGAAAAGCCCTTTACCCATTCACTATGAACTGAGAGTCAAACACCCATCAACACTTCCACCAGACCAGTAACATGATGTCAGACTAGAGTCACTGGTTGTCCTGAGTAACACTTGATCTTTAGTTGTTAACTGTGGATTGTCTAGTGGCTGACCATAAACAAATGCTGTGTGCCAAGCTTCAGGCCTTGGCTGGTGGCTGTCTCCAAGAGCACTCCTGAGTAAGGAGCACAAGGTTCCACTTTGCCAGAACACTGAAAAGAGAAGCTGAACTGGTGAAGCAGAAGCTCAGTGTACTGAATCTAGATCTCACCCCAGAATACAGTTTATTACAACCTCTCCTGGTTTCTGCCAGGAGAACTATACCATTCAATAGCTACACCATTCAAATAAATTGCCTGTCAGTGAAAGTGCTTCTCACAGGTGTCTCCACAGACTCCTGGACAAAAAATTAATTACATACCACTAATGACAGCAAGGAAAGGAATAAAAACAATACACAAAATAAACCCACACATGTTCACCATTACAGAAAAACAATTTTGCAGCATTTAAAATGGAAAACTACTTTCTCTGATGAGAATTCTGACCCTTTTCTGCTAGCAGAAGTCACATTATCACATTCACCATTTATAACATAAAACCATTTAATGGCAAACAGTGATAAATAAGCAATATAGTTCACAACATATTTGAAATGGTAACTCTTAGTAAAAACCCACCTGGTTATGAAGAAAGCTATATTAATAACTATCTTGATTCCTAAGTTCATTCTCTTGAAATTGTGTGGCTGAATCCCTGGTGTCAAAGCAGAGTTTGATTCCTAGAAAAAAGTGATGCCTCAGATTTCAAGAATCCCGTTAGAATTTCCCCTTGCTATTAGCTTCACATAGAAAATTAACTCCCATGTTTGAGTGATAAGCAACAGTACAAAATCTATGGACAGAAGAGTGATAAGGGTTCTGCACCACTTATACCTTCAAGAGAGTTTAAGTGTAATGTCAGCACAGCAGAGACCTTGTAACAGCTTCTCACTGTGGGAAGGAAAGTGGTATCTCAATGCCATAGCTTCTATCAACAAAATTCCCACTTACACCACTTGGCCAAAATTTCCTAGACATTAAATAGAACACGAACTTATCTGTGTGAAGAGCAGATAAATGCATGCTAACATCCAGAAAGCCAAACAAAATGTCCACGAGCCTTTGAACCATCTCAAACCCATGAACATCTCCTGGTCCAGCAGGTCTAGAAGTGTCATCATGGTAGGTCTGTTCCATTTGGTAAGACACTGAATTCCTTCTGAAAATTTTCAGTCTATCAGAGTGTTTCAGAAAACACAGTTCCCTTAATCCTCCCAAATACACCAGGGTTTTGCAGAAGATATTTTAATATTATTTTAAAATCATTAAAATAATGTATTGTAATAAAGCAATATCCAAAGACATTTTCCTCATTCAGGAAATTTGCACTTTACTCCAGAAAACAAGTTTTGTTTTTCACTTTACAAAATCTCCTTAGCTAACCATCCTACTGAAACCTACAGAGCTATTAAAAAAAAATTGGCTGCTTATGTTTTAGTAAGAATGAGAAATACTTGTTCCTTATGTATAATGCAGTTTCACAGCTCTGCACAGAATTAATTTTGGGAATCCTAATATTAAAAACATATATCAAAAATATATGCTGCATGGTGCTCTTGTATCTGCTGAGCCTAAGTCCAAGCAAGCTGCAAGGATGAAACTTCTGCTAAGCTCCAGCTAGTTTCAGGCCTCAGATGGACATCTGTAAACAAATTTCCAAACCCCTCTCCTCCCACGACCTTTCTATGACAACTTAGGAAGCCAACATTTTTGGAAAATGTTCACTCAGGTCATAGTGTAAAGATAAACAGGCAGAAATACTGAGATGAGCATAGGAAGAAACAGAGCACAGAAATGTTGGACAGAGTAAGGGGATGAAAATCAGGGGATTAACATGCTTCTATTTATTTCCAATGTTTGATGTTTTTTGTTTTTTTCCCAGGTAATGAATTCTGCTTTGGAAATTTCCTCTCATAATCATGGTGAGCTGGTTTAAAAACTAGTCATGAAATAGGCACAAGCCAGTGGACTCAGGATAAAAAGAAAAAACCCATTCATTTTGACCCCTCAGGGCCCAGCAAACTGTGTGAGTATTGATTGCAAGCTGTAATATTATGAAAGTAAACAAACAACTGCCTCACCACAGTGTAGCCTTTGGCAACAACGTCCAGGGGCAGGGCCTCTTGCTCCTCTGATATTCACATTGGCAGTGGAGCTGTCAGAGACACTCAGGGACTGCACAGACTCACACTCCTGCAAACCTGGCAGCCAGCCCAATCTTTCGTGGATCTTTTGTCGGTTCACTTGGTTTATAAACCTCCACCTCCATCCCTTGCCAAGACAGAGCACAAAGATTTTCTAGCATACCTGTTCTTTTCCCTCATACAAAACAGCTGTCCTTAACGGCAATGAAATTTCTTTTGCTTTCCTGTCTTTTTATCTCTATGACCATCATGCAGCCATGAGAAGACAAGTATAACCTCAATAGCCCCAGTTTGCACATTTCCAAGGACAGTACTGTGGTACAGCTCATGCAGTTTATGTGGGCCTCAGAAACACCGTCTGGATGGAAGGTCAAGAAGTTAAGAATTTACTGCTAGACTACAATAGTCTAAAAAAAAAGAACTTATTAGTCCAAATCTATTTATTACTATAAAAAAATACGGCCAACCGTAACAAAAACGTTTCTGAATTTACCGACATTGTAATACCTCTCCCTTCTCTGTACTGTTATGGTATCTACAGACTCCTCCCTGAATCCTGCTTAGTCTGGAATAGGAGATAGGGCTATGGCAAACTGTCCCTGGCCACAATTTTTCTCCAAGAGAAAGGCATTAGGCTGATGGTGAGAGCTTATTCCTCTTTACTAAACACCCCACTGGTGGTTGGGGTGGCTGATTGTAGCTTGACTGGCTGTGGTACCACCTTGTGTTCACAGTTTTCAGGCCTCTGCTACTACCCCGTGTCTGTTCTTCTCCAGGCTGCCATTCAGACAGTTAATTTTTAAAAGAAAAGAGACTTGTTAGTTCTACCCATTAGGCAGAGAAACAGATGAAGATTGTTTTAAAAATAGGTACTAAATTATACAACAATATGAAAGTGAGCTAAAGTTAAAACTGATTAGGTAACACGTATCACTCTTTCAGACAACAGCTTTAAGAGTTAAAAGAGCAGAACAAAGCCCCAGGCAAGCCCTGACAATCAAGATCTGAAAAATCCTTGTCCTCACAGAATTATTTCAGAGCCTGTGCTTCTACTAGAAAAGGCAAGAGCATTTGTCTGGCTAGAAGGCCACAACCCAGATTTTGACAGACAAGGATGCCCTAGATTTTAATAGACTGAAAAACATGGTTTTTCACCTATGAATTCAGCAAGGCTGTTGCAAACACTTCCATGACGTTAAACTTCTGAAAAGGGCCAAGCCTTGGTCTTCTTGGAGGTCAGTGCTCCTCCCTGTGTAATTTTGTCTCATGACACCTATAGAGGTCTATAGAGAAGCTCACACAGACATTGTTAGAGCTATTAGGTGTTTGATTTTTAAAGTCAATACAGTCTACACAAACAACTGAACTGTTACAGTTAAAGTGACTCAGCCCATGAAGATGAATTCTGAAATTCCTGTAGCTGAGACCTTAATGTTACTTCTAAGAGTACGATGTTACTGAAACCACCTTCTGTAAGAGAAGGTATTTTTTGAATGAGACATGCACCATTTCAGTTCCACTGTATACAGAAAGATAGCTTGTAATATTTTCTGGACACTTAGACACCAGCATGGGTGTGTGTGCATACAAATTGATATGAACTCAAATGCAACTGAAGCCTGCAAACTGCATGACAGACTACAGCTGAAAATAAAGGGAACAATTTTGCATGCAATCTGACTTGGTCAGCATATCATTAAACAGCTATTTGAACACTGGAAGCTGACAGAAACATATAAATATGCCATCATGTTATGTGCTGTTTGGTGCCATCCTTCTAAGCAGATCATCCGAAAATTAAGTCTTGTTTAATAGTTCTCCACTGCTGATGCACAACTCTCACCTCTAAAATACCATTATGTTAATTTTCAAAAATTATCTGATTAGGTTTTTAAAAATGGAAAAATTATTTTCACCAAATTGGTGTAAGACCGCATATCACATACACACAGTATTTTTTGCATAGCGGAAACTATTTTTTTACAAAAACCTGTTATTTTCTGTCCATCCAAGGGCCACCAATTTATACACTGCTTTTTAAAAATACCCCAAAGACAGCATTAGACAAAGGTGAAATCACCCCATTGACAACACTGAAGGACTTATGCACTCTGTTAAAATGCAGTTCACCATGGAAAACAGTTCTAGATTTGGCTGACCTAAGTACAGTCGCAGCTTGTAGTGCTCCAACATAACTTTTTATTAATACACAAAAATGAACATACACACATGTTCATTTACACACCATTTTTTTATTACACATTGAAACACTGCATTCCCTAATCTAGTAAGCACAGTCAACATTAATAACATGAAATACACATACTCTCACAAAGGAATCAGTTTTCTGATTTGGAGATTAATGACATTTTAAATTTGATCTTTTTTCTCTGCTTCCCTTAGTTCATATTTTTCTCCTATCACCTCAGCCATGAAAACTGACATATAATAAAAATATTGCATCACTCTGTTCGCATTTGTGACAACACAAATGAAACAGGGAACAGGGAAAGCAAAGCCAAGAAATGCAGAGTAATCAATATCCATGGCACTGGAATGGATTACCTACTGCTGCAAATACAGGACCCTGGCTGCTTCCTCTCATCCATGCTTTGCTCTGCTTTAAGCAAGTCCTTAGCCCCTCATTCTCTTTCACTACCTGCTTCCTTAGGGTAGCTGTCCTGAGGGCAGTAATGTCTCTGCATCTGCTATCCAGTGGTTTTTGTGATATGAATAGATACAGCAATAAACAGCTGTTCCTGGGACCTTTAGTATCTGGTGAACTCCCAGTGCTACCAGAACCACAGGTTTCCCCAGCCTTCCCCTTTTAATTTTGTGTGAGCCTCAGGAAGACAAGAGATAGGCTGTCAGCTGGGACTGAGAGACTGGGGGCACTGGGTTTTATTTCTTTCCTTGCGCTGATCCCCCCTGCCAAATGCCCAGAATGATAATTACTGATCACTGCCCTGCTGCTTCCCCTCCCTCCACAACCTTCATGCCAAGCAAAGGCACCTGCCACAGCCTCCTTCCCCTCATATGCTCTTTGCAAAGGCAGAAGTTTGTACTGCTTCTGTTTTTTCCTAGCCCCAGGATTTTTCTTTAGCTTATAATCATTTATTTTCCTCCCAAAGTCTCCTCTTTCTCTTACCAGGGTTCTGACTCAGGGCATGTAGTTCACATATTTCTAAGCCCTAAAAACGGACACAAGACCATTCACCACAGCTGTTCTACATGCAGCATGCAGATCTTGGCCACATCTATGATTTACCACAGTAATCTCCACACTTTTGCAATTGCAAACAGTACCATGGGAAAAAATCTGAGACATCCACCCCACCTTCCCAATGCACCACCATCCTTACATATTATGCAACTTGTAAAACATACAGAAAAAGCAAAAACTGTAAGCTAGAGATGAAATAAACATTATTCTAAAAATGTGTTAATAGCACAAAAATATTTTCTTTCCCACCTCAGTGAAGTGTTTTATCCACCTCTTCCTGTGCATGCACCCTGCTTTGGGACCACTGGTTTAATAGACCACAGACAGAGCCTGACAAACTCCTCTGACCTAAATATGCTTTTACTTGACACATGCCCTTTCCTCCAACATAACTCTCACCTTTTAATATTACTTTTAAAGCTGGCAGAAGCCGAAGTGCCTCCTCAGAACCATGATTTGTGGCTACAGGGGATACATCTAACTCTGCTTTTCTAGCCACCCACTGAGCAGCTGCAGGGAAAGCTTGCACAGCATTTTCTCATCCAGCCATGGCAAGGCAAATAGTTCATCTTAATTTAAGATGCCATTCAGAACACATATTTTTATTTCAAGGGCTCAGTTTTACAGTCAAGCCTTTTAAGGTTTTGGGGTCAGCACAGTGGTTTCATAAGAGACAACTCTATATGTCTCTCATTGCACATTTCTTTTTGTTCCTTTATTCCAGCAGCAAAGGGTGCTCCAAAATTCTTAATGAAGAATTCCAGCATCTCTTTAACAGGAGCACCAGAACTTGTGAACTTCTGCTCTTCCAAGTGAAGAATGGGGTTGAACTACGTCAAGCCAAAGGTCTCTGTCCACCCCACTACCTCTCTGGAAGGTGCTTTGGTTACAGCTTGGGTGAGGGACTGCATTGCCTTAGTGCTGCATTCAAACTGTCCCACCTCAGGTCCACAATCCCATAGTGGAGTTGTCTGTGTTTTTTTTTTATAATGCACAGCTTTAAACTAATTTTTTTTTTTGAGAGTACCATTGGATTTTTTTTAAAAACCAATCTTAAATGGTACTCCCTCCTGATTTACATGCTCCATCTCATTTTCTCTCCCTTGTTTTCTATCCTTTAGCTTGCAACTTCCTTGTCTTGTCTCTTTCCCACTATTCCCCTGCATATCTGGTTTCTTCACAGGACAATAGTTGTGTTTGTTTCTCCCAGGTTTGTTAACTCTTGGAAATTATCCAGGACAGTTCTGCAAGAATCTGGATTCTAAGAGTTGATACCACTGCACAACCCACATCCCTAGGTGGCCTTTCTTTTCCAATGAAAAACAACAAAGTGATAATTCAGGGAGCTGCATGAACAAGCTTCCACTTCCACTTCCACTCTGGTACAGTCATAAAACTAAGAAGCTTAATATACCTATCTTCTGACTTTTCTCTTATAGTTTTACTCTTTATCCAACTTTGCAGAAAAGTCTGCTGAAAGTAAAAATTAAAACAAAATTTGGGACCCAACTATATTGAGGGATTGAGATGATGGGATTATAAGAACTGCACATTTCTCAGAGCTTACAGTGGAGTCATGAGGGGTTGTATCATTCCATCTATAAAGCCTGGCAACAATCCTGTAACACAGCTCAGCTTATAAGCCATCATTATGCATCTACTTCCTATTTTAAGAGGCAAAGGAACAACCCACACCATGTGATAGCTGGAATATTGGCCAGCAGAGCAGAGACCCCCTGACTCCTCCAAAGTAAAAAGATACTTTATCCCATGTCCTCTTCTCCACAGGTAACACCCCAAAAGACATCCAAACTCTGCAGATCAGGCACCTGAGGGGCCCACGAGACATTTACATCCCCAGTTGGTCTCAGCTGCTCATCATTTAGAAGTGTCCAAGTACAGATCTTACTGTTGCCTTCCACTGCCAGTGACAAGTACATCCACTGAGAGATGTATCCGGGAGCATTAATGATCCCTGCAGAATGCACAGCTGCCATGAAAATCGTCAGGCCTGGACTTTTCAAAGCATTGCTGATCCAACTGTACGGTCACCAAAGGCAGGGACAGCACTTCCATATATAACAGAGTTCATCAACAGCTAAGACTGTGTGTCAGTTCCACTAAAAATCCAGCTCTCAACCTCCTAATCCCTGGATCAAGGTACCTGAGCTGTGCCTCCATGCATCATTCACGCACTAAGAACAGCTGTAAATAAGAACTGCTAAAAAGAAGATCACTGGTTAACTACATTTGCAGGCTACATTCTGAACCAAGTACTGCCTGTCCTCTTACATCTGCCAAAAAGCCACAGAAAAGCCGGACTGTGCTTTTAGTGAGTTCAGCAGAACCACAGTCACAGGCCCAACACCTTACCCAGACAAATTTTCCACTGCTTCCAATCCACAGTGCACTGATCTGTATTAATGAGAGTGCAACCACTCTCTCAGTGTTGATGAACAGAAATTGGACCCACAGGACCTCTCTCTCTATGCAGTAGCTGAACATTTTTACCTGCTCCTACTGACAAAACTGGAGTGTCTCCAAATCCCACCTCCTTGCACATCCTGGCACAGAGGAAAAAAGCCAGCAGGAAATTGACAGGAAGATGGATTACAGTGGGGAGGAGAAGATTCCACTGTACTGAGTTTGGTCCCTTGGAGCAAAGCTCACAATAATAATGATTGGCATAAAAGAGGCCCATGATAAGCAATACAGCAGTTATCACAACAGGAGGCACTTGCTCATAAAAAAAATTACTGTGAGAGCTGAACACAGCTTCCCCAAATGATGAGGACCATATGACTTGTGCTTTCCAAATATTTGGGAATTATAAATTACTTTGCAGCTTTGTCCTGATAAGAGTTACTTTCAAAAGGATCTTTTAATTTCAGGGCCTGTTTGCAAAGAGATATTTGAGCACCAAAACACTGAACAATGCAGCTTCTAACAAATAAATGGAAGTATTTAGAATGCTGGTGATAACAAGGATGAAATCTAAGAAAGAAAAGTTGCAACAAGCATCAAATTTAATTTATCACACATTCCTACCACAGAAAGTTTTGGAAAGGTTTCAGCACACTTGCAACTGTGACATCCCTTCCAGCCTTAACAATTGTATAATGTAACTAAGCATCATACACACAGTAAACACACAGACCCAGAGAGGGCAATGCCTGCTAACAGACACAAACTATTAGCATTTTCCCACCTTTGAACCTGAGCAGCTGACATCTCTTCAACTCTCAGTGGACATACAAATATATGAAAAATTTAGAAGTAACCATGTTAGCATCTCTCACAAAAAGCTGAAAGGGCTACCAACACTTTCTGTGTATGGTTTTCATCACAGTGGCATCCACATACATTACAATTTCAGCTCTGGGGTCCCGGCCTGTAAAATGAGACCAGAGGAGGCCACTGTGTTGATCAGAACACTGGTGCTCTTCTCCTGTGAAGACAGACTGCTCCACAGCTGCTCAGAGAGGCTGTGGACTCAACATCCCTGGAAGTGTCGAAGGCCGGGTTGGACAGGGTTTCAGCAACCTGATTTAGTGGAAGGTGTCCCTGCCCATGGCAGGGGGCTGGAATTGTATGATCTTAATGGTTCTTTTCAGCTGTAACAGTTCTATAATCCTGCAGTGCAAAATAAACCCCACAGCCATTTTAAGACATCTGCAGATACACTACCACAAGCAATACTTGACACTGCTTTTACAAGTTATCTTTAAGTCTCTCTCAGTGATGATTTGTGGACATAGTAGGACTTACAGAAAACCAGAAAACTTAAAGACGTAGTCAGAAGGAATCCTATGACTTTTGAGCCAATAGTTGAACCCTCTGGGTGCTCCCACTGGTTGCCACTGACTTCACTTGGGTGAGATTTCCCATTTTTTCTTTATCAAGACATTGCTGTCAGAGGAATAAAATTCATTCCACTTTTAAACTATCAAGTCCCCTATCATCAGACAAGGTTTTATAACAGACAGGAAAAGACAATTTGATTTATGTATCTCACTGTCCAGAATTCTTCTCAGAGGAAGCCCTAATCTGCACTATCTAGAAAGCAAGAGAAAAAAATAAAACAATTTCAATATATAGGACTTTTTTAGAAGGGCTCCTTACAGACCTTAGACAATTTTAGCTCAGCATTCTTATGTGAAAACACCACTAAAAATCACAAAAGTGATTGAAAACACAAGTGGTACCAGCAGGATGCATTCCTTGGAACAAAACCACAGCTTCTGAAGTTTCCAGTCTGAACCAGCCAGACACCAAAGGTATGAGCAACTTCTATCTTTGGCATTGCCTTTTATTGTACCTTCTCTAAAGTCACAGCAATGACTGACAGGAATGTGTCACAAAAGTCAGACAGGCTTTAAAATAAAGGCCTCTATATCCCTCCCCATGGATGTGTTTGCTTGGCTAGAGTAAGTATGACTGGAATAAACTCTGGTCAAAAGAAGTCTGTGTTTCTCAGAGTACGATGTTTTCCCTGGAATAATCTAGCAGATTGTTGCCAATCCAGGTAACCCACCAAAATAATCTGAAGACAAATTAAGTCCTAGAAGCTGTTTTCAAAAATTGATGTGAATGCTAACAGGCAGTCATCCCTCTTCAAAATCACTAACTCAAATTGTATTAAGGGCACCCAGGGCACTGCAGGAAACAACTGCACATATTTACTGAGGGCAGAAGCCAAGTCTTGTAGCTAAATCCTGAGAGGGCTCTGTGCTAACACACAGACTGAAAATGGATCTAGCAAAGTTCAATTGAATGATAGGGTCAGTTCGATACTTCTGACACAGACACAGTCTCTGCATGGATCAAGAGCTAGCAGAAGAAAACATTTTCAGAAGGTGTGTTGCAACAAAACTATTAGGATTTGCATGAGGAAAACATGAATCTAAGGGAGTGGAGGCAAGAGAGAAGAAGACAGGGAAAGTATCAGAAGAAACAGCAGACAAAGAGTTAAAAAGAAAGGCATGCATTAATCACCAGAGCACTGAAAGATAGGTTTCACTGAAACAGAAAAGATAAGCTGCTAAGACAGTGAAGAACACAGCTGGAAACATGAGATATCCTGATAAGGAGAACATTCAAACTGTGAAATTCAGGAATTTTGCACAAGACTTGAAAGAATGCAGAAAAGGTGAAATGAAAAATAATGATGTGAAAGATCCATGCTAGCACCCACTGCTACTCTACAAAAGAAACATAGGTCTAAACTGCCAGCCAAGAAGAGTCCCATAGATGCAACTGTGTCACCTGTCCAAGTCACACCAGAGCCATGCTGTTTTAACGCACACCGTAGGCAGTGGCCAACTACAGAGAAAGGGATCTAATAAAATGAGTTAAACCATGCTCAATAAAATCGAATTCCAAACTCATCCCAGTGAATTTTTAATAAATCCACAAGCCTGGATGTAATTCAATGAATACAGGTAACAACAAGATGAGATGACAAGCCTTAAGGGCAGAATGCCATCCAGAGGGACCTGGACAAGCTCATGAAGTGGGCCCTTGGGATTCTTACCAAGTTCAAAAAGGCCAAGTAGAAACTGCTACTCCTTGGTCAGGTCAATCCCACGGAATGGAATGAGAGCAGCCCAGAGGAGAAAAGACTAGGGAGTGTTGGTGGACAGGAGCCTGGACATGACCTAGGAACGTGTGCTGGCAGCTCAGCTGAGTTGTGGGCTGCATCCAAAGCACAGTGGGCAGCAGAGGAGGAAGGGGCTTCTGTCTCTTTGCCCCACTCTGGTGAGACCCCCACCTGCAGAGCTGCTTCCAGCTCTGGGTCCCAGCATAGCAAAGATATGGACCTGCAGCAGTGAGTCCAGAGGAGTCCAAGATGATGCTCAGAGAGCTGGAGCACCTCTCCTATGGAGACAGGCTGAGAGAGTTAGGACTGCTCAGCCTGAAGAAGAGCAGGCTCCAGAGACCTTATTGTCATCTTTCTATAAAAAAGATGGGGACAAATATTTTAGTAGGGCTGTTGGCATACGAAAAGTTATAGTGGTTTTAAAGGGAAGGAGGGTCAACTTAGATTGGATATTAGATAGAAGTTATTTTACAATGAGGGTGGTGAAACACTGGCACAGATTGCTCATAGAGATGGTGGATGCCCCATCCCTGAACTTACATTAAAGGTAAGGCAGGACAGGGCTCTGAGCATCCTGATCTACTGCAAGATATCTGTGCCCATGGCAGGGGAGTTGAACTAGAGTGCCTTTAGAAGGTTCCTTCCAACTCAGACCACTTGATGATTCTACAAAGATAACAAGCAGCTTGAAGAATAAATTCAAAGAAGTAGAATTACAGAATGGAGGTGCTGATAGATGACCATCACCTCCTCTTCTTGATAAAGACTGAGGCCACTAACCAAAGGAATCAGAGGGTCATCAGAAGGGCCAGTGTACCGGAAAAAGGGACAGGTACTGATAAGTATTTATATGACAGTTTTATTCAATTGATGAAAGTGAATTACTTGAAAAAGGAAGATATCTTGCACTGTTCACATAATTTCTATCACAGTAACAACTGGTTTGTGTTGACTAAACTGTAGAAACACAGATTAGAAAATAACCTCTTGGCTCTGCATAGAAGGTGTTTCCTGTTTCCTACATTAAGATGCAGTCTGACAAAAGAAAACAACCCCTTGTCTGATTCACTTTTTAAAAAATTCTTATCAGTCTGATATGGTTATTCCTTTTCAAATTCTTTGAATTCCTTCCAGAGTTACTAGTCACAGAATATTTCACTAATTTGGGCAATAGAGTTTGGTAATACCCAGCATCTCATATTGTTTCCCATTATACTTCGTCCTGATCTCACCTCAGTAATTTTATCTTCAATTTGAATGCGTTCTCCACTGCATTTCCCACACAAATATTTGCTTTGCTTGATTTTTCACAGATTTTGCTCCTAGGTTATGAACCTGATAATTATCCATAAATCAAAATATTTGCAAACAACTTTAAAATGGGACTTTCAAGGGCCCTTAAGTAAGAAATGACAAAGTACATACATATAGTCTAAAATCAGGAGCAAGATAGTAATAATTTACAATATGTACTTGAAAACTATTCTTTTTAATACAAAACATCTTGATTGATCATTTCCTGTTTTTTTTAGCTTCTGGAATGCATATCTTCCTATCACAAAGCTTTTCAAAGAAAGCATTGTGAGTAGGACTTCCATAAAAATCAAGACAGAGACAGAGATTATGCAGCCACTGGACACTGGGAACAAAGCCTTTAAGACAAGCATGAATTATAATTCTACAAATCCATTTTTCATAACCTTATCAGCAACACAAGATGCTATACCCATGGTCCTTGGAGACCAGAAGAAGAATGGAAATGCTTGCATTTCCTTCTGGATGGTACTAGATCTCTGCCCATCCTTCAGTGGATACAATGTAGGAAGGTTCTTTTCTTCTGTTTTTGAAGGCATAATAGGGCCAATAGAAATGTTTCTGTGGGAGCTCAGCCTTTTTTGAGCACCCACACACACACAGAAAAATGGTGCATGCATAAAAGGATGTCCATTAAACACCACTTTCACAAATGACATTTTCTTTTGAGATACTGCAGGATATGGGCTGATTACAAGAGGGTGCCTAATTTGAAACCACTGGAGTGAGACATGATTATTACTGTTTACCCGTGTACAAACACCAAATGCCTTCACTCTCTCATTCACATTTACCAAGATGGCATCTGACTAACAAAACCCACTCTCCTCCAGGTATTATGATAATCAGAAAGGTGAAGTGGAAGGAGGAGTTTAGGGGGAAAGAGAGGAAAATGTCAGTCCACTTGGTTATATGATCCTGCAGTATAGCAGCAGATGGAAAATAAGTTCTTTACTCAGATAAACTTATAGAAGTATCCTTTATTCACACACAGACCAACAAATGCATGGTGTGAAGAAAAACTGATTTAAAAATCAGTACAAGTTGTAGGGAACAGCTGCCATTTGTCTCACCTTCAGTTTGGATAAGATAAGCTTGGATAATTTAAAAAGTGCTATGCTCTAAACCTAAAGAAATGAAAAGTACACAGAAATGACTGTGTCACTATCACAGCCTTCCCTGGCCTACACCACAGAGACTTCTCAGGCTGAAGACACTGGTCTCTGATCCCTGAGGAAATGTGCTAAATGCTGCTGTTCAGTTAGTTGCTTCCTACACTGGCAGTGAGGAAAAAAAAAAGTGACATCAACGAACAAGCTGTCAATCTTAAAATTACAGCAGCTACATTTTCTTTGCTTTTTTTTTTTTTTTGGTTTTTTAGGTGCAAGCACAGAATATGTGTAAGTGTAGGCTTGTGCTGGGATTGTGAAATGTCCTCCCAAGGGCCATGAAAACACTTCACCTAAAATTAGATAACGTAAAATAGGAGAGAACATGCTGCAATTACACAGAGCCATTAAAGCTTGGAAGAATTTAACTCTGCAAAGACATTCTTTTCAAAACCAGAACTTTTCAAGAAAAAGCATCTTGGAATTTCAAAACCTTTTTCACTATCCCGAGCTGACGGAGTGCATGTTTTGTGTGTGCCTGTCAGAGAAAGAAAGAGAAGAAAGAAGTGGAGGTAAAAAGAACTCAAACTTCTGGAAGATTTTGTTTTTGAAAGAGTTAATTCGATTTTCAGCATGAACACTTCTAAATTTGCTATGACTAAAAGCCTTCTTAATAAGCTAAAAACCCCTAAAACAATAAACAAAAAACCTTGAAAATTGACTGAGCTCTAACTTTCAAAATACAAAATTAAACATATCAGCATAGTTTTTATCTCCTCCCTTTCTCCCACTTTCCTCGTGAGAGTTTAAGCTTCTTACCTGTGTATCAGCAGTGTTTTCTGATTTCAGCAAATTTTCCACATTTCCTCAAATGCTTTCAGTTTGAATATTTAGGACTTCACAGATTCTCAAAACCAAGTACAGGCTCAGTAAACCGTTATTTGTATTGGTGAATGTCTGCTCTATCTAAATCTAGCATTAATATTTTAGATTGCTAACAGTTCCATTCTAAGAAGCAGAGGGGGGAGCTGCAAAAACCCTTCAAAACAAATACACCCCAGAATTGCTTCCTAAAATGCGTAGGTTGTTCTGTAGGGGTAGCTTTTACCAATTGAGAGGTTCTTCTCTCTGGTATTGGTAAACCTCTGACGTTGCCTCAAAATCAGTGAAAAAGATTCCCTCTTTCAGCTGTTGTAGATCATGGCAAACATAGAAAACAGCTCACCCTTCCTCAGGCATAGTGTATTCCCCCTTGCTATTCTGTGACAAGTAAATTTAGGATTTATACCTCTGGGACCAGGTTTTAATTCTCTGCATGTTCTATTCGTGTTACAGCTCTCCTTGGAGAATTTGATTTGCTACTGCAAGTGAAATGCTTTATCAAAAACAAAAAAAGCCAGAACAAAAACTCCAAATATGCCATAAATTCTGGTCTTTCTAAGTACTCTTTGCATAGATTGTATTTATTCCTAACAACATTACTCCTGTATCATTTGAAAATAAACTTCCTGCCTCTGTTCTAGCTTCTCCTCCCTCTCTCTTCTGTTCCTCCTCCTTCCATCCCTCCACCTTTCATCTTTCCTTATTTTCTTCTGATTGAACAAGCAAAGTACCAGTCTGCCCCACATCAAGGCAGCCCCTAGATTCTGAATGTAAACAAAGAAACCACAAAAGGCCAGTGTCATTTGCCTAGCCATTCTCTTTGACAGAGGTATGACCTCAAGTGATTGCCACCCCTGCCTTGCAGACATGGTTATTGATGAGCCAAACCCCAGATCACTCCTCAAGATATGGGGACAGTAAGGTAATGTCCCTTATTTTTCAGTCCCTCAGTCAGCAGTTTCAGGTTTGTGGATCAAGGAGGCCAATATATCTGTTGAGCTCCCAATTCAGATAAAGCTCTCTAACACTAGAAACCAGGTACCCTTTAAAGGAGTTGCTGCCTGTTCCTGATGATGAAACAGCAGGAAATGCAGCCAGATATTTGATTGCATATCTATTCTAGAATTCTGGTTTTGCCTAGGACTCAAAACTGAACAATATACTAGGCCTAATTCTACACACAAAGCCAAACTACTCTCAGATTCAGTAACAACCAAGCTTCACATCCTTTTCCAGCTTAAGGGTGTGCAGCAAGAAAAAAGTCATCGAAACACATTTCTCATAAGAATAACTATTCTGTTAAACATATCCCTTTTTTTTTTTTTAACACTATGCAGGTTTCTAGTGCATGAAGTCATGAATCTGTCACCTTGAGGGCACATTCACAGTGGTGGTGAATATAAATTATTCCACTTCACGCGGAACCCAGATTCTCATTATTCTGCAGCTGGTAACAACCATTTAAACACCTACTCTGATCTATACTATCAGTAAGAGGGAACTGAGCACCTTCTAAAGAATGAGTCCTGTGGGTTTTGTGCATGCACTGAAACCAAGCCCCTGTCCCAGAAGGAGAAA
The DNA here is from genome assembly GCA_025920805.1 of Petroica traversi. NCBI lineage: Eukaryota > Metazoa > Chordata > Aves > Passeriformes > Petroicidae > Petroica > Petroica traversi. The sequence goes on from JAHLSL010013199.1 coordinate 571,302, forward strand.
CAAAACAGACTTGCCTGTAAGAAAATACACCCCAAGCAGACTATTTTAAAAATCAAAATGTGCAAACCTTTAAAGCAAATATCTTGCATACAATTCCTGCTTTCTGAAGCCACTCTGTAAATCCCAGGAGTTCATTTAGCCAAGGCAGCATGAACCAAATGCTGGGCCATGTGGTGTGAACAGACGGGCACCGAGGCAACGCCAGGAGAACCTGCAGGAGCTTTATCCCTCATCCTCAGTACAAAATACAGCCTCCTCCAAGATAAGAACCTTCACTACTGGACCTTAGGCCAGAGTAGACTTGTAATCAAAGGATAATCTTTAAAATGGAACCCTTAAGTCTTTTTTAAAGAAAAAACTGCAAAATGTTCAGAACTGAAACTAGAAACCACCCTTCTAACCTCCCCAACAGATTTTATTTATAATAAGTGCTCCAAAGGAAGTATTTACATGCAAAAAAGGTGAATTCTTTACACTCAGCGAACTTGTGACTTATCTGATTTGGTCTCAGAGAGGAATAATATCTTTGATGGATTGCCAAAAATGAAAACTGTTTTAGCAGTTGGCAAGACTATTTAAAGTGGTAAAACCATTTCAGTTAACTGAGCAAGTTACTTTATGTTAGTAATATTTGCTCCATCACAGGAATAACTGAAAGGACAAAAAAAACCCAAAAACAAAACAAAAAAAAAAAAACAATTACGAAGAAAGGAACTAGAATATTAGAAAAGATTTCAGAAAAACAGTACAAAGTCTCACATGTAACATCAGATAGGCCTAAGTAATGGGAATGAGATCAAAGAATAGACTCACAAGGCTTCAGTTTTCCTTTTAAGAACTGCTGCATACATACAAGCTTGTGTATAAATCTTAGGATAATTTCAATGTTTGTTACTTCTGCTTTCTTCTCCTCTACACCCCTATGCACAACTTCTGAACCAGGGTCCTTCAAGCAAGACAAGTGCTGATTATGAAAAGTCAGGGTGCTTTTTTTAAGTGTTTGCTATCACAATCAAGAATTAAAGGACAGAAATCAAGGATTCTGTTGGAGTGCCATTTTCAAAACTTGTTTATTTGCCCATCATTAGCAATGGTGGGTTTTTTCCTACTGCTTTCTTTTCATTACCACATAATCATTTTTCAAACTCCACTCTGTCAATAGTAATGATTTCTGCACCTAATATACTCACACAGTGCAAACATGTTTGCCTGAAGAAGGCAAAAAGCCTGTGAACTCCTAGGAAATGCAGAGACTGCATTCCCAGGGCCTCCGCACACTCTGTGTACATAGAGGCAAAGTCTAACAATCCTGCCAAGCATTAAACTTGCCCTCAATTTATATTATCACCTTTTTTATCTTTTGCATTGTTTACTAAAGACAAAAGCATTCTTTAATATTTCTTTGTGAACTCACTGTGTAGCATCTGTCCTGTAGATGGAATTTAGACCTGCATTTCACAATTCTCAAATGAGTGAGTTTGCACTTGCAGTTATTATTTGTGTTTGCACTAATGCACTGAAGGAACAAGATGTGACGTTTTATAAGCAGCTACAATAAAAGTAAAAAAGCCTCAAACCAACAAAACCCCACCAAAAAAAAACCAAAAAACCCACCCCAAACAATTTGATGAAAATCTAATACCTATTCAAGTCAGCATTAAGACTTTACTTTTCAAAAGTATCCAATTTATTAGGGAAATGAGAAAACCAGCCCACAAAATCTTGTTTCTAAAATGGACAAAAAGATCCCCAAAGCCAGTGAAGACTCAAAGCAGAAGTAACATACATATTCAGCAGAGTCAACCCACAAAATTGCTCTGCCTTGCTACATTATTAGAAAATACGCTCATAAAGAAAAAGCCACTTAATAATTAAAAAGAAAAAGAAAAAAAAAGCAAAAAGAAAAAATGCTTAAGTAGATGAAGTACTTCACGGGAAATGTGTCTGTCCTATATTTATGGACTTACAGACTCTTGAAAAACATGAATGTCCATTAAGGGATGAGCAGCATGGGAAAAAAAAGGAAAGTGTCCCACACCCCAGTCTAGTGTCCACCACTATGTTACCATGAAAACAGACAAGTAAATAACCCTATTTCTAAATTTATTCACCTTTTCTGTGATTTGCTGACATAGTTGAAAGTGCAGTTCAGAATCCAGCAAATTGAGGTGTGGATATTTCAGAAGTGGGAGCTTTCAGAGCTGTAGGCACAGCACTTTGTTAAACTGCCACAATCTGCAAAGGTCTTACTGGAAAAAGATGCAAAATAAGTGAGAGGGGGGGAAAACCTCTCTGATCTAGAAAGGTCTGAGGAAGAGCGCACTGCACTGACTGAGCTGTGGTATGACCATCTAGACTGAATGTACCTGGATGTGTTACAGAGGTATAAAGGTTGGTAAATTTTCCAAACAAAGAAAGACTTCAGAACAGCTTCAACGAAATTTTCTTCAAATTCTCACCTGTAATTTGGAAGCCCAACATTTAATTTTTTCTGGTGTGGAAAAAAAATTAAAAGGTTCACATATTGGGTAACAATTGGGCAATTTTTATCAATCAATCTTAAAAAATTTTTTTTCACTTGTGAACATTTTGTTTAATTTTTCCACCTTTATTCTGTATTTTTTTCCTTAAATTACAGCTCTCTAGTAAGGTGAAAAGATAACAATGGAAAAAATATAATACTGTCAGTGGAGGAAAAAATCCCACCACCAAAAATCAAAACAGTCTGAATGTCCTTCCAAGTCTGCGCTTATTTCAGGAGAAATTAGAAAGACTCCGAGCACATTGAGATTTTTGGTATACATTCCTGCAAAAATGAATAATAGGTGCCATTACATCCCCTGCCTTTTTATCACTGACATTTTTCTGCTGGCTTTAACTAAGCAGATGTTGGTAAATAATAAACATTTTCAATCTATTGCATTAGAAAAATAAAGATGAAAGATTTTTCACCCCAGCAATTCATTTATGATCTTAAGTCACTGCCTGCAATTTCTAAGACTCAACTTTGAAAGCAGTTGTCAGGCAAGCAAAATGACAATTCTTTTAAATAACAGCCTTCATTTATAGCCACAGAGTGCCCACTGCCCTCCTCTCCTAATTAGAAAGGCATAATGAGCAAGTTTGTTCTGGTCATCTACAAGAATTAAAGAGTGGAAAAGGCAAAAAGAAATTCTGACTTTTGGCAGTTATGTTTGGAGTCAGCTCACTGTCTTCAGATTCACTGGACACAGTAATTGTATGCAGTGGAGCCCATCAATCTTTATTAATGTTGTCTGTAAAAATGAGAGCAGCTGCATAATTACATTTACATACCTGGTAACTGCTTCTGAATACACCAGCTTTCTGCCCTTTTTACAGCCACTTCATTTTGAAAAATCATCTCATTGCTTCTGAGTGGAATTTCTGAACAACAAATCTATTCTTTTCTATTAGAATATAAAAAAAAATAAAAACTATCATATCTGAAACAGCCGCTCACATTTTGAAAAGAATGCCATTGATTGTACAGATCATTGCACAACAGGCATTTCCTGAGCCTGCTCAAATCAGCTGGCAAAACTGCTATCAAAACAGGACTATATTCAGTACAACAATGCTCTTTCTTCTGTAGAAAATATCTGTTAGCTGATGAAATTATATTTGGCCAAGGTATCAGCCCCATTCAGTGAAATCCCAGAGAAAGTTCCAGACAGAACTGTGGAGCTTCCTACAAACTCTTCTTGCCAACAATGCAAGAAACACAGAAGTAAGCATGGTAGTACAATAATTAACAGTTTTATAACACACAATATGTGGTCCCACAGGAAAAAATAGCTACTAGACAGATTTTGCTGTAATTCTGTTATTGACTGCAGGATTTTCACATCTTTGGAGAGATTAGGAGGATTGACATTTTCAAAATTTTAAGTTGGATTGAGAATGTAAGGGCCTGAAAATATTACATGAGTTACTATTTTTCTTTATATATTAATAATTCCAATTAAAATCCGTCAGTCTGACACAGCTGTGATATTTGCTCTAGCTACATTCATTTTGGAATTATTCAAGGAATTTTTTTCACATTGTATCTGCATACAATGTATCACAGAATTGTTCCATATTGTGACTTCCCATTCTTTCTATCAGTAGTATTTCTTACCTCAAATCAGGATTCCCCTTCCCTCTCCACAGCATAACAGAGGTAAAATGGTTACAATTCTCTAATATTCATACATTAGATCTGGAAGCAGAACTGGTAAAAGGATATACTGCATTTTGGCAAACCAGTAAACTTGTATTTTCATTCTGCATTGGAAATTGCCTGTCTTTTCAAGATGTAAGATTCTTAAAATACTCCATTTTCAGGTCCAGAAATTCAGATTGAGATTTCACTAACAGAAATTTTTCTCCATTGATCCACAGACAGAAGTGACCAAATATAAAAGACATAATGATAAGAGACTAACTAGTGCCAAGGTATCTCATGGGGGGGGGTTATTTTTTTTTCTTTTCTTTTTATTTTTTTTAATTTATTTAATGGAACGGGGTTCTTAACAGCCCCACAGCAAAGCACTTCAGTTTCCACAAGCAGGGAGACAGCACCTTCTCCTCCTGAGAGGAGACACACACATGAAAGAAAAGCCAGTGGAATTTGCTACATGTTACGGTATTCAGATTTGCATGTCCCCTTGCTCTACAAAGAAGCAGTTAGCTACTTAGAAAAACAGCTGCTTATTCGACACAGGAAAACGAATAACCCACCAGCTCTACACATGTGACACTTCAAGGAGAAGCCTGTGAACATACTTATTTATCACTCCCTCTTGTAACTGTACTCTGTTGTCTGGCTGTTCAGCATTCCATGGAAACTGGCGCATCTTCTGCAACACATTGAAATAAAGAAAACAACCCAGCTAGAGAACAACATAACCAAGCATCTCTAGGCTTACACCTGTTTATGCTGCTCATCCAGCAACAGCAGCCCCTGGCAGTTCCTGCCTGCCCTAAATCCTCACTGTTCCTGCTGCTGCTAAGAAAGGAAATAAATCACTTTGCCTCTGCAGGTAGTTGTCCGTGCTCCCAAAGCAGTTATGCACTTCTTCCCACGCATTTGAGACACCTGACTGGCACTGGACAGACAGTGGCTTTTCCCATTCCTGGCCCTCTGCTGACTTCTGGCAAGACACTTCATCTCTGTGCTTCTGGAATCTTATTTTTTGTAATTAAGCATTTTTAATTCCAAAGAGACGTGTCCAAAGAATTCTGTGAGCTAGTTACTACACTGTTGTCCCTCAGATGAAAAGGGAAAGATGACAGCCAGGCTACAGCTTCTCACATAAAGATGAGTGAGATGCAAGCAAGTGGTTGTGTGGGTTTTTGGCAAACTAAAACCTAACAAACTCATTTTCCTCACTACAGCTCTCTTAGCAAATGGCAAAATTATTATTTTCCCAAGGTATTTTAGTAGAAAATTTCAGGATGTTCAACAACACCACTGCAGCACAACACTTCTTGTGACCCACTACTAGGGTCACACTGCTGAAAAAACCACAGCAGAGAAAGTGAGTCCTTTGCAGCCCCACTTACTCCCATTGTCTGATACACTGGAGACAAGTGCCAAAGCTAAAAGGGTAAGTTGTGATAGCATGGAGAGAAACTCTCATTCAAGCTGGAAAAGATTCATACCATATAGAAAAAAACCATGGAGATACAGCTTAAATTCCCTATTGCACATGTCTCTAAATAGCAGCCAGATTTTTAGGTTTTTCTTTTTTTAAATATCCTGACTCCCTTCCAAAATGCCAGAAAAACTCTGTCAAGTTCACTTTCTGGGGGAAAAACCCACACACCTTCAAAAATACAACCAACTTAAAAGAAAATCCCACCCTACACAGACTCTCCCTCTTTCTCTGGTCCAAGTTAAGTCTGTCTCTCTACTCATATCAGGAATTTGTCAAGCTCATGGAACAGCACCATTTTCTGTAGGTTTTTCCTCAGTTTCACGACCAGAACCCATCCTGCTCCCTTTAGTAGTCCAAATTACTAAGGTAAAGGCAAGTCCACGTCCATGACAGATCACAATGGCATCAAAGACTGAAACAGTAATTTCACTGTATTCCTAAATTAGTGTAAATACTCAAGTTTAAGCAGGTAGAGCCCAGATGGGAAATTATGCACAAACCATTTATTGAGAAAGGCACCGCCAAAAGTGCACAGAGTCAGCTATTAAGTAATTTGCTTAAATCAGTTTGTTTTAACTTTCTTACAAATGCCTTCCCATGTATTTGAACAAAATTCAGTTCTTCATGCTCTGTGAAAGTGACATTGCTGTATTCTCCATCAAATAAAGGGAAACAAGTATTTGCAAAGCATTCAACAGATATGTAGTAACATTACTGTGTAGTAACATTACCAGCTACTCTGCAACCAGACAAAAGAATTCAGATTAACTGTGACCCATAACTGCAATACAGAAGCTGCAGAATGAAGCGTCTCACAAAATGCACACAGATCATGCTTTGTGCAGGTTCGTTTTCAAAAGTCAGCTACTTTCTGCATTGTAAAAAAGAAGCAGTGCTGTAATTGATAAAGAATGTAAAGCCCTATTCTAGATAAAAGCAAAACCAGATCATGTTGCCCTTGAGCTATTGTACTGACAGAGTGAAACTGCTGATTTATAATCAATATATTCCAGCCTGTTCTGTTCCAGATCATGACACTATTAAGCCACCTGTTACTTCACTGGTGTGAAATTCAGGGTTCTTTTCTGTCTACACAGCCCCATTAGTAATAAGAGGGCTCCCATTTTTATTTTTTTTTTCATTAAGGAATTTCAAAAACAGTCTGCAATATGCTTATCACGTGCAAATGTTTTCATACTATTTAATACCATAAACTGTAGTATTGTATTCAAATAGCAACACATCAAATTTCATTTGGCATGTGGGAAAATTAAATTAAAGATGAGTTTCGATGCATAAATGGGATAAATAGATAGGATTTTGCTTCTTCCTACTGAATAATTACATCCTGGCATAGTGCCCACATCATATTCATTATGAAGAGACTACAGTGTACAGCACGCTGCCAAAGCTCAACTTTCTCAGACAATGGCCAGATGACTGACAAATCAGAAGTATTACAGATTTGCTTTTTATTTCTGTTTTGTACATTCCTGGAAATTTGTTGAACTGCAATTCCTCATTGTATTACCTCCATTAACCAGGACTGTAAATAGAAAAGCTGCTCATTGCACCTGCATTGTGCAAGTGTTCAGACTGCACTGCCTGCACTCCTTACACTTCCCAGCTCGCAGTGGGTTCCCCTCCAGGTCTGCTCCTCAGCCTGCTGTAAGGACTGAAGAAGGCTGTCATCATTGTTTGCATCGTAAGGAAACACAGGGTTGTTCCCATCCTCCTACTGCTGAGGCTGGGCCATCTGTGCAGCTTAGAAAGAATTTACACTTAACCAGATCTCTATCTTTTGCTGTGTTCTTGCTGTGGAAATATGCTTCATTCTGGCATTGTCTAAACTACTTTATTCTGGCTTAAAAGAAGCATTCTCATTACCCAAGATTCTACCTTATTAATAATTAAAAAAAAAAATATTAAAAAGCACCAGGCACTTAATCCACACACCATAAAAGGGAAGTATTCAGTTCCTGGCCACGAGAGCCACATCATCAGTCCTGCAGGAGATGCCACTATTGGCAGCATTTGCTTGCTCAGCAAAGTCTACAGAGAATATGAAGTCAAATTTGTAACTTTCAAAACGCAATTAGTTTTGGCTTTCTCACAAGAGTTTTTCTAATGTACTTTTTCCTCCTTCCATGACACCACATATCCGCTCCCTCATAATCTGCCCAACTGTCAGGTGATTCCCATTGAAGTACCATTCACAAGATTCAAATGAAACATAAAGAATTTATGCCGCTGGATATTGCTTTAGAACATCCTTCCCACCAAAATAGTGGAATAAGATTCTCAAATGAAGGTGTCATAATATTTATAGATTTCTTTCTTGTTAAAGTGAAAGACTAAATAAACCATACATAGCTGTACAAAATCCCCTTTTGGGATTTTCTGTGGCTGAGGTGAAGACAAATCTCTTGCTTATGAATGATTAATTCCTTCTTAGATCTTGGAGAGGTTTCCTGTCAAAGGCCTGTCCTGAGAGGGAGCAAGCAGAGGTGTTCTGTCTCCCAGTTGTTCCATTTTCAAAGGGAACCAGACCAGCACCATTAAACCAGCCTCCCTCTTCTTGATTACAAGCAATTTCTCCATCAGAGGTCCACAAAGCATTTTCCTTACTGGTACTCAAGGACTTTTTTACTGATTGCTAAACTATAGCAATACACCATTCCTGAAAATGATATGTCCAGCTCAGGGACAAAAGGAATTCTCAAACTCAATACAGACACAAACAAAGAAGATCAGAACCTTTAATTCATATTAAAGAAACTCCAAACACAGGAGCATCAGGTCATTGCCAGCTGAAAATCGCACTCCATCTTGGCTAATCTAGTTATTTTTCTAAAAAAATATTTAAACCATGAGTGCAACCTTATGCTCCTTGCTCTGCATCTCTCCAATGATAGACAGTAAGGTGATTTTTCATTAAAAAATCAGAAAGACACGCAAAAGAGATTTAACTGTCTGAAGAGATAGAAGACCTAGCTGAGGATCCTGTAAGAGATTCTCCTCTAACAAAGATTTTTAAGTTCAGAAGATTGTCCCCATTAGTGAATTCTATATGCGAGAAAGCTGAACTAGATGAAAACACTCCTGTTTCAAGGCACAGCAAAATGTCAAGATTTCACCTGTCTAAAAGACAGAAGACAAAGGGACATTTACTTTTCGTTTGATAGAATCTGAACTCAGAACTGAACCAATAACAGTCAGGCACTGCTCTGACACTAGACATGACTGACAGGTCTGGTACTGGGCTTTTTGCAGGCAGCTTAAGATCAGGCAACTCTCTACCTCTAGCCACAGTAAGATCACTTCAAAACACCTGCTAAAATCAATGAAAGCTTATAAAAATAACTGGAATGATACCTGGATCTCTTTGCACATATACTGAAGGCTGAGGTTCTCTTTGGTTTAGAACAATCTCCAGTACATATTAATGTTCATTGAAAGGAAAAAAGAAATTATTAAAGATAATGCTGATTTTAAAAAATGTTTTCTTTGCAAGGGCAGACTGATCTTAAACTGTGTAATGCCTTTTCATGGTGGATTTGAAAGTAGTGTGAGGGTTTTTTTCTACTGAAGCCAGAACAAAAGCAATGTGATGGGGGTGCTTTGCTTTATACACCATGTATATGCACTTGCAACTTTCTCACAGCCAGAAATGGCTCTTTCGCATTGCAATAAAGCTAGAAAGAGAAAGGCTAATATTCTAATGAAGAACATGTTGATAAACTATTAATGATCAAAATTAATACCTTGAAAACACTGTAACAGATTTGTTCCTAACCTGGCCTTATGCATTACTCCTTCCCCTTAGGAAAAGTCAGCAAGAACAACAAAACCACTACACTGTAATGGCAGCTGATGATAACTGTATTTCCTGTTGTCATTTACCAATCATATCAGTTTTAAAAGGCATCTTATTTTAATTTCATAGTAATTCTCAACTCCTCTACAGCATTGTTGAAATGACTGAAATATGAATACAAAAGAGATCTTTTTTGTGTTCTGCTGGTTTCCAGTTGTAATTATAAAGCTAAAAAGAGGTTTGGCATCCTACTCTGAATTCACCTTCTCAAACACCTGTAAAAGGTTGTCCACATGCAGCTAATCTTTTCTTTAACAACAGAGGGGTAGGGACAGGTGCCCAACTTGGCATTTGAAGGCAAGCAAAGTCTGGAGATAAGAGTGACCCACTTAAAGCAGGTTCCACTTTATATCTTAGAAGGCATTACCCCAGTCCGACAGCAAGACATCAGTTTTGGAACTTCAAATTGCTTTACTGTTTGCTCAGCAGGGTAATGAGATGAAAGGAATCAGAGACCTGAGCTGTGCCTGGGACCAGAATAAGTTATTATTTTCCAGTAGTTTAAGGAGACAGCAATGTCCTACTGCTTTACATCGTCACTTTAATTTACAGTGGTTGTGCCCTTTTTTGTCTTTCAGTGACAACGTTTCCATGATCACTGTGTTTGAATGGGCTTTGCTCAGTGATGTTTAGCAGCACCATTTAAACTCTCTGTTGACTGAAATAGTATGTTATTGTCATCAGCTGTCAAGCAACTTTGTACTTTTTCTGGAAATTTACCCTTTGGATGGAAGCTGCTAGCAAATTTGTGTGTATGTATGGAAGCTGAAGGTTGGTATTTCAAAGGGGTACAAACTAGAGAATGACAGCAGGCCTGTAGGTGACTGCACAGACTGGCAGAAAACCCACACTTCTCACCAGGATCAGACTGCTGCTACTTCCAACTGCAAGCTTGGAAACACTGTAATTGACATTGCAGAAGGACACACTGCAGCATAGCCCAAGGGTGAATGCTGGAGATCCTGCATTTAGGCATGCATCACTGCCCAGGCCAGGATCTGTTCACAGGTCTCCTGCACCACCCTGACACACCCAGCAGTTCTCCAGCTCAGGTGAGAGCAGAGATCCAGGAGGAAACAAAGCAATTGCTCTGAGCCTGTATATCTTTAAAAAAGTCAGGACTTGCTTTGTGTTTAACCTTGTGTTACAAAATGGTAAAATCTGTATTTAAAGTCTGTTCTGGTTGGGAGAGCGGAGGGGAGGGAGGGAAGGAGTGAAGGGAGGGAATTCTGGACGGAGGGAATTCCAGAATTCTAGAAGGAAGGAAGGATTTCACTGAGGGTGATATATCTGGTCAGCAAGGCCAGCCTGAGCATGGCCTCACCACCCGAGTAATCTGGGATCTGCTGCCTGTGATCAAGAACTGTTTGGGAGAAGGGACCCTATTTTGACTGTGTAGTCCCAGCATTCACAGAATCCTTAAGCACTTTTGAGGAAGAATTTCATATAAATTAGCACAGACAAGCCTGAGATCTGTGACTTTCCTCTGAGGAGAGAGTTAGATCCTGCACAGCAATTCAGCAGTGTATTGCTTTGCTGAGATAATGTTTTCCCAGTATTAAACAAAACGTGAAATCAGATTTTTACAGTAACCAAACAGAGGCCCTAAGAATGAAAGAGATATTTATTCAGAGAGTGAAAGCTGCTTCCTTGGCAGAGTTCTATAGTGGATTAACACCTCCCTCCCTACACACCCCTCAGAGAGGCTGGATGTGATCAGGACACACTGGCTCCTCTCTGCCCTGCTCCTGGGCTCTTCCTCCAGGCTGAAACACACATCAGAAAAACTGTCCTGGACTGCCAAAAGACCTGCTCCTGGGGCTGCTTTGTGCTCTTCATCCTCATGCCCCTCACCCTTTTTCCTTCACTCCTCTGCTCCTTCAGCAATTCCACCTTTTGTTCCAAACTTGGTAGTGTGTGGCTGGGGGCTGAGTTGGTCATGACCAGCTCCAGATGGCTACAGAGAGTCACCATCAAGCTTGGAGCTGGTGGAAGCTGTCTGGCAGTGGGCTCAACCAGTGCTGAGCATCCTCCAGTAGAGACACTGACATTGATGACCCTCCAGCAGAGATCCTGAAACTGAGCCCAGGCAGACACAGATTCATCTGAATATTACAAAGGATGTGATAGAGGGGGAGAGATGAAGGAAGAAAATCAAGCTGACTGTTACAGGACTTGTTTGCTAGAGATACTGGCATATCTGTGTCTGCTAAACCACACAGCTCTGTGTTAAGCCTAGCTTAAATCCCTGCAGGACTGGAGGAACCAGCATTCCTATCTACTCATTCCCTGGCCTTAGATGTTGTGGGCACTGGTTCATGGCCTTCCTCTCTGCCAGGGCTTGCAGAGAGAGGATGGCTGGCAGTGCCCCCCAAACCCATGCAGCACCTGCCCCAGACCCTTCTCCCATTCCCTGTCTCCCAGGAAATCCTTCCCAAAGCTAAAGGTAGGACAGGTTGATAAGCTCCTTTCTCTTTTCAGTTCAGCAAGATGGAGGAAATCGCACTACCCTTGCATAAGGAGAAAAGGGTGACTTTCCTCCCAGACAGAGATGATTTTCCTTTCTCTGGGGCTGACTGCATAACACTCTAAGTTCCAGCAATATTCAACAAAACTACAAGACAACTACAAAATTATGTAGCTGTAGTCAAAGAAGAGACTGGGACACTGCGCTGCTGTTGGATTTTACATAAACAATGCCAGGGTGAGCAGGCAGATGAATAGGAGCTGCCCATCTCCATGATGGAGAAGTAGAACTGGCCAAAAGGCAGCTGCTTTGCCTGACCTGTACCCACAGACTTGTGATGCCTGTGCAGCCCTAACGAGGACTCCACAGGAGCCTGGAAGTTTTGCTTTTGACCTCATTCAATGACTTCAAAGGAACTGGGATTTTCTATTCAGGATGCACATTGCAATAGGCCTCACCTTCTAAACTGAAAAGCAACGGAATGCTTTAACCCTGTGGGTTTTTTCACAAAAAAGACTTGTGTGGCATTAAAGGCAAGATACTTTGCAATAGACGCAAAGAGAGCACCTAGACCAGTCCCAATAGTAAGAATAAAGAGCAATAATGACTTTGGTTTGACCTGAAGAACTTTTCATTCAAGCCAAATCAAATTTTCAGCTACATACAGCAATATATAAGATAAATAAAATCTCTCATTGTTAAATCTCAAGGAAAAGGCAGTAGAACAGAAGGTGACTGCACTGTCCTTGGTTTTATTAGCTCTGCCATTTAGAAAGGTCCCATCTCAAGAAAATCACATGGTTTAATGCAATCATTTAAGTTCAGACTGTTGCACAGTTTAAAGTAAGGATGTGTTCAAGTAGGTTGTTTAAACCTCATATATCATTAGGATCTCACTATGCCATACTCCAAACTCCTCAATATTCTGTGCTATTACTAAGCAGTGCATATCTTTTCTCATACATTTTTCTTTGACAATACTGTGCTGGCTATTACACTTATGATGCAAGGATTTCAGATCTCTCCTTCTCCAGTAATTACTATGATATCTCAGTGCTTGGGTCAGTCTTCCCTTATGGAAGGGTTCAGAACCAGCATAACTTGGCAATGACAATGGTTCCCAATTCTGAAAATACTTCTCTGTAAAAGATTTTCCACAGCACTAGGCTTAAGCTCTACATTTAATGGCATCCTCAAATACTGGCACACTTGCTGTGTGAGGAAGGTTAGGCCAAGCCTGGATGTTTCAGAAAACCTTGACCACAAAACTCTGTGTGCTCTGACAGTGCTGTGAATAGCAACACATGCACCAAAGCACCCTTTGCCACTGTTCAATCAAATAATGCCTCCAAGACTACAGGTAAGCTTCTCCACAGTCACAATGGCCGAGACTCTGCAACAAACAGAGCTTTCAGCTCTTGTAATTTCACATGCTTTTAACATACCTGATTTACAGTCTTTCAGATGTGCAGATGTTTGAATAGAAGGTATTTTTTTTGTCACCTTATTGCTATTGCAAACACAAACCAGGAATTGGTTGGAGACAAAACCAGCATAACCAGTGGTCCATTCTGGGCATTTGGTCTTTGTGTGTAAATCAGGCCAGCCCCAAATAATTTTGGATTTGTTTATGAGGAGGTCACAGCAGAGGCCCTGCTGTGAAATAGGGGACAGAGCAAAGTGAGGACAGCAGTTAGACCTGCATTTTAATAGGCACACAAAACACCAGAAAACCAAATCACTTTAATATGCACAAACTCATTGTTTCTCTACCAAGTCCATTAAAAATCACTGTTCCTAAGAAGGGTTCACCCTGACAGGCAGCCTCATGATCCTTTTTAGGTCTTCTACCATCCCTGGACAACACTGACCTGTCCTCCTTCCTTCCCTGCCCTGCAGAGAGGGAACACTGTGTCCTTTGATACAAGACCAGAGATGTCCTGCTGGTCCTGCTGTGCCACCATGCAAAACCACACTTCGCTGTCACTGCAGAATTTCCATGCAAGGTTGCTCCTCTCAACCTAGATCCCAGCTAAAAGCACAGACAGGTCCTTTGCCTACATGTCAGGCCATTTACAAGCTGCCTCTTCTGCCACTGGAAATATTAGTGGCTGCCTATCTCATGCTTACAGCTCCTTAATAGCAGGAAAACATAAACATCTTTTCAGCAGGATGTGCTTGCTTCCTTTCCAGGGCTAAAACCCTCTGCAGACAGCCTTCCTTCCCTCTATCTAGCCCTCAGAAAACCCTCTGAAGGACAAAACATTAAGTCCATATCCACACTGGCATTTCTTAACACAGTGGAAAAAGTTTCCCACAGGAACCTTTTAGCTGTGATTAATGCTGTGAAGACATTGGTAGGCAAACCATGGCTGGGCAAAAAAAAGCATAAAGCATTTTTCATAGATGTCACCTCCAATTAATAGATAAATCTGCTTCAGCTATTTCCATCTCTCTCTCTCTCTGCTCATGTGGCTCTCTAGGGAATTAAAGCCTCATAAATACATGCTTGTTTTTCTCCTCTGTACACAGAAATCATCCAGCTTGGGAGTTCCTTGGGCTGAAATGGTTGGAGCTAAAAGAATGTTATAAAGAAGCACTGTATATGTGCCATTCCATGGCAACATTGTACCCTTTCCTGGAGACCTTGCTGTATTACATGGATGTAGTCTGTGTGAGAACTGAGGACCACCAAAGAAAAGGAATGCAGCTCCAGCTGGAAACTGTTTTTGATGGTCACTTTTTAAACAATGCTATCTAAGGAAAGCAAAACATTTATCTTCCAAAAAGTCATTGCTCAAAAAATAATTTTTACACCAAAAAGGTTGACTTCATACTTCTGAATAGTCCTGAATACTCACTGGTGTTCTTTTTAAAAAAATTGTAGAGAGCATTCTCACTTTAATGACAAAGCAAGTGAGTTTTGCATGTGTGGAAGCAAGAAGCAGAGGTTCAAGAAAGAAGAAAATGACAGAGCAGTAGCATCAAAAAAAAAAAAAGAAAAGAAAAAAGAAAAAAAAAGAAAAAAAAAGGCAAAGTCCTTGGGTGATCAAGCAGCAGAAACAGATTTTATCTGCATCTTGTGTAGGGGATGGACCCCTATCAGGTACAACACAAAAAAAAAATCATGATTCAGGAGAAAATCCAACTTCCAATCCCTGTTTCTAGGTTGTGGATGTATCCATCAGAGACCAGTAACATTTTAACTTCACCTTCTACCACCAGAGATGCAACTACCTCACAGTGTCACAGGCCCTGGACTCAACAGTCTGGCTTGTTTTTAAAGCTACAGCTGTTGCAGTCATGTGTTACTATTAGGAAGGTGAAATTAAGTAAATTTCTCTAACTTGCAGGGAAAATGCTCAATAACAGAGCATTTAGGAATATGAAACAAACAAAAGCCAAAGGAAATCCAGCTGAGAAAAAAACCCATTGTTCTAACTCTTTAGGCTCCCAGTGCAAAACACAGCACTATGAGCTGCAAAATCTGGCAGCTAACAAGTCTACTCAGATGAAAACAACAACTGAATCTTCCTTATTGTCCTTAGGGTATGAGGACTTACTCCATTCTGTGTATTCTCATACAAGCTGAGGCTGTGGTAGCAGGTATTGTTTTTCAGAGGTCTAAACCTGTGAGAGACCAGGATATTCCCAATTTAGCAAGGTCAGAGGCTGAGTTATAGCTGAGCCTGAGCTCTTGATGTTGCAGGGCACTCACTCTTTGCATCACCATATCTATTCTTCTTCCAGACACAAAGCTTTCCATTGCCTGGGATCTCCTTTCTCTTCAACCCAGTCAAGCATGAGTGAGAGGACAGGGGAGCACTACAAGGAGAAGTATTTCCCTTAACTGGGACAGTAAAACAGATCTTTGTTGACACAACTAGAACAAGAAACACAGCTGAGGCCACATTTACACCACATGAGTAACCAGAGCTCATAGCCTCCTCTTTTTACAGGCCTCAATTTTTCTTGCAATATAGTCTTAGGCTTCCTTATGTAATGTTTTAGATGGATAACGAAATACTGGAAGTTAAAGGACGTAATAGCAGGTAAAATAGCCCCTGACTGTTTGCATATATATTTATGTTTGGCTTTGATAAATCCATGCAGGCAGGACTCAAAGCACACGTATGGAAGCCAACAGGAGTTCACCTGTGCTAGGCATCAGGAGATTACATGATATGCTATGAACTCTTAAAAACCCAAGATATTTTGTAATGAACATAAGCCAGAATATGTATCTGAGATTAAATCGAGCCCTACTGGGAAAAAGAACAACTTCAATCCACTCAGTGTCAAGTAAGTTGCAGTAGCAGAGCTCTGAAAGGGAGACTAAACTGCTGGACCAGAGAATGAGGCAGCTGAGAGGATCTCAGGAGTCTGAGGGAATGGTAGATGAATAAAGAGGACAGATACTGAATCTCACAAATGAAACCAAGGAGAGCCAGAGAATATAGCACCACTCTGAATGTGCTATATCCACCCAAGTGTAGCAGCCAGTGCATCAAAGAGCAGGCCGCAAATGGCATTATCCAGTGGCCGGTGTGAATCAGTGGTATATTCTCAACCACTTTAAATCTGACTGGATCTATTCCTTGCTTCCCTCTCCATTTGTTTTTTCCAGTTTATCTTCTTATTCAGCAGAAGATTTCATCTGATGTTAATGTCCAGATTCCACATTGAACACATGAGATTTTCTTTCACCTCTTGCCGGCTCTCTAAAATATACCAGTAAGCAACAAACCTTGCTTCTGGTTTAAACCACTCCTTTCACCCTGTGAGCTCTAGAACAGCATCTTTTAGAAAAACACTGAATTTCTGAGAAGCACACATCTAAACAATGCTCAAAGGTTTATTATCATATACTGATGAGTACCACACCGTGTATCTCTGTCTTGCTCAGCCAATACAGAAATTTCCAAAATAATAATCCAAATTAACAACCTTGTTCAAAAAGTAAAATATTTTTTAAAATAGTTAAATCAAGCTGATGTTTCTTGAAAACTTAAAAGAATAATAAGAGGGTAATAATTAATGTATACTATGCTACAAGCCTTCTTTGAAAACCCCCTCATTCCATCTTACCGAAATATTACCAAACTCAAATTATTACACTTGTTGTGGCCAGGTACAGCTCTTGTATTCTCTAGGCTCTACTCTCTTCCAGTAGGGCTTCAGTGAAGTCAGGGGTTTTCTCCTGACTGAGATTTCGACCTCCATCTATTAACTGAAAACTTTCAGTCCTTGCCAAGGTACAAAATTAGCAACATCTGCTTTCAATGATTTTTTTTCCTGGAAGCAACAAATCACCTATTTTTTCCACTTGTAGGCTTGCAAAGCAATGCCAGTCACAAAGGCTGCCAGAAATGACAAAATGCATATTTTAAAGTTAATCAAGCAAAATGGATTAAACTTCAAAAGTCGGATACAATCCAAGGTATGCTGAATTATAAGCCACATGTTGGTCTCTAATATCCAATGGTGTCATCACTCTCCAACAGGAAAGATGGCTAGAAGGAAAAGGGAAGATTGAGAGAATTGAGATAGTTCGGCTTGGACAAAAGAAGGTTAGAACTTAAGAGCACCTTCTAGTACCAAATGGGGCTAGAAAAGAGCTGGGGAGGGACTACTGAGAAAGGCGTGGAGTAATAGGACAAGAGGCAATGCCTTTAAACTGAAAGAGGGCAGGTTTAGACATTGGGAAGACTTTCTTGACTATGAAGGTGGTGAGGCTGCGGTGAAACAGGAGGCTTTTTTCTCTCAGGATGCTTTGCTTTGTCTGGATCAGTGGTCACAGAGGACCAGAGCACAGTAATACCAAGAAGAAGGAGAGGCTAACAGTAAAATCCAGTCCTGTATTTTAATCCATCTCTTTACTGTGTGCTAAGATTAATCAAGCACACTGCAATTAATTAAAACCTTAACTGAGAAACCTGATAGCCCTGAAAAATTGCGTTTCTAAATCTAATCTCACCTCTAAGCTTCTGGGTGGCTGTGGGAGTATTACCTACTGCTACGCATCACAGAGAGGGAGCTACGCATCACCAAAACAGTCACCTCTGGTGCAGCATTCCCTCTTTCACATTTACGGAAAAATAGGGCACTCAGACTTTGCTTTGCCTGACTCCTACAGACCACTCCACTGTGACTGAGGTGGAATGGAAGTGTTTCACAGCATGAGCAAGATGTGCTGTAGATGTTAGCTTTGGTATCACTCCAAAAGAAGGCAAATGCAAATAAACGTACAGTGTGAAGTGAGAAGGACAGGCGAAGTTGGCTTTGATGCTTTTCCAGAGAGAATCTAAGTCAGAGGGTAGGAGGCTAGTGCAGAGAGAGGTTTCAAGGGTGAGTTTGTAGCAGAGACAAAATGAATCCCATGGCACAGGCAAGTGGGATCCATCAGAGAACCCATGGGGCTAAGTTCTGCTCTTCTTCACAAGCTTTCAGAGAGATGACAGAGATACAAATGTCAGCAGAGCCCAGAATCTCCAGCTGGGCTTGTGTGCAACTGTGGATATAGAAGGTAAATCTGGACTGGCAGCAGAAAGGAGCATTCACAGCTGGTCCTGGTGAGGCAGCTGCACACGTGTAAAAGAGCAGGTTTTCCAATAAAAAATGAAAACACATCCTCACAGGGAATGGCAGAGATGATAAAAAACACTGGAGTGCCAATATATTCTCCCATCTTTTACCCAGAGACTGTAGGCCCTCCAGAGGAGAACCAATTTAAGCGATACACCCTGGTTAATATTCCACTTGAAGTCTGTGTTCATGTGAAGAGAGGGATAGCAATTACGGCATTAATGTAACAGCCTTTTGCTGAAAAGGAAACCCGTTACTTAGGAACACACCTCCATGTTAAACAAAATCTACAAGAGAAGACTGTATGGTACATGAACATATTTCATATCATTTCATATAGTGACAATTTTTCTTCCAGGTTTTCCAAGTCTTACAATGTCTTCCATTTCATCATGCACAGAGGGGAACTGCCTTTCAGTTTCATGTGCTGGGTTTAAAAACATATGCATTAGAAGAATACTAAAGTTAACTTCATAAAGTATGTTTAATTTTGACCACAGTAATTGTTCTTCCCTCAAAACCTATTTTCAAAACCATTGCAAAAAGGACTACAGCTTCTTATTTAAAAAAAATTAAAAAGGCAATTGACCTTAAAAATATATTTCCCCTACAGTTCTGAGAAAGAAAACTTCTATAATTGGCATATCTCATTAGCAACTCAGCTATGCTGTGACAGTAATAAGTCGCTAGCAAAAAAAAGACTAAAAATTTTAAGTGCTTTTTGTTTCTAGGCTAATTTTCCTTATATTATCTGGACCCTTGAGGGATACAGCAGCCTGTCTTGTAGTCTAAACCATGATAAAAGCACCATTCCTCAGCCAAATTTCTCTGCTACATTCCCACTGCTTTTGTCAAAAGCGCTGTAATTCTTTTATCCAGTCTCTCCTTTCACATCTGCATCTCGACAATACATATCTCCTGTAGAACTCACCTCAAGCTTCTTAGGCTCTGAAAAGACAGCATTATGATTGATTTTCTCAGGTACCCTACTCAGGGTGATGCTCACAAAGCAAGCAGCCACTGGAAATACAAGCAGCTTGGATGCTTGATTTGCACCCATTCAGCAGCAGATAAACTGCACTTCCAGCCAGGGACACTGGGACTGGTATAAAAGCATCAGAGCAGTCACAGATCACACTCAATATCCCACCTGACAGCAGCAGCCTCCAGGTGCTCTGCAGGTGATAGTAAACTGCAGGATAATAAACTTACCTACAGCCTCTTCCTAATCCCTAAACAGGCAGACTCATGGCCTAAATGCATCTGAGTACCCACCCTTTCTACTTCTGTCAACCTAATTTATATCCCCAGCACCTACTTTCTGGCCCAATCACCAAGAAGTGAAACTTCCTGAAGGAGTCACTTGGTATTAGCAGCTCTTCAGTGTGATGCCAGGCATTCCAGAAAGCTCCAGGTCTTTTTTTTTCTTTTTGTGCAAGCAAAGCTAATTCAAGCTGATTGTCTTTCTGTAAGACTGCAGGCCGGGAGACAAGAGTAGCAAAGCAGAGTGGAAGGTGACAGCAAAAAAAGAGGTAATCATACACTAAGGGCTGACTCAAAAGAGCCAAACACACATTTGGCTGGAAGAGAAATGCCTTGATAAACTGGTGTACATTGTTTGTCAGCATGCACAGCATATGTGCTTTTAAATGAACTGCACTGTGGAAGTGTCCCCTGGAAAACATTTGAAATCCAGGCAAGATGGTCTATTTATTTTGTTAATTATTTTAGGCATTAGCCTGTTTCAGGTTAAGTAATATAAAATTTATGTTGTTGCAGGGGAGATTTAGATTGGATATCAGGACAAATTCCTTCATTGGACAAAGAGTGGAGCAGGCTGACCAGGGAAGTGGTGGAATCGCTGTCCCTGGAAGAGTTCAAAATGCATGGAGATGTGATGCTTAGGGATATTATTTAATGGCAGATGTGGTAGTGTTCAGTCAAAAGTTAGACTGGATGACTTTAGAGGCCTTTTTCAGCCTTAAAGGTCTATGATTCTATGTTTGAGGGGAGGGGAGCGCTTGTCAAACCCTGACCCCACTGAATCAGTAGAAGCTTTGCCACTAAGTTGAAAAGAACCAAAGATCTAGTAAATTCTATGAATAAACAAAGTAACAGTAAGGGGACAGGTGGTCTGAAGGTCTGTTGCAGTATAGCTTCTCCAAATGTGAATGAGTTGATGTCAAAAGATCTGTAATTTAACACGAGAAGTGGATTCCCACTACTTCATTTGCCAATTATTTTTTGTTCCTATTGCACTTTCAGGACTGTGACAATGGCCAGGATGGGAGTTGCAAGTTTTATCATCAGAATGAAAATTTCAGGAAAATAGCTTTTTTTAAGTAACACAACCATTAGAAAGAGTTTGAGTGTCTGCATTAATCATTGCTTAACCTGAGCAAACCAGAAATCAGAGGAAAACACAATTACTTTTCTATTTGGTCTAATTTCATCTGACTTAATCCACCTAATGCCGCGCAGTACATAAAACCTAGGCTTTGTGAACAGGGCTAAATTTTACCCTTCACAAGAGACATGAGCCATCTTCTGCTATAAACCTGTGTAACTCCACTGGCTGCAATGAACCAGGGCATTGTCAGCAGATCAGTTCCATGAGCTGCATGCACAGACAGAAAGAGAGAGGAAAAGAAATGTATGCTTCTCTGGAGTATGCTTTTAAAGCTTAGATACCTTTTATTGGATGCTCCTGAGACATGCATTATTGTGTTTAGAACATCAATAAAGGAAACCCCTGCCTGCTTGCATAGGAGGTCAAACCAGGAGCATGTTCAGAGTGCAGAGTCAGAATAAGTGCTGTAGGCACACCACTAAAGGGGCTGCATGGCTGTAATCCTGATATAACGGTACTGCAGTATAGGGCTGATTTAGAGATATGACATTCTGTGTTAACATATGCATGAGTTGATAAATTGTTTGAGCTTGGTACACTCTGGAAAAGCTTTTTGATTTGATGCTTTTCATTTCGGCAAACAGTTTTTATTGCAGCCAGGTTTTCAAATTGTCAAATTATATTTCTGAGCAAACATAGTACTGCTACAACACATAGGAATAAGTGAGTCAGTAAACATTTGGTCTTTCCATTTCCTGAGATGTTTTGTCTGAAAGAGGAAAGCACTTTTCATGTGCAGCCGTAATGGAGCTGATAATTGCTCTGGTCAATGGGGAAGGACTTCCTTTTTAATGAGTACTGGAAATATCAGTATTTCAGTATATACCCCTAGATGCAAGACTCAAAACATAATAATAATTGAGTTTATTTACTTATCCTCATGCACCCCAGGATTATTTTGGGGAGGGACCTCATCTTCTACTCAGCCTGGAAGGTACAAAGAGAGACCAACTCTCATTCCTTTAAAGTATGTCATCACTGAAAAACTGATGCTGACAAAACCAATACCTTTAACACCATTCCATCCTCTTCCTTCTCTACCTCCACTTTACATCATTAACACTTTCCTTCTCCCCTCCCACTGAAATCCCAGCTGATCCTGAGGTTACTCATACTCGTCAGACACGGATATAGAGTGCATACATTAAATGTGGAGGTTTGTACAATTTTCAGCCTAAGAGCTACATCTTCCCAGCATCTCAGCAGCTCTTTGCAAGCTGCCACTGCTCAAGTGTTCACCCATTGATAAAACAGGGCATGAACTGCTTCTGCTGCACTAATGCAGAGGGAGAGAGAAGTCCTGAAAATTAGTTTCCAATTCCTACCTGTCACTCACCTGAACTGAAATACTTCCATTACCCACTGTGCTTATCAACTTATCAACAAAACCTTCCAGCAGAAGAGCTGTTTGAAGGCTTAAAAGCAAAATAATTTTTAAAATCTTCCAGTCTTGAATCACTGATGGCTTGAACAAAACTTTGAGGCTCTCACTGAGGTCCATAAGGCTTAAAAAAAATCAAAAGGTGCAATTGCTGCCAAGAATGCCTTAACTAATACTTCCCAGTAATCTCAGTTTACTTTTCTGACATGATGCAGTGACTGAAGAAGTTTTAGCTTCCCCCTTCTGTCACCATCACAGGTAGATGAAATCAAAACTGTAAGAGGCAAAGGAAAATTAGGATTAAGATGACCATTCTGCTAAGGAAGGCCAAGGCTGGAAGGCTGATTATCCAAGCAAGGTGGTCAGAGAACACCAGACTCCTCGGGTAGCCAAGCTGGGAACAAACCTAAAAAGGACCTGATGCTTGGCAGCCAGGCTGTTGAACACTTTGCCACTGAATACCTGTAAGTAAACAAACCCCAAAAGAGCTCCACAACTTGGACAGTCACATTGAAGTATTCATTTAAAGCAGAATCAACCTGGAAATCCTGGTACATGAAATGTTGATGAGGAGGATGACGGAAATGGACATGACTGGTTTGAGTCCTCAAGTAGTCACCTCACACATCTGACTTGAGGGCAAAGGATGAAGACAGAGGAGAGAAAAATGCTTTTTTCTATTACAAGAGGATGGAGGCGATGACAAGGGACAAAGCACCACATAAAAAACCCCTGCTGGCCTGAGGTCTGGGAGTTCTTGGGTATCTTGATCACCTTCATCTCTCTCTGCTCCTGAAGCCATTCAATGCCAATCAAACCCCTTACAGGCATTGATAGTTCCATTTCACTGGGGCACAGGGTCCACAAATCCCAAAATGTGCTTTTCTGTCCTGTGATTTGGTATGAGCTTTACTTGAAAAAGTGCTCTCACTGTACTACTTCTCTTCTGATTAACACATCATTGACGGTCTGGCTCATTCACCTCTTCTTGCAAAACTGTGTGGATTTTATTCCTGATTTCTATTTCACTTGTTGAGTGTTTTATAATAGAGATACATTAATAAATAAACATTCCCCTTTTAATTTAGGTTTAAAATTACCAGCATTGCTGACTGGCTTCTGCTGAAGATCGTCAAGCTAAATGAAATTCTACAAGCAATAATAGTCAGAATTTTGCTATGGCTATCATTCCCTACTTTGAATAACAAGGAAGAGGAATGACAATTTAAAAATTATTGGTTTTTGTTGTTCCACAATACAGTAATATTTTTAAAAAAACATTCCACCTAACATCACTGCAAAGAGCAAGTGTACCTTCCATGCACTCCACAGTAAAATTTAGTGTGAGACCTGCGTAATGGGATTTAAAGCTGATCAGCTGCTTTGCTAGCCCTCTATACCACGGCAAACATTTCAGAACCAGGAATCAGCATGATCTCAGCAGGAATTTTGAAATCAGAAAATATGTATCAAAAGAATATTGAAAAGTAGCCTCTTACTCAACAAATCATTCTGTTCTTTTGAAAATTACTGGTTTTTAATGTCCTCTTGTCTTCGGAACTCACACTGCTCACGCTTAGAAGCCAATTTTCTTCCCCCATAAGAGGAATAATGCAACCAAACATCTGCTCTCCAGTGAGTGCATTTTAGATCTGTGAAATCATTTCATTGAGTTATTCAGCCACGAACCCCATATAACTTTGGACCAGATTAAGCCATCTTTCATGACTGTGAGATACATCCATCAGACCAAGTCTCTGACAGCAGCAGATATTGTCTCCTATGTATAAATGAAGCCAAGGGAGTAA
Organism: Petroica traversi; assembly: GCA_025920805.1. Lineage (NCBI taxonomy): Eukaryota > Metazoa > Chordata > Aves > Passeriformes > Petroicidae > Petroica > Petroica traversi. Next base: position 595,493 of record JAHLSL010013199.1, read on the forward strand.
TTCCTCTTAAGATAAATGTGGCCCTACCATTACAAAAGGATGGCAACATTAAGAAAGTGTTATGAAGATGTTAGTATCCCAAGAAGAAACGACTGAAGAAGACAAGATTGTATGTTAGCCAAGGTGATGTGTGGTAAGCAAATGAACACTTATAGAAAGAAAACCAAAAACAATCTGCCCTAAAACACTAGTCAAGTAGCTATTTCTAGTATCAGAAATGAACTTTTAAAAATGCTTAGGGAAGAAAAATGCAAATTTTGTCAGAAATTTCCTTGCCTTTAATGCCAACGTTTGCAATGAAAAAGTCAGTCCCTATATGTGTATCATCAACATCACCACTGCCACACTGTCCTGAGGACAGCAGCATATTCTCCCCTTTGGCTGTCACTCTCTCTTTGCAGTGCTGCACCAGGCAGCTGAGATGAGGCAGAAAGTGCTGTTCTAGGAGGGCACAGACATTGTGGACATTCAGTTGCTGCCAGGAATGTGGCGATCAGCAGCACAATCGTTCCAAACCAAACACCCCTCAGCGCAGCAGGGTAAGTCAGAGTGGTGATTATGTGGGTGTTGATGGTGTCCTGGGCATGGGTGAGTAATACAGATCTCAGCCACATGTGATGAACAACATAAAACAACTTTTGGCCTATCTCCAGATGACCAGGGATGTGCTGACATCCATCCCTAATTTAACTTTGCCTAACTCGAGACCGAATACACTTTATGTCAACTATTAATTAAAACTATCGATAGTAATTATTCTCAAGGATCAGTTATCTGATAATTAAATTATTTTGGAACACTGAAAGAATGCTTATAGGGCTGCTGGGCTGAAAGACATCACAGAATGAGCTCCTTCTTGAAATGGATTAATTGATGTCATAAGAAATTTGTTTTTCCTTTGAGCACCCCCTGATGTTGATTCCAAAGACATGCGCATTTGATTGGATAAATGGCTGCAGATTAATTGCAGGTCATTATGTATTGGAAAATACAGACTGCCACGCCAGGAGAAGCAGAGCTACTGGTATTGAAAAAATATCAGCAAGTTTCTATACCATTTCCTTGACCCAAATATTCTTATTTAGAGAACAAAGGCAGTAGAAGGACAATGAGTTCGATGCTATTTACCCTCTTTTTTTTTTTTTTTTTTTACCATTCCAGCCAGGATCTCTTTCTGTTGCTCTTTGTTCAGACTGATATTAATATTTCTTCACACAAATAACTTATTAATTATTCCTATGGTAATCCAAAGTGAGGTCTGATATCATGCTTAGGCAACAAGATTGTTACAGGATAGAGTATCTCAATTTTCTATTTCAAGAATGGCAGGAAAATCTGCCTTTGGTGGTCCTTTTTCTGCAGGGACAAAGGCAGTCACTTCCTGAGGCACCACAGGCAATACTGAATAAATGCAATGCACCCGGTTCACACCACTGCTGCTCTGTGGAACACACCTGTGCTTTCCCTTCTCTTAAGGGGACTGCTGAATCCAAAGGAAAGGGCAGCAGAGGGGTTGGGGAACACAATTCTGGTCATCAAATCTAGTGGGTAGTTTCAAAATTGAACTCTGAATAAAATTACTCAAAGAAAATGCAAAACATAAAGAGATAAAACAGTGACACAAAGCAAATAAAACAGTTCAGCATATCTAAAATGACATCCTATTTTCCTTCTGTTAATAAGAATAACAGCTTATGGCTTTGGTCAAACCTAAAGAATTTTCTTCCCAGCTGCTAGTTATTTCCATCACTTAACTTAACCACAAACTCATGAAATTATCTCTAAAAATCCAAATAATAAACAAAGATATGCACACAGAATTAGCAAACATGGGAGTCCTTCACTACATCCTTAATTTCTTTTCCTACTTCAAACTCCACATCCCTTCTGTAGATTACAAAGTCAAAAGTAGAATCCTCTCTGTCAAATTCATGGCAGTAACACAGTTCAGAAATACAGATAAACCCTTGCTCTCTCAACTGGAAAAAAACAAAGAAAATAAACAACCCTCCCCCCCACTAATGCTATTCAAAGCGGTATATAATTTCATGTTTTCAATTAAACATAAAACAAGACCTCAAAAAAAAACCAGCCTGCAGAAAAGAAAATAAAACTGTATGCTTAATGTTTCTGCTCAATATTTTGGGCCAAAACTTTACAAGTCTGAGTAATTTCTGCCAGAAAGCTGTATGTTGCAGAATTTTATTTTGCTATGGAAACTGCCTGAATAAGAGAAACAAAGCCATTCTAGACCAACCATTTCTAGTAAAAATGCCTTCCTCTTTATTGCAAATCATTCAAGCCCTTGAGCAGCTTCTCTGTAAAGATCATCTCCTGCAGCACAAGCACAGCTTTTCCCGCTGAACACCTGTGAATTTGTAATATTCTGCAACTGCCTTGCATAATCTGCGAGCAGACACAAGTGGTGCACAGCCAGCTCCCCAGGCCTGAGAGCTGAGGCCACTGAAAGCCCCTGGGCTGTCCAGGTGCCATCTCTTTGATGTGGATTACACCTCCTCTGGGACGGGCAGCAGGGCAGATTAATGTGGCCTTCAGCCACCACAGCACTGCTGTCACAGCTTCTCTACAGAGCTCGAGCTGAGTATCACCAAACTCCTCATTTCTTTTCGTTTCACAGCTGCTGCTATCCTTACCCAGCCTCAGGTACCTGAAGGTTTCCGAGCTGTTTCTCCCATGTTTGGGTCACTGGCTGCACGCACTGGGGCATGCATGAGGGCAGCAGCAGATGCACTGTGTGTGACAAGCCCACATAAACAGTGGCCTCCCTCCACTCTCTTCTGCAGCGGAGCCTGAAATTATTTCTGTACGAATGATTTGTCTCTTGTGGTTTTGGCAGCCTTACAGTAGTAATGTGGTGGCCACAAGCCATGACCCACCTCTAGTTTTCCCAAAACCACAGGCTGCACAGAAGGGCTGGCCTCTGTCTGATGCTCATCAGCACAGAAAACCAACCTGCAACCATGAAGCCAGGACACCACTTAATGGCTGGAATGGATGATCTTTCAGGTCTTTTCCAGCCTCAAAGGCTTTAAGACTCAACATCTGCATTCAGAGTACATAGCCTGTGTAGCAAGCAAATAGCAGGGTCTCAGTGAAAGCCTCAGGAAGCTGGGTATTTCTTGAATGACACTTTATTTTTCTGGTATTTAATTTGCTGAAAGACACTACCTGCTTGTGATGGCTTTCATGACTGGCAAATTGTGTTACATCTTCTCACGTCTTTCAAAATAACATTCACTGTATTCTCAAGATAGCTGAGAATTTGTGTGAGTGATGCAAGCATGTGAAACTTTCATCAGTGTGTGGCTTACATTTGCACTGTGGAGAACTGAAATTCCCTCGACTCAGCTCAGTGTTGGAAGTATAATGCTGGAGATTGGTTTCTTCTGCCTGACCTGGTCCTGCTTTTAAGAAACATACCCACTATCACTTTGTATTTTTTTAAGGTGGAGCCCATTCTACCAGCAATTCAAATTCCTGAATACCCCAGTTGCTACAATGATCCAGTGACAAATAGTTTTTCACACCCAGTTCTTTAAAATCTGTTCCACTTTTCACCATGCTGGATTACAACCAGGGGTTCTGCAATCTAGCAAATGTTTGAGCAACTTGATGTCTCCCTGAGTTACACCAAAGTGTGGTTTCAAGACTCGTGTGATTTCCCTGCTGATCAACAGCATTCCCAGCCCTGTAGCTGGCAAGACACCTCCTCAGGTGTCTTCAGCAAAAGCACTATTGTGCTTAGAGTAATCTGTGAGCAGGGTCCTTACAAAGAAACAAAAAGTATTTAGGAACACCACTACAAATAACATTTGGGGCCAGTCTACAGGGCTGTTACCCTACAGTCCTGTCTTTTGAAGGCTGTCCTGCTCTTGGTCCTGCTTGCTGACCATGGTATATCCCAAGATAGGAGATCATGAGCACAGATCATGAGCTTGTACAGCAGGTTTGTTCTGTGAGAGGCAAGACTCCTTCACAAGACTGTGTAAACCATGTAAACTCTAAATTGCCGGGCTTCATTTATCCAAATACAGCATTGCCATCATAACAGTGTTATTCTGACAGGTTAATGAGTGTGTTTCATTGGTATTACAAGCAAGCTGTGAGCACAAAAGAGAGAGATTTAGTTGTTCTAGAGAAAACATTCTTTTACAACTACTCTTTATTTTTCCAATACTTTGCCGTTCTCCCATAAACTATTCTCAAAGGATGCTCCAAAAATCCCAGCTGCATTATACAAAGTTATACTTTTCAAACTTCTTGCAAAATATCTCAATTAATTAACAAGAAATAACTTAGTTTCTCTTCAGTTCATGTGATACTAAATATCCACCTCCACGCTCAAAGAAAGGAACAAAATCTGAAACGGCAGAAAAATAAGTTACCAGAGAAGACCTACCAGCAGTTACTCGCCAAATACAATAAATTATTGTATTTGTGAAAATTAAATGTACTTCATTTTGTTGTCACTGAGTATTTTACAAGCATGGGTGACAGAAGCACAAAGCACAATACAAATGTGGTACAACTGCCTCTTGCAGTGAGTGTGTTTCCAACGAAGCTGGAATTTTTTTCCTCCCCTCCTTTTGATAGATTTTAAACTGATGGACAGTGAAGCAGGATTCTGAATTAACTGGAGACTCAGATAAGCAGCAAAAAGCAGCAGAACAGACACCTCTGGAAATATCACACTGCAATCTCATGCTCCTGTCTGAGTTACTCAACAGAGCAACTCTTCTAAGAGGGTCCAACTCTCAGCTTCTTTAGAACCCTTTTAGCTTTGACAACCTCTAAGAAGCATTCAGGTCCACTCACATGAGACCCTGCCATGGCCAACCAAGCATGAGATTCAGACATGTTTCTGGAGGCTTATACATCATCTGTCTTCAGACAGGAATGAAGTTTGATTTTGCAATTGTGCAGAGTTCAATTTCAAAATCAGTTCTGAGATTGTAATAGTTGACTTAGAGCTATTAAAAGAGCTGGTGTCTCCCAGGCATTTGCCATGATTTCTGTAAAACCTCTTTGTCTTTAATGGCAAGAGCCATTAATCATAAATGCTGCTTCTCCACTGGATAACTTTTCTGAGCAAAGGATCAGCCTTCCACTTGCTAGAGCATAGCAAAGAGAAAATAAAGTCAAAGAAAGCATGTTTTCTCAAGGCTATTTTAAAAAATGGCTTACAGGAGTAAAGAATTTGTGGCAGTGTAGAAAGGTAACCACCCTCTGTGGTCATGAACAACACTGACACCCTCAAAACAAGAAAAGCAGAAACTTTATTTCAAAAGCCAAGGACAGCCAAGCCCCATAGCTAACCTTAAACATCTGTCTAGAAGACACAATTCCATTATTTGGCAATGAGTGGCTTGACTTTACAGTTTATGCTGGTCCTCAGATCCCTAGAGGAGATAATAAATCAGTGATCAGCACATTCTTGCACATAGATCTGCCTTGAAACCAATTCTCATTCTGATTAAGATACAAAATTAACATAGCACAAATCCTTCAGGAAAATGGATCAAAACGCTGTCTTATACACATAAGCCCATTCTTTTCCCACTCCTATACCTGTGGCCACCCCTTTCGGACTAATTATGTCCTTGATCACTCTCATACAACTTTCACTACAACCAGAAAGTATGGCAGCTCCACAGTTCATTCCATTTGCTGTTATGGGATGTCCTTTACCCTTCACTAATGAAGCTCAACCCTTTTGAAGTAAAATAGAGAAAACCCACTTGAGGTTGGACAGGGTCTGTTGGACAGACATTGATCCACTCGCTCATTGGGGAAAAAAGTAGTGCAACAAGTCATCTATATGAATGGTGCTACCTTCCATTCCCTAGGACTGTGTGGAATTGCCGCCATGACAGAATCATAGTGTTGGAAAGGACCTTTAAACACCATCTACTTGCAACCCCTCTCCCATGAGAAGGGACTAGGTTGATATATGGCCTTATACACTTCCAGGGATGAAGCATCCACAACTCTCGGCAATCTGTTCCAGTGCCTCCCCATCCTCAGAGTAAAGATTTTTTTCCTAAACTCTAATTAAACCTACCCTATTTCAGTTTGAAGCCATTCCCCCTATCCTATCACTCCATGCTTTAATAAAGACATCTGATTGTTTACAGTACAAGCCAGCTGTTCAGCTCTGCTTCAACAGGTAAAGGCTACCAATAAAGCAGTTTTCCAAAAAGAGAGAAAACAGATGAATGTTGGACCTATATCTAACAACCCAGACAATGATTATTCAGAGTAGATAGTAGAAGTCAGACTCTGTAGCCTCTCCTCTTCAGCCCCATGTCCATCCAATAGACGTTGATGGCAGCACAATTTTTACAAAAGCATGGTTTTCAGAATCAGGACATGCATCGTGAACAACAATGCCCCTCACAATCAGTCTCTCAGCTGCTGCCAAGCAAGCATTTCTGAAAAGCACCACTGAAAAGCAAGTTTCACTCTGGATATGCAAACCTAGCAAACAATATCTAAATAGGGAAGAGAGGCCATGTGAGCAAGCTGCAGCACCAACTTTGCACACCAACAGCAATAAACATGCTGGTCATTATTTTTGTGTTTATGCCCCATCCAAATCTATCTATTAAAAACTCTAAAAGCTTCAGGTGTCCTTCTGAAAACAACTGGGTTTGCAAATTGATGTTGGCACCCAGTCTTGTCAGTGATCAAATTAAAAACAAAAGCCAAAGCAAACCAAAACATTTTAAAAAATGTCCTGTAAATGGTACAGGACTAAGTCTAAAGAATTCAAAATAACATCAAACTGGGCTATCTGAAGAGCATGGAATTCCTCCAGAGTTGGGAAATTCAAAGCACAGGGTATCACTGACACCCAGGCAGAGCCACAGCAGACACTATGCAGCAGGTTCTGGACAACTAACCTCCTAGCTGCCAAACACAGAACACAACTGAACTGGTTTAACTCACATGGGAATCTCATCTGGGAAGCAATGGTCTAAAAACTCAGCAAATATTTCAAAAGAAGTCAAAATCTGGGATGTCCTCACTTACTCACTTCATCAGAAATAAACATTCTGGCTTCAATCACTCAAAACAAGGTGACACAGCTGATTTCATCACTCTTGTGTGAAAACCAGGGCAGAATTGACCACTTATCGCAGACTTGCTGGGCACAAACCAGGAGAGAGAGAAAAGACAGGCTCATAAGTCTTTTGGCATCAGCACTACAGAATTTATCTTTGTTCTACCTTTATTTTGAGGAAACAAGGAAAGGGAAAAATAATCTTGAAGGCGGATCTTACTTTTGAAGAGTCATCAACTGAAAAAGTTTCTTTCACCATAACTTCACCCTGTATACGCAGGACAGCATTGATGGATTAAAGAAATGTTTCTTCTAACCACTGATCATAGTGCTTCCATTACAGAAGTTTGCATATCTTGAGGGTCTGGTGCCACAATAAGTGACAATTCCACAATGAAATCCCAAAGTGATATTTAGAATAGTTCCTCATGAACACAATTGGAAAAACATGTCCTCCATGCTGTTTTATTATCCACACAACTGCAAGATATTTGTGGCTGCAGAAAGTATTAAGAAGAAAAACCAGAGCACAAGAAAGTAGGCTAATCAGTTCAACATACTAACTGATGAAAGTAGTAATTACAGAAATGTTTGCCAATTTAAAAAAACCACAAAAAACAAAGTACAATGGTAGTAGACTCTTACCACTGAACAAAGAGGCAGGGAAGAGTGAGCAAAGGAAAAAAAATCAGTTTGTCATGACAACCAAAGCAGTCAAAGAAACTTGAGGTACAGTACTTAAAAACAAAAAATCGACGGAAAATTCAAAAGTCTCCTTCTTCTGTTATTGAACTGTCTCAACCCAGACAAAATGTCCCCAGTACAGACCAAGCAAAAGGTTCAGTATCAGAACAGATGTGACTACATGACTGAGGATTAAGGATATGGTTCCCCACTAGTTCATTCTCTCCTCTGATGTCTCATCAGTAAGGGAAAAAAAAAAGAAATAAAATCTTTATTGTGTGTTGAAACAGGTTAATAAGGACCAACAACTAGCACAGGTTTCTTTAGTAATTCTACATATGCTGAAAGTTCACATGCACCATCAAAGGAGAATGCCACTTGATGTCATCCTTGCTGATACATGTTGGTTTAGTTATCTTTTTG
>JAHLSL010013199.1:604083-635444 GCA_025920805.1 Petroica traversi
CAGGAGGGGCGGGCGGAAGGGAGGGGAGGGGGAGCGGTACCCCCAGAGCGGCCGCGGTTTCCCAGCTCGGCTCGTTCCCGGCGCCTGTCCCCTCCCGTGGGGCTGGAGTAGGGTCCGGCGTCCGGGGACATCGCTACCTGCACTCGGCGGTGGTCGGCGGACTCTGGAAGCCGTTGGACATCTCTCCAGGTTGTGCCTGCTCCGGTCCTGCCGCGGGGAGCACGATGCCCCAGGGGCTTCGCTGGCATCACGAAGCAGGACTGGCGGACTTCGTGGGGGACAGAGGGATGCGGTCTGCGTGACCCGCAGCGGTGTTGGTGCTCCAAAATCCCGGGGATACACAGGGTTAGAGGACCCGGCAGCTTGGAGCAGAGGGGTGGCAGGGGGATGGGATGCAGGTCCTGATCCAGGCAGTGCACATGCAGGGCACCGGGCAGGACTGCAACGCTGCTGCTGCACGGTGGTGTTGTCTTGAAGCCCGGAGCCATCTGAGGCTCTGTCCACCTGGGAAGTACCAGGACACTGAACTCATGGTACCCAACAGAACCTTGTCCTCAACCAACTGCCTTAGGAACTCGGAACACGAGGAGAGGAGCTTGTGCTTTCTCTGTCTTAGTCTTAGATTTGCCTCCAACTCACAGATGTGTTACTATAACTGAGAATGGTACCACCCCAACTACGTTCAAGCTAAATTTCCAGTTGGCAGGGCAAAGAAAAAAGTGACCCAGGAGTTACTCTACTGCAAATGAGCACAGAGTCCTGGCTTCCCGCAAGTGTGTGGCATGTTCTTGTCAATATGCCTTAAGTGTAAAATTGGAAAAAAAAATAGCACCCACAAGCTAGAGTAAATCATGCCAACATAATTTTTATCTGTGGATCAATGGAATTTAATTCCTCAGTTGCCAAGATAGCTTGCAGAAGCGTTTTGGGCATTAATTCCCCACCATTTCATGGACAGGGTGCCCTGTGCTACGTGTCAGTGAGGTGACTTGCAGGAGACCACAGCCAAGCCCAGGTTGTTTGTGTCTCACCAGTATTGACCACGGGCCACATGGACCAGGGAGTGCAGCCAGATGAGTAGTGCAAAGTTATTCACTGAAGGTCTGAGAAGTGTTAAGTTTTGTCTGCTGCAATGCAGAGGAAAACGTTTGCTTATCCAAAGACTTTTGCTTTGTAAGACACCAGGAGCACAGACACAGCCCACTGAAGAATGAGAGGTATCTCTCCTTGCTTGAGCAATGCAGCAGCATCAATAGTGTTGGTCTGGTCATACCCAAAGACTGATATTTGCCCAAGAGATCAATCAAATTACATTAATTTCAAGAGTGACTGATTGGAAACTTAACATGAGAAAGGTTTTTTTGCAGCTTTCCATCCCTGCAGTTTTGCTGTTTCTTCCATTGTTTCTCTCTGGCATCTACTGTCCTTGATGGATGTAGAGGCAGAGGGAAAACAAAGCACTCACACACCTTTCTGCTCTTTCTCCATTTTACACCATCACCAAGCCAAGTAGAAGCAGTGCAGGAAGGTGTGATTTGTTTTCCTCCTGCTTTTTGGTCATATGGATTTCTGACCCACTTGTCATTCCGGGGAAGCTCATCTGGGCATGAGTTTTTTTCCTAGTGTGGTTGTAGTGTGGCTTTCGTGGAGCTACAACAGTAGCAACAAGGGCTATTTTTAGACTAAAGTAGGCCAGGCAGTTCCAGAAGATGTATTAATGGGAGGAACATTTGAGAACAAAACAAGCAAACAAAAGAGAAAACAAACTGAAAAGTGTAAACATGAATAATCTGTTACCAGAAGCACTTGCTAAATAGTAAATATGAGGAGCTGTATCCTCTGTCTCAGGGGACATGGCCCCACCCTACAGCAAACAAACTAATGCAGTCTCTCATTAATATGTGTTGCCCCCAGAACAATCAAAGTATCTTGTTTTAGCATCATATATCTGGAGTGGGATTTTTAGAGATGCCCCATTCATCAGACTGCAGCGTGCATTCATTTCCCAGAAAAAGCATACCTAGCCTGGAAGTTTAATCTCCTTCTTAGAGATCACTACACATTTATGTTTTGAATCAGAGTGTAGCTGGTACCCAAAGCATGTTGCCCAACTTCCTGGGAAAATTCACGCCCACGTTTGCTGCTAGAAGCAACAAATCTTAGTTTCTGATCACTGATAATTCAATGGGAAGCACAGGTATCTGTCAGCTCTTTTATCCTTGTTGAAGTTTGAAGGCTGGATTGCAACAATTCAGCAGACTGTAAATCTTCGTGGAAGAATGACTGCAGCAACATTGATCACAGGCATGAACTTGCTGCATGGACTCACAGAGCTGTTTTTTGCCCTTTTTTTTTTTAAACTTCTGGTAGTAATTGGTTATCTTTTTCCCATTAGAAGCCCCACTTAGACATCTCACATTCTGACTCTTGTTAGAGTCATTTCACTGAAGCCACTTGCAGAACATGCTGAATGCTGTTTCCTTGCCTATTTGGGTAGATACAACCCAGAAATCCAGGACAATCTGTGTCACTATAATCAAACATTACTCCATCAAGTATTGTAGTAGGATGCTTGTAGTCACAACATAAGTGTTTGCTATATATAGCCTGTGTTTGCTTTGCTGCTAATTTTGTGAGACAAATTCCTCAAAAAGCAGAAAGAATCAACATTTTTTCTTTGTCTCTCTAATTGACAAGGGCTTCTCTGTGTCCCCATCTGACTTTTTTCCACAGCAATGTGAATATATACAAGCTTTCAGATGAAGCGAAATCAGAGTCCAGTGCATAAGAATTCAACCTGAGGCCTCATTGTTATTATCTGTCCATAAATTTGCTCTCATGGTCTTTTCAGTTGCAAAAGTATATACTTTTTTGCACAGCTTTTTGAATCCAGATGGACTTCTAAGTCTTTCACTGTCCATAACAGCCACACCTAATTCAAATCCACACCTCCTGACACACAGAGCAAGAACATGACAGCGTACATATGCACAGACCAAACTGCAGCTGCAGGATTTTTGTACAAGTCATAGAGGTGAAAAGTTTGCAACCAATATAATAAAAAATAATTTTAAGACTAATTTGGGGATTATTTTTTTTTAATGCTGAATACATTCTGCCTGAGAACACTGCACTTACTTAATCATCTTTGCCATGTGCTTGTCAGGCAGCAATGACAGGTTTACCAATCCTAGCCCTGCCCGAGCAAAATTAGGATACGAGTCTGCAAAGAACCTGAAGCTAAGCGTGTGACCATGATGGCAGGTCAGGTGCCACTCTGGAGAGCGGGGGCTGACTGCTACAGAGCTGGCCGTGAATTCATGCTTGGCAGATTGGTTTTTACTATGCTTTATTTTCTCCTGCTGTCTTGAAATGACATTACACGCACACCCCTTATTCCAGCCAGAGACTTAACTGTACCGTTGTTTTGGTGATAGATGTTCCTGGTTAAGGAAATGCAATACACTTCATAGTGTAAGTCATTGTAGTCTCATAGCTGAGCACCTTACTGTGATGTTGAATCATAGAATGATTTGTGTTGTAAAGGACTTAAAAAACCACCTTGTTTCAACCCCACTACCATGGGCAGAATACCTTTTACTAGACCAGGTTTCTCAATTCTAGTATCGAAGTCTCTTAAAAACTAGATTTATATGTTTACCATATATAGCAGACAGAAAAATCAGTTTCTCTAATATCTGAGGGGGCCTCAGTAGGCCACCATCGCATCTGGAAAATTCCCAAGGGTCTAGGAAGGAAGCAGCATCTCTGTTCTGATGTGAAACTCCAAATCAGGCACTAGACAGGCTGCAGAAGTGCCATAAGAGAGGGTGAATATCCTGTCCTTGGAAACATTCAAGGTCAGGCTGGGCACAGCTCTGAGCAAACTAATCGAGTGGAGGGTGTCCCTGTGCATGGCAAGGGGGTTGGAATGAGGTGGCCCTAAAAGGTCCCTTCTGATCCAAACCATTCTGAGATTCTGTAATCCTGTCTTCACTGCAGTCAGGCCGAGAGACCAAGTCTGCCTGAGTCAAAAAGCAGCCCAAGCAAGCCCCTTTTGAGTAATTGTGAGTGACCTGAAAAATTGCAAAGTCCTGAAATAGGTCAGGAACACTTTCTGCTGGACTCTGCTGGACCGACAGCCTCCCAGCCACTACAGTCTGTGGTGGAATGCTGCTCAGACCTGGGGGAAGAGGTAGTCGCAGAGAGGCATCAAGGATTTCCTCTTACTCTTTGCAGGCAAGGCACTGCATAGCTAATTAGTCACAGGAAAAAGCACCATCTGTTATGCCAGTGTAAGATAACAGTGCTCCACTCCAGCTTCAGGGGAAACCAGCTTCATAAACAGCGCCATACCCAAACCTTCCCTCAAATGGACCCTTTTGGCCACAGGGACATGTGGTGGGAGCTGCTGTTTCTCATTAAACGCTCAGTGGAATAAATGCAAAGACCTTATTGGACATCAAAGGATTCAAGCATAAACACAAGTTAAAGCCCAGAGAGAGGGAACAGACTGATTGCTAACATGTTACACTGCTGCTGCAGGTAAGAAAGTCCTGTAGCTGCCAGAGACGCAGAAAAAGTCTTCACCATGGAGAAGATTAGCAGGGAATGGGAACAAAGAGGGGTGTGAATACAAAGAGTAACACACCTTGCAATGCAGAGAAAAATCCAAATTATTCACTCTTTAAGGAGTGAGGAACCAGCTTTCTGCTTCTCAGCATCAGATTGATGCTTTCTAGCAAAAGAAACCCCAAACTACCTCTATATGTTTATACATACACACACAAACAAGGCTGCTGAGAGAGTATGATACACCTAAGTTTTGGAAAACGATCTTGTAGCTTTCTGATAGCAAATTACATTTGCATAATGAAGTGCACTGGCACGCAAGCTGAAGCTGAGTGGGTGTAGGCAGATAGTATGCTTCAACAGTAACTTAGAAAGCTGTTTCCCCAGCACATTTGAGGAATCTTGGGGTGTTTTTTAGCTTATTTATGTATGTATGTATGTATGTATGTATTTATTTATTATGATTTCTTAAAATTTCTGGCATCTTCCTGTTAACAAGAAAGAAGATACCATCTCCATGTGGATAAGAGCAAATTCATAATTATTGCACAGGAAGAGATGAACAGAGCAGAATCTGCACCTAAATGGAGATGCCTTCTATTTTTTCTGGTGTTTGCCTAAACTCAGCACCCCGGACAAACAGTCCACAATATCTGAGAGCAAGATCTGCATTGCAGCCCAGTTTTCTCTATTGCCATTTATCTCTTGGCTAAAACCTCAAATCAGGACATATCCTCTATGTGAACACTGTTTGAACTAATTTTTTTTTAGTTTTTTAAGGTACCTTAAGGATAAACTCTACTTTTCCATGTATCATTTGAAAGAATAAAAATAAAATTTTAAAATTACAGGCAGTTTCAGATTTGGCTGTGTTGCAGATCTTGGAAGAAGGTCTGTCCTGCACAAAAGTATGCCAATTTAGCCAAATTTTTAATCCAGCTATTTATATCTTTTCATATCAGCTCCAAGGAATTTAGCTTGCCTTCCTTATTTTGCTGAAGTAGATTTTAGCGTCTAACCAAGCTATGCAAGATTTTCCCCAGCAAATCTTCATGTATTTTCAATTTACATTAGTTTTCTTAATTCTTGCACAAACATGTTGAACTGAACTCTCTCTTCAGGTAACATTCATACTCAGTGGGATGCTATTTTAGTACTCAGAGCTAGTCATTCATGTCCCATCACTTTTCTTGCTTTTGAATGTTGTTTTTAAAAGCGTATTCAGTTTTTGGAGGTTGATCAGAGGGTGAGCAGACCCTGTGCCAAAAGGCAGCCAACTAATTTTGATGCATTAGTGAAATTTTAAAGCAAAGCACATGAATCCTGTGGCCTGTGCAAAGTTGTATTTTGATTTTTTTTCCTTAATTGTATTTGTTCTTGTTGCAATTGCTTCTTACACTGAAGTCCAGCAGCATTCACGAGCTGAGTAAATCCTTCTGAACCCGTAATCCATCAGTGTATTCATGGGCCTTTTCATCCTAAAGGGAGAACACAAACTTCTAAGTGCATTTTAGTCTGATTTCTAAGGATGAGCAGTCAAGCATCCTTACTGAGCTATTTAGACCCATGCTACAAGACCTACACTAAAAATCTCTGCTAGACATGCAGGCAAGTGATGGGAGCACTGCCTGGACTCTGGCCAGAGGCTAACCAAGCTAATCATGATGTGGAAAAATTTTGGATATGATGTGAGGGAACTATTGGACATGTAGATGCCCCATCCCTGGAAACATTAAAAGTCAGATTGGATGGGGCCCTAAACAACCTGATCTAGTGGAGAGTGCCCTTGCAGACTAGATAGGCTTTAAAGGTCCCTCCAACCCAAATTATTGTGTGATTTCACAAGAAATAGCATTGTGAGACACGGACAGGTGGTGCCACAGAGGGTGGGTGGATGGATGGATGGATGGATGGATGGATGGATGGATGGATGGATGGATGGATGAATGGATGGATTGATATCTAGACAGCTGAGTGAGCGTTGTGTGAGACATGGCCAAACTCCACAGATAACTGGGGGGGGGAGCACTAAGGACCTTTAGGGAAAGACAGCCTTGAAAAGCTGCCAAACCCATGTAACTCTAACAGGTATATCACATCAGACAGGTAACAGAATTGGAAATATCAAATTTGGTGTCCGTGAGGAAAAAGTATTTGAAGTTGTTGATTTGTGAGGAACCTGAGGCGGACATAAGAAGGTACAGGAGTAATAAAATGAAGGGTTGAGAGAGAGGTGGAAAGGGATAATAAAGTCTGAATGCGGTGTAAGTGCGGCTGTCTGGGTGTAGCTGGCAGTCTGCCCTGCCTTTGGGCATGGCAGCTGGAGCAAGAGAGTGAGAAAAACCCATAGCTCCACTGTCACCATTTGAATGGTGCCTGTTATGACCTCATGAGAACAGGATGAGAGCTGTCCCCCTGCACCCAGTGGGACTAAATGGAGCATCCTTGGAATACCATGTGAACACCCCTTCCAGGTGTGGTGGCTTTGGGGGTTCAGCACTGCTGCCTAAGCAAACTCCCAAACCCAGTCCTTGCACCTCTCATGTCCTGGTCCAGGGGAGGGCCAAGAGATGCACACTTGTGCCCTCTCTCCATTTAGGTATTTACCTCCCAGTCCATTTCCAATGCCTGTCATCTCATGGTTACAGTTCCAAGCTATCAGTCACTTGCAGCAGTGATTTGCTACAAAAAGTCCTTAAAAGTCTCAGTTTGCGCAAGACTTTGGAGGACTAGGAGGAGTTTTGGAAAACCTCACCTGCCAGCATTAGGGTACAAACAGTTGTCAGGGTTATCAGCAAGTGTTGAATTCTTTTGGTTTTTTTCAGGTGTAGGAGTAATTGTAAAAGCCCTTTTGCAAGGAAACCACTTCCCACTAACTGAAAATGTGTTTTCTTTATGTCAGCCAAGGACCTGGTCACCCCCTGCCCACTCTACTTCTTTCCTCCACAGGAACTTCCCTCTCTGTGCTCATCTTACTCATGACTCCACTACAGGGCTCAAAGGCTTCTGTGATGCCTCTGAGCAGTGAGATTTGCATCAGAACGAATGCCAAGATGCATTTCTGTGTTTCTCTGTGCTCAGCCTAACAAGATCAGTGTGCAGAAATACAGTGCTTGAAGTTTATAATTAATTTGAAGTTTGTAGGACAGCTTTCTAGAAAGTAGGTTATTAAGAAAGGTTGAAAATTTTGTGTTTAATTGTACTGTCATTTGTTATTTTTGTTAAGTCTAACAGCATCCTTGTGCAAGTAGCTGAGAATTAGGTACAGGAGTCATAATGGTGGGTCAGGAATGTGGGGCCTGAAGTAATCTGGCAGTTGGGTAATCTTACATCAAAGAGGTCATGTTGCTCAATGGGGAAATGTGACATTACACTCACAAGAGTGTTCAGGGTATCTGCTTCATTTTACAGATTTTGATATTAACCTGCTCACTCTTCTGGCAAAGCAGATTTTCGATTAGGCATGAGGAATGGAGATCCAGAAAAGTTGCTTGTGAATTCTGGGGATTTAACAACTAGACATGTAGCTGAAACAATTACTTCTTTAGAAGGTACTGTTTGAGAATAACCTCATTCTGTCAGAGAGTGCTGATGACAGGACAGCAGGCAAGTCAGCTCCATGCTTCCTTCATGCTTCAAGGAATTATCTGAGTGATGACTGAACCAACATCAACTTTCTTTGTTTTTCGGGCGTTTTTTTGTGTGGTTTTTTTGTTTGTTTGTTTGATTTTGTTTGTTTGGGTGGTTTTTTTTAAATTTAAAAGAGATATTACAGAGGAAGGAGGGGGCCAGGAGAGGAGCTCCTGCAGACCATTCCAGATTTACTCCCATTGCATTGCTCTCTGCAGCTGTGGTGTGTAATTCTGTGAAGGTGGTATTCCCAGTCTTGCCCTCTAACAGTACAAGTCAGCTGCACAACCTCTCTGGCTCTACATCCAGTCTTGCTCAGATTTAGGGCCATGACATTCCTGGATGAGCACAGCATAGGGGTTCCCACATTTTCTGAAATATTTAATTTTCTGTGGAAATGAAAGAGAACAGAAAGCCTTGTCTAGCAAGAAGGATGGCTGCTTCTTGCCATCTTGTCAGAGACAAGAAACAAGGAAAGTCAGTGACTGTTGACTCTGACTTGATCCAGCAGCTTTCATTAAATAAGGGATAAGCATTTGGCTGACTCGTCTTTCAGGGAAAAGGAATATCAGCCCAAGTCATCACCAGGCAAGGATTTTGTGCCACACTGAGCAACAGTGTGATGATGAATCAGAGAATCATGGAGTGGTTTAGATTGGAAGGGACCTTAAGATCATCTCATTCCAAACCCCTGCCATGGACCTGAATACCTTCCACTAGTCCAGGCTGCTCAGAGCCCCATCCAGCCTGGCCTCGAATATTTCCAAAGATGGGGCATCCATAGTACATCTGTGGCAGTGTTTCACCACCCTCATGATGAGAAATATCCTTCTTATATATAAATCTACCTTCTCTTAGTTTAAATCTATTAACACATATCCTACATTTACATGCTCTTAAGTCCCTCTCCAGCACTATTGTAGCTCCATTAAGTAGCAGGAAGTGCCCTAAGGTCTTCCTGGAATCTTTTTTTCTCCAGGATGAACAACCCCAAGCGCCTCAGTGTGTCCTCATAGGAGAGGTGCTCAGGCCCTTTGATCATCTTTATGGTTTCCTCTGGACCCATTCCAGCAGGTCCATGACTTTCCATTAATAGAACCTTTAAAAAACCGACAATGAACAACCCAGGGATATTTATACCCTTACTTGTATAGAGGTGGCAAACCATGCCCACCCAAGTCAAGGAGTAGTCAGAGCAAGAGCTGCCATCACAGCACAGAGCACTTGGGGTAGCAGCCAACAACAACCCATTGCCATGTGGAGGTGATTAATGCAATCTAAGTATGAATAAGAGGACAAATTATAAATTCTTGACAGATCACTTTAACTATCAACCAACAGAAAAAAAGGGATATATTTCATAAGAGCTGCAAGGTTCAAGTTGAAGCAGGAAAGATTTTTCTCCTCTAGAAACAGCTTCAAATAGAAGGCCTTTCTAGGCTTTTTGTGATGCATTAGGTTCTACTGTGACTGGCCAAGCTGTACATTTAAAGAGGAAGATACACCTTTGGCTTGATTAGAGAGACTTCCAGTGATGTTTCCAAAGTGTAAACAGACTTGTGCTATCCACTCCAGTAGTCTCATTGATTTAAGAGGGTAATTTACAATGTTTGAAAGGAGAGGACGTAATAAAGAGAGTTTGTCTTCACTGATATTTGGTTCGTGAGTTAAAAAAATGCTTCCTCTGTGAAATATATGGTGATTATGTACTGTCCCTGTTACTTCTTGCTGATGAGTGTTGGGGTATAAGACAGAGGAAGAAGGGGGAGAAGACCATACACAGTTTTCATACCCACCTTGTGCCTGGTTTAATACAAGATACAGCAGCATCAAGTTGCACAAATTTGGATTTTTGTCAGGTATATTTTTCCTTTGAATTTACTTCATTATATTTAGAATAGCTGGAGGAATTTAGAAATATTTGGAAAAATGTTCAATTCTTGTAATTGCTGTATACATGTGATAGCTTTTTCCATTCTCAAAAGGATCACATTCAATTCTACTGATGCCGGAATGATTTTTGTCTTTTCTTTTATATACCTTTTACACAGTTCTATGTATCCATAAGTATTAGCAGTATGCATACTTGCAACCTTTTACTTAGTTTAGTGCTTCGTGTTTTGGAAGTGTTCTGCAGGCCCTGAGACCAAACACCCCAGAACTGCAGAGCCAGGGAGACCAAACATTCCTACTATCTCAGGAACCCAAGGTCTCCTAGCAGGACAGATTCTGTAAACTAGGGGTTAGCCCACCCCAGCCCCATTATTAAGTCCCTTTGTTAGATATGCTGATGTGTAAAGTCTATAACTGGTGTGTATAATTGACGGGGGGTGTACATTTTGCCACACTTCACCTGGTTGAAGTGGATACATCAAACAAGATCCTGATAAAAATACTAAGATAAAGACCCCAACCCCTTTAACCGTGTCTAGTTTCATTTTCCTAACACCAGGGAAAAGGCATCACTACAAGCATCATGGTGCTACACGTTTATATTTCACAAGTGGGCACAATCCATTCTAGGATCAATCAGTGCTGTGTTCCTGAAGGGGCAGATGCATGGCTTGGGCCAGAGGACCAATAACCCTGTAGTAATCCTGTGTAACCTTGGGCAGATGTGTCACAAGTGTGTGCAGAATCTCCTGTGATAGCTCATCCTCAATTATGAGAATTTAAACACACACAGCCCAACAGTCTGCACCAAGGGCTGCTTTGAACATTTGTTCTTACAACCGTTTCAGGATAAACACAAAAACTTGATACCTAGCACTTTATAACACCTCAAGGTTTTAAAAGGAAGTGTCTTCTTTCAGTCACTGCAATTAGATTTGTCTGTGACACGTCCAGAGACCCTGGCCATGAACAGGTATCCCATGATAGTAGGAATCAAAGACTCCTGATTCAGTAGAAGACTTGAGATAATCAGATCAAAGGACAGACAAAAACCCTACAGGTACCAGAGAGATAGTAATTTACACAGCTATTATACTCTGCCACCGGAAAACCAGAGTCTAGTCAAGATATGAGTGTAGATTTTAAGCCTTAAAAATCCTGAAGGTCTTCAGTAGTTCCTGGCTGGGAGAAGAAAGCCAGGGCCTTGGGAGGATTGAAAGGAAATAGTAGCTGGTCAAAGAGACAGTGGTGTTTCTGGACAATATAAATGGCAGTAAATAGTTAAGTGGTTCTAAGTGATTTTCTTTTGTCCTAAATTGGAATGGATATTAAATGTCAACTTAAAAAGAAGAAAAAAAGAGAGAGGGAGAAAAACAGAATAAAAAATAATAATTCATACACACAGTGTTCCCTCAGAGTGTCTTCTCTGGCCCTCAGGCATGAGTTCCCACAAACTCAATTTACATAGCTCCTCCAGAATAAAGGAATTTGCAAGTGATGAATAAAAAGAATATGGATTCAGGGGTTGTTGCATTCTATCCTAAACCAAGTAATGACCAGATTTATTCACTGACATTTTAGAGATTCTGATTATGTATGAAAGAAGGGTAAAAGAACTTGCAGGGAATGGGAGAGAAAATGAAAAGCATTAACATTTAAGGAGGCAAGTGGAGCAGGAACAGGTATTGTAGTCAGATCTAGTCCTTTTATCTATTTCACCTTACTAAAAAGCACAGCTGAGCTTTTGTCATGAGTTGGGAGAGCTTTGTATTTGCACAGGCAGCAGGAACACCCTGGAGTTTAGACAGCTCCCTGACACCCAAAAATCTTCAGCTGTTCTACTGTGTAGCTACAAGGTTTCCTAGGAGCACCAAGTTAGTGACAAACACGTGGCTCAATAAAATGAGGAGAGAATGAGGAAGGAAAAGGACCACACCACCTGAACTGCTCCAGGACTGGTGCCACGGGTAGCACAACTCCTGCCACTGGGCTGAAACCTCATCACTGTCTTTGCAGCACTGATTAATTGTGAAGACAAGATGAGCCAGGGCACAGAGACCTCCATCAGCCCAATACCTCAATTGCAAACTGGCAATTGCTCATCAAATGAGATACTTCTACCAAAAGCCTTCTGATGGCACGAGGCACTCAAGACAGGTAGGAAAGAAAGGTTCATGACTAGAGCTGCCTGCTAGCAAAAAGAAAATGAGTAGTGCTAGCAATCATTTCTCAAACAAAATTGTAATTGTGATCATCCAACTCAGGACTGTTAGAGGAGGTTAATCAGCATTGCAGCTGTATTATTTTATTTCCAGGAATATGTCGTCTTTTCTTAGAACCATTTTCACTTGGAAGGAACATGAAGGCTCTACCCCTTCTCTTAATGACTGTCACTGCAGGGTGAGATACATAGCATGATGAAACTCTTGAGTTATGTCTGCTACTGTGGCTTGAATGCCACATACATTTTTGCTATAAAGTCACACTGTTATTCAGCAATAAGACCTGACAGTCATGGTGTGTGTTTCTGCACCTTTCCAGAACTGTTAGCAGGCAAAACTGCTTACAGGTAGTAACAGCCCTGCACTAACTTTTGAGAAGGAAGTAAAGAACTTAATTTCTGTCTGTGGTGGAAAATGAGGCAAAGACATTGATTTTGATTTGGAGTGCCTCTGTGTCTACTTCTCTTCAAGCTTTCCAAGAGTATGTTTATTGATACTCCTCACAAAATAGTGTTATTTGCAAGATTAAGACTTAGATTTTATTAAAAACACAGGGATTTTAATTTCCCTTCACAAAATTAGGTATTAAAGGACCCAAATTTCAGTGGTTTCAAAAGAAAAAAGCTGCCAGCCAGGTTGCTAGAGGTTTTCTAATGCCTACCAGCAGATGATCTTTGTTAACACCCATCTTAACAAAACTGGAATCTGAATCCGAGAATAAGTTTTATTTTCTTCATAAACTGTTAAATTGAGACTATTCAGAAAGTGACGTGTTTGTAATTCTTTGGTGTATTTTTAAATCTAGGTGCCTCTGATACTCTTTGAATGTGCTGCGAAAGGTGCTTTGGAGAATGCAGAATTGTTAATATAATATTTGTTTGCACTGTTCATGTAAGTTGAATGATAAAAACAGATACTGACTGTAAGGTACACTGTTAAAGGCTGAAGGAAATCCTATATCTTTGTTTTAAAATCAGTGAAGCCTCCCTTCTGGTTTTAATCTGTTTTGGCTATTTGGGCCAATTATTTACTCACTTAAAGTGTAACATGAATGGTAAAGTAGTAAGATTGTTCTTTCTGCTACATATACTTATTTTATTCTGAAATATCTGCCGTGATAGGTCTCAGCAATTCTTACAGCTGTCAAAGTTATTCCTACAAGTGTGGGAGAAAAACACAACAGAGATGCAGGAACTTGCTCAGTGTTATCCTATACACATAGCAGACACATTCCCCCTGCCCCAGGCAAGTCTCAGATCCACCAGAACATGAGAAATATCACTGAACATTTGATTTGCTGTCCATGAAATACACAGATTCAAGAAAGAGAATTTATCTCTGATAATTTCTGTTAAAGATCTGAACTTGAAGATGCTCAGAAAGCAGCTATTACGCTATTTTGGTGATTTGTGGATTCCAAGAACACTGAACATAGCATGCAAACCACCTGTCAAAGGAAAATCAAGTCAAGAGGATTTCAAACAAAGCCCATGTCTTATTCTCATTACCTATGGATATGCAAATACATTTGTGTAGGCAGCAAAGGTATTGCCATAAACATGTGCTCAAATGACATTCACAGAGAACTGTTTTCTACCTCATCCTTTTTTCCTTCCCCTACACCCCCAGCAGGGATTCAACCTAAATGGGTCACGAATTGACTTCCTTTGATGTGGATGGTAAACATTTCATCTCCTGCTCTACAAAGCCTGCCGGTTAATATTTATAGGGATTGAAGAATATTAAGTTATTTGAGAAGGACCATATACATATTCCCACAAATACAGAGAAGGAATGGGAGGGAAGAGGTTGTCAAGGTTTACAAAGACATCAGATTGTGAAGAGTCTTGTGAAGACATCAGATGGTGAGAGAGCTAGCTATTTACAAAAGGAACTGAGTAGTTTTAATGAACACATTTCATGAAAGTTTAATATTCTATTATGTTGTGCATCTTAAAGTCTAGGCTCATGAAAGAAGGTGATTTCATGCAAATCTCCACTTTTCTTGTTCATTCAACATTCTTCTTAAAAGCATTAAGCCTAACAGCCACAAGGAAAAGCAGAGAGCCTTCAGACGGAGACCTTAAAATTTTTTAATTATACAAGATTCTTGATTTTAGAAGGTTTTTCTTCATCTTCAGAAGTGTTGATGCAGGGCTTCAGTGGAAGCCCTGACAGACATGAGAAATAAAGCTCATCGGAGATCTGGGATTTCTTTCTCAAAAAAGGCAATGAATGTAGCTTGCAGACAGGGAGTGTAATTGTTGGGATTCCTTAGTCTGGCAGACAGCAGAGGTTAGGCAACAACAGCTCCATTTTCACTAAAGGAGGAAAGCACAAGGCTTTGCATTTTTCATCTCACCCTCACCACTTTTCGACTCCATGATATTATGGATATCAACACATTCCGTAAATTTCTCATCTGCTCTATGCAGGGGTTTTGGTATTGCTCTGCACCTTTCCATTTTACCACACTATTCATGCATGGGTTATTTCCCTTTGAAGAGGAGATATATCCACCTGATACCCCACCTGACACATTTTGCTGTTTAATGCGCCATCATATCCTAGCTGGAGTAACAGCAGCTTAAAAGATCTTCATATATTTTTCCCTGCCAAATTACTATTTCCCTTTTTCATCATCTTGACATCAGTCCTCAGCTGTGCAGATGGGGATGAGGAAGAGCTGTATAAATAAGCACTGAAGTGACAGCATGTATCTTTGTCACCTGAGGAGGTGTGCCACAGGCATGGGCCTGAGAGCACAGGAGTAGCTGCTGAGCACAAGGCTGAGATCATCAATACTACAAACTGCTTTCAAAGATATAGGTAAACATTGAAATGATAGTAAAAGCAATTTGAGGTGTGTGAGGGTAAAAGTAACCCAGCTGATGAGTTTAGTTCAATTCTGTGCCTTGCTAACAGCTCCAGGTGCCTTCTTTAAGTGCTTTGTGGCTCTAGGCCAGCGTGCCTATAACCTATCTGCCCTCCAGGGCAATCTTTTACCTTCATGAATTGCAAGGTAAAAGATGAAGTCAAGGTCCCTTGGGGAATACATGGAGGCTGAACCTCATTTTCTTCACAACTTGTTGTGTTTCTAATATCCAAGATAGAGTACAAAGTGGGAAAAGTGGGGTTACAGGTACAGCAGTCTGCTTTATATCAAGAGACAAGTGGTCATATCAGCCGCTTCTGTAAACAAATGGTCTGGGTAGGAACCTGGTTAGAGGTGGGAACTTCCTGGGTCCTCACATGAATCAAAGTGTCACTCAGAGCCAGTAGCTAATAGCTACCGTAGATGGTAGCTCAGGGTAGTAATGAAGAACTAGAAGCTTCTCAGGTAGTGTAGTCACAATTACCAGTTACAGAACCTTCATCAACAATGAGCCCTAATACTTTGGAGTGACTGAGAGATTTCTGGTGGTAACCCCATAATGCCCAGCAGGTCTGAGAGAGTTTTAAATCACATGGATGATCTTTTGGTCTCAAGGGGTTGGGAGCAGGTTACACAAAGCTGTTGGAAATAACTCCACAAGGACCTGGCAGAAGTACTGATTTCAACTGAGGAGAGCTGTCATTCAGCAAACATATTTATCTTTTAGTCACAATTTAGTTTTACTTCTTGAATGCTGTAGTCTTGCAGAGCTGCCAAAACTGCCTAAACCTCCAATTACACTTACTAAGGACTAAACAGAGAAACAGATGGGCACATAGTTCAGGTGGACAGTTCCCCTGTTATAATGTGACTTTAAGTGAGAGCAAAATGTAGAGTGAGGCTATTAGTGCTGCCCTTGGAAGGAGAGGAATATTTACCTTTATCTTTATGGTATGTAACACTGAAAACATGTTTTACAAAAATGAATTTCTTTTCTTTATGTATAAAATGCCCCCAAGACCTCAAAATATCTTTACTAAGTGCAAATTTGAAGTATTGATTATTCACCAACAGATTGAACAAAACAGAAATAATATATATTAGAATCTAAGAATATGATGATATATATAATATGTTAATAACAAAATATATGTATATTATTATAATAAAACAATATATAATATATAATAAAATTATATAGCGTGTATATATATATAAAATATTTATAAAATAATTTTTTAAAGGCCGTGATGTCCTTTGCTTGGAAATGTCTGGAATCTCCCCATCTGAACTGGAAGTTCTGTTGCTCCTCAGTATTTACTGTTTGATGTGTTTTCCTCAGTTACTCTTGGAGAACAAAATATGCTTTGGCAAGAAGCTAGTATGTCCTTTAGGATAAACTCCTTGTTTTTCCAGAGTGTCTCTCCAAAAAAACATCCTCTCCACTCACTCTCATCTCTGAAAGGCTCCCAGGAGGACTGGGTGATCTTTCCCCTCTGTTGCATTGTTCACCCCTTCTGGAAGAGAAGCAATCATCCTCAACTGGCCCAAACCCAGTAGATCTTCCTGGGCCAGCTGAGATTGCTCTTTTCAGCAAACATCACATGGCTTCACAGCTGTAAGGGGATCTTAGCATCCACTTTGAACAACAGAATGAGGCTAAAAGGAAGAACTCCCAAGCAGTCATGTAAAAAAACAGGGAGTCTTGTTAATACTTCTGATCTTTAAGGATAATATTTTGTAATCGAAAGTCAGCCAGGAAACAGTGCAGATATTGTTTCATACAGTCTTCTTCCAGCTACAGGTAGAAAATAATTTATCTCATCTTTTTCACATGTTATCACCTTTGTGGCAGAGTTATATTTCTTTTCTTAATTGGATGTTTCTGATTTGTTGAATGGGCACTGTTTTATAAGTTTGCTTTTCTTTTGGTTTCCATAACTATTTTGTAGCCTCAGGCTACGTTGAATAGGGTCAGGTTTTGAATGCTTGGCATTTGGCTTTGACCAAGGGACTTGTCTGAAAATATGCACCACCTGAATAGACCCTTCATATTAGACCTTACATGGCTGTACTGGAACAAAAATGCCATGCTCTTATTGATACTAAGAATATGCTTTTTCCAGTCAGTATTGATTAGTCTATCCTGGAAATAAGAGGATGACATGAATATGAATATTTCCTTCCTCCTATATAGATTAATGCAAAGATTTTTTTAAGCAATTGGAGATTCTGCTAGCAGAAAAGGAAGCAGTGTAAAGGCATGGATTTATTTTTCTTCTAATTACAGAATAAGACACCATACTCTGAAATATCATTTCCTTTGAAATCAAAAAAATGTAATCTGCTAGCAATGCCAGAGCTGGAATCCCAAGTTGTTTATACCAATGTTATTTGTTTTGTTCTGCAGTTCACGTTCATAAAGTTCATATTTATTGATTCTGCATGATCTATTGTATGGGAACATTTCATAATTTCATACCAGACAAGCAGCTCCCTCATTAATGTATTTTTATGCAAATACTTATTTCTACAGACAAAAGCAAGAAAATGCCGCAGAACTTCATTAGCTGCAGAGCTGGTTTAGGAGAGGGGCTCCCAGGCCAGAAGATGCCAAGACTAAATGAAAACAGGGCAAAGGGACAAGGCTGGGTGGTGGGCTTGGCAGTGCTGGATTAAGTGGTTGGACACAATGATGGTCTTTTCTAGCCTAAATGATTCTACAATTCATACAATAAAGATTTATTAATGACGGATAATGCCCCTGGACATTTTCCAGCTCTTTGACACTGACCTTGCATGTTGCTCTTGTTGATCTCTTATTATCACCGTGTCATCACCAATGCCAGCAAAGAGCAGCCGGGTGGATTTAGCACTGATTTATAGCAGATGAAGTTTCGCTCTAGAAATTTCAGACACACGACACCTTTCTTTTGATCACACTTCAAAGGAAGGCCCAGGAACTGAAGGCAAATCTCTTCTGAGTTGTTTAAAGCAAATTTTCTTATTTTCTCAAATCTATCATTATAAGGCCAAATTTTTCCTAATGAAACTGTAACTGCATTGACTGTTATACTGGTATTTTATATGCTTCCCTTTTCTTTTACATTAAAACACACTCCAATTGAAATAATTTTCTGGAGTATTTCTTTTTTTTATGCTCTGGAGATAAGCAAGAACCTCACAGCATTTATCATTTGTATAATTTTTCAATTCCAATTTATCTATCTATGATTGCACATTTTTAGTATTATCAAGGTCCGGAAACACCACTAAATTATGACTTTTTACATGTTCTTTCTAACCCTTACCATTTTTTGCTAAGGAGTATTCATACAGCAGTATTCAGCTGGACACTCTGGATGCTAATGCAGGTGTGCTTAGTTTCTCCCTCAGTTTGGTAGGAATAGTTATTTTTTGAAACGAGACAGAGAAGATGTATTGTAATTTCTGGTGTCTTCATTTTAATGGATAAAGCTGTGTGACATCTTCATCAGTACAGTGAAAAACAGAAAATTAATTAAGATGTCTGTGTTTGAAAATGAATTAAGGTCTCTGTCATTATTATTTGAATGATACCAAAAGAAAATGTAATTTGTTTTCATTTTCAAAACATATTAAAAAAAATGTGTCAGCTGGTCAGTGACTGACTCTTTTTGTCTGCATTGCACAAATCAGTTCTTCTCTTTTGTAGCAAGCTGGCATTGTATCTGGAAGCAGCTTGTCTCTTCCAGGGATAAGACCTGGAGGTGTGGGAGTAGATGCTGCTTTACTCAGGAAGAGTCACTTTTAGGAAGAGTTCATCCTCATTGTGCTGGAGTCACAGAATTGTGAATGTTTAATTTAAAAGCACAAGCAGTAGCAAAGTTGCAGTGGGTCCAGAGACACTCGAGCTCACACTACATGTTTTTGGTGAGAAAATGACTATTTTGCCAAAACTATGCTCACAGCACTGTGCCAGTTTTATCTACATTCCTCCCCGCCCCCCCCCCCCCCCCTTTTGTGATCATTTATCTGTTCTGCTTATTAGCAATTTTCTGTCTGATATCCAGGTTGTCAGCTATTTGGAAAGGAGACTGCCCATGCTTTCTCTCTGATCAGCATTCAGCACAATGAGACCCTGTTTGACCTGTGAATCCTGCGTGCATCTAGACAAACACCTGACCTTGAAGCCAGATGGGAAAAGGACATTATTAATTCACAGAGATGATATGTACATTTTCAGTTAATTAATGTACAATTCTGGTTTCCCTCAAGACAAGTTAAACCAGGAGATAGCTGTAGAAGAAATTCATCATAGATGTGAATTTTTCTGTGATGAGTGCTTCATAAAACCTCAGTGCAGGGATCAAAGTTCCACTGCAGTCCAATGCCTGTGCTTTATTACTACACACAGAGTCAGCTCTAAACTTGTTCCAAAAAGGGACAATGAAAGTGCTGATCTTAGCTGAAATTTCATACAGAAAAAGTTTTTGAGAAAAGATGTAATGTTTTCATTTGTGACTCTGCATTTGCCCTGTGTTGAACAGTGGTTGTAGGAAAGCTGCTAAACCCCTTTGTTTATACTGCTAATTAATTTTTTTTTTTTAATTTTAGAGGATAAATGCATAGAAAAACAAAACCATCATTCTTTTCTGGGAAATACACATAGAGTGTTTTTGGGAGAGGCCCTTGAAAGCTTCAGAATGATATTAAGTGATACTAAAGGCAAGAGCCATTTTCTATTATTTAATAGTAATTGCATATTCTGTAACTGTATGCAGTGCATCTTCTGTGTCATGGTTTACAGAGAGAATGAACCCCTCTAAAATCAATCCTTCACAAAATGAAAAGTCCTTGTGACAAGGACCTTACCACTCTACAAAAATAGCTGTGAAATATTGCTGTATTTTGGTTTTGACATTGTGGTTGTATTTTTCTAGTACCAATCAAAGCAAAAGGCAAATTCCTCTAGAACAAAGATTAAAATATTTTGCTTATACAAACACAGAAAGAGTTGTCATTCGTTCAAAGTAAAACTACAAGTTACCAGGAATTTCAAGGGTTATGCTACAAACGGCAAATCCAAAAACTGCTTAGTAATCATAGACTTAATGCCTTGTGTGCACTTAAACATCCGTAAATTGAATAGAGGAATAGAATGGATGTTGATGTCTTGCCTTTATAGAAAAATATTGTTTTGATAATAAAGCCATTTCTAGTATGTGGTCAAAATTAAAACAGAATAAAACAGGACCTCCAAAAATACTTCATTCCTGTCAAAAGCTCATAATCCTCAAAAAAGCTCCAAGATTTTTGAAGTAGAATTTGCTTTGCAATGAATGCTTTTTAAAATAATTTGGTTTGAAATCTTCACCAAAATATTACTTATGAATTCACTACACTTTCTTTTGGCTGAACACGGATGGACTTTGTAAAGAAGAAAGAAGCAATTAAAAATATCCTTGTGATGTGCTTACACTTATCCAAACTAATCTCAAACTAATCTCGAATTTTACACTCCACAGAGTGGCAAAAACAACTATAAAAAGAAATAGCAGCTCCAGACCAGAGGCTTCTGTTTCCTCAAATCTTACATTGTTAAATCTGTATTTAGAGAGGATGGGAAAGATCTATAGCCATTAAAAGCACATAAATTATCCCATTAGGCTGAAGTGTAGAAATGTGACCTGTTTCACTTCTATTTTTATTATGGCCATCCTTGTGCCTGAGAGGTTGATGTGTGTGATGCAAAAATACCAAGCTGCAAAGAACTATCACAAATAAAGGGGCTGATGAATTGCTAAAAAAGCTCTTAATGACAGCTTCTGTACTGAATAGGGTTTGGGCTCCAATTTGGATGTCAAAAGCACAACTGAACAGTACAACCTGAACAGTATCTTTTTGGTCTGGATTACACAAGGCATTAGAAATGCCCCAAAATCTCTGTATTAAAGCTCCTATTTTTGTAATATGTTGATCAATAATCATGACCAGCACTCCTCCCTGCTGTGAAAACAATCACAAGGGACTTCGGTATAGCTGCTGCCTCCTGCCAGGATGCAAAGGCACAAAAATGTGGCAGCAGCTGTGTCTGGCAGGATCAATGCCTTCCATCAGTCCTAATATGAAAGGAAAGGGACTCTCCTGAAGCTTTTTAGGCCACCCTCGTGCCCAGGTCCATCGCTAGTAAAGAAAGGGTATTTGAATGTTATATTTGGCATTGAATATCTTAAGAAATAAGCACTCCAACCTTAGAAGACAGGCTGGAGCATCTTCTAATTATAGCATGGCAGTAAGTCTGAGTAACAGGTGTTATTACATGTTCGTTCACTTTTTTTTTAAAGACAAATCACAGCCTTTTCATCTTCTGTGCTTCTGAAGCACTGCTATTCAAGAATCTCATATTAAAAGAAATTGCGCTGAAAAACAAAACGCTTCCCAAAGTTTTTAATCAATAATATTTATTCCCTCTGCGCTGTAATAGTGTCAGTAAGGGTGGTCTAACTTTCTCTTTTTGCTGTTACTGAAGTACCCTTTTACTTGGTAAAGTAAAAGCAGTTTAAGGCAGCTTCTGTTTCACTGATAGCATGAAAAGAGCACCTAAATGCTCCAAACACAACTCATGGGTAGTTTTGACCCTCGTTATTCCAAGTAGCATGGACAATGATTTTTCTAGTTTGTGAACATTGCTGAGAGGACAAATACTTTTCCCTGTTCTGCATCAGGTAGTAATTGAGTTATTTGTCATTTCTATTTAAAGGTGTTCTATTTATTCCATTTTGAATGGACATAAACTTTCAGAAATTGATTTTTTTACACATTTATCTGCTGTATTAAAGGCAAGGTCAGCACTCGGAAATAATTCCTCACAAAAGTACTTTGCAGTCATGTCATAGATCAGACATGAACTTTTGATAAGTGAATCCAGCAGATTCCTGTATCTCATCTTAATGCATTTTCTGCAGCCCCTAAATGCTATCTGATGTGTCCTTAATGTGACCTCCCCAGCTTTTCTACAAACTTTTAAATTAAAGCACAAATACTCAGAGAGCAGCGCTTAACCTAATTTCTGAGTCCAGAGAAACATGTGCCCTGTGGTCTCAAGGACTCTATCACATCAAGGAGAACACTCCACAGCTGTGTTCTGGCAGAAAGTGGTGATGTCACAGCCAAGAAAGAAAGCAGAGAGCAGAAGGATCCATGGTGTGGTCTGCTCATCCCAGTGGATCTTAACCCTGCTGATTTCCACCAACAAAAGTGAAGGAAAGGGGGAAAAAAAATTGCTGTTATGCACAGACACCTTTGTGATGGCACGAGTGTGGGTTGCAGCATGCAGTTGATAAAGAAGGAAGGCAAAAAAAGTGTCTCCCCATGGGCTACCAGCTCCCTACCAGAATTCGAGTGCTTTGCTGGTGAGTAGTTATCAGACTAAATACTCTTTTTTTTTAGGTGGAAAGCATACCCTATCAAAAATCAAAAACTTCCAAGAAAAATTACTTTGATGCATGTCTCAGCCCCTCTGCATCTAAAAGGAGCTTTTCAGTTTTTAAACTCTTTTGGGCTTATATTCCCATTCAAACAGACTGGACATTTAGAAAGTAAGTGAATTTTTATTTTAAAAAAAAAAAAGAGTTCTGGTTTTGTTTGGGTTTTAAAAGGTCAAAAGCAAGCCCAAATTTTCTACTGGAACTTTAAATTTTATTTATATTCCTTCCAGATAATAATTTGCAAAAAAATCAAACTAAATCTGATAGGTTCAGCAACGTTGTCAGGACCCCATGTCAGATCCCATACTTTGAGTATAAATAAATAACAAAGAAGAGGAGAAAATCTACCACCCTAAAATAAAATGGAGTAATACCTTCCCATTCTGACCCCTCGCATGAGCCAGTTGAAAAATACACAGAAGTCTTTGTGCAGAGAGCAAGAGTCTCCCAACCATGAGGCACATTGCAGCAATGTGGTAATTTATTTATTTCCAGTTTCAGTCTTAGCTTCTTAATTTCTGTGGCCACACCAGCTCTGAGAGTCCCCCCATGGAAACACGTTCTGGAGATGAGTGTCAGAAGAGCAGGTGGGAAGAACAGATCCCTTGCTGTAAATGAGATTCACATAACCAGTCCTTGGCTTGGGCCCTCTTCAGTGACAATGACCAAATACTGGTGCAGCATCTCCAGGTGAAGAAAATCTCCCTTTTCCTCAGCTTATCTCAACGAGCAACTGCGTCCGCACTTGGGGTGAATGCTTAACACACACTCCTACCCTGGCATCCTGAAAACATAAATTCTGCAAACTGCAGCATAAGCATTCTTCTGACTTCTCCTGGTAATTGGTTTGATGGATACTAAGAGCTGGACAAGCAATATAGCCTGCACAATTTATTGCTACAGCTAATTACAGAGAATGATCACGTGCAGCATGGTACAAAGAAAGTGCACACGTGTACAAAGTATCCCTATATCCTTCTAATGAAAGCCCCAAACAAAATTTCCTGAAATACTTCCAATCAACATCTTAAAAAATGTAATCCAATCTTAACATAGTTAGTATCCTCACTAAGTAAGCTTTTATGTCCAGCTTAAAAGTATTTGGCTAGGCATCAGCATTTACATTTAAATGCTCCGCACATTTTGAGCCACAAATCCTGAAATCCTTTAAACAAGGTGGAAACTTAATATTGTGATTGCTTACTGTAGGAAATAAGGAAACTTCACCTATGACTTGGTAAAAATCAGTCAGCTTTAATTATGTCAGTCAGAAATTATTTATGTCTCGTGCTTCTCACTCAAGTACGAGATCTCTTTCTTAGAGTTACCAGGCCTGCCTTACTCCACTGAAAATCATGAAAACTCAGTGATCAGCAAGTGCCCATTTCATCTGTCTGCATTTTTTGACTGCAGCCTGTTCCTCAATTAGCTTTTAAATTAAACATTTGTTTCCCCAATACCAACAGTTCTACAACACGAAGAATTATTCGAATTAATTAGTCAAATTAGCAACAGGCAAAATCATCATGCTAAGATGTAAAAGCTATTTATGGGCCAGATCGAAAGCTCAATTAACTTAATTACTGACTTAGCATTTAATTCAGCATGCCTCGGTCTACTCCTGCGTTTTGTTTGGGACCAGTTTCTCCTCTGGGATTTGGCACTGGCTCGACAGCCACACAAAAAGGGAGGGTCCCAGCCCCAGGGGAATGTGTGCTGAGCCTTTCCAAAGGAGCTGTAAGATAGGCTTCTCTGTGTATGAAGGTGAACCCACAGTGGAAGATGAGTTTTGGAAGTCAATCCATGCTGGGAAAGGGAGACAGCTACTTCGGGTGGCTGAGAGCAACTTACCCAACAAATTCTACTGTTCTCATCAGGATGAAAGGACCTTAGAAGACCCTTCTACTGCAATGCATGAATTTTCTCTGTTACAGAACTGCTGGTCAGGGCAGGGTCATGTCTGAACCCCCTGGGATGTTGTCTGAGTTCATAAATACGCTTGAGGGAGTCCTGCAGCTTTCAGCAGCCCTTGGTGTGGGACAGCAGTGATTAGATCATTATTTGGGAAGCAGTACATTTACCACAGAATTATGTGGGTTTGAAAGGGTTTTAAAAGATCACCCAGTCCAATTCCTGTTCCATGGTCAGGGGCACCTTCCACTAGAGGTTGGTCAGAGCCCAACCCAACCTGGCCTTGAACACTTCCAGGGTTGGCGTGCCCACAACTTCTCTGGGAAACCTGTCCTAGTGCCTCTATACCCTCACAGTCAGTATTTTCTTCCCAATATCCAGTCTAAATCCACCCTTTGTAGGTTTGAAACTCTTTCCCCTTGTCCTGTCACTCCATGCCTTTGTCTTCAATTGACTACTGTAGCAAAACCCAGTTCAGTCTCTTTGAACTTCAGAGGCACCTGAACTTTCCAGCTGGGTACCTAAGACTCATTAAGATTTGGAGGAACAAAAGGACACATGATCCTGTTTTTGAGCTAGCATTCTCATTTTGGCTAAAACCAGCAAGTAACGGCTTGCAATGCCTTGGATTCTCACCTGAATTTGTTGCAGAGCTGGGAAGATGTCTTGGCTGTGGCTTTGCTTTGCTACAGGTAAACCAGAGCTGCTGTGCATATCCTCCAAGGGCTGTGCTGTAAGGACATCAAGCATTAAAGGGAGCTGCCAGTCAGGGGGAGGAAGATTACAAATATGAGCAGCAAAACTTAGCTGCAGCTTGGGAAGAAAGAAGGGGGTACACACAGTTGCTCTAAGCTAATGAATTCATCCACCATCTGCTTTCTCCTCCCTTCCAAACTATTCATCTGTGTGCCCTTTTTTAGTTCTTTTCTCACTTTTCCATCCATCTGTCTGCCTGGATCAAGTCAGTTCATTATGAAGATAATTATTATTGCCATATAGCAGTGCCTCAGCACATATTAATACCTGGAAAAGACTGAAGCAGTGTAATGAAGGGTCATGGGATAAAGTGTTCAGGCAAGGATTAACAGTGGGAAACTGACTCCTGGAAAATGCCCTGGGAAGCATGAGGCTTCTGCATGCATCTCCCATCAGTATCCCACACAGAGGGGTTCCTTCTACTTCAGCTGCT
Source organism: Petroica traversi (assembly GCA_025920805.1). Lineage (NCBI taxonomy): Eukaryota > Metazoa > Chordata > Aves > Passeriformes > Petroicidae > Petroica > Petroica traversi. The sequence continues at coordinate 629,845 of JAHLSL010013199.1, forward strand.
GTGGCTGCAAAAAGTCCTGTCACCCCTCCCATAAGTCTCCTCCTTTGTGGAAATGAGTTTGCTGCTTACAGCAGAGAAAAATGATGCTGTCGTTCCTTTTAAAACCTGAAGTCAGATATTTTCCAGACATGCTGATCAGGTTGTTAAAGGGATCTTGGCTTCAGCAGATGCAAAGAAATGCTTAGTACAGTTCCAGAAGAAAAGTCTTCCTTCGCTAGGTACCTGAATATTTCTGAAATCAAGTGCCTATTTTCTGCTCAAGTGGACCCAGATATGAATTTCTCAAAATTTGCATCACCCAGACTAGTCTGCTGTGCTGGGTGTTGTGTGTGACTGTTGTGTGTTGTGTGTCATGACCACACAACAAAACTCAGCCCCTGCCAGAAATTTCCTTCAACATCAAAATTGTCATATAGCAGAATAATGGCAAGTCAGAAGATGATGAGGGGCAGGTGTTGGGTGGCACAAACATAATGGGATGTGTTCCAATCTATCAGATCAGGCCACTTGCACCCAGATAACAAACATGCAGTGCACCAGTCTATGCCAGCAGCTCATTAACATCAAAGAAAACATTTTACTTGTTTGGGCAGTAAGAAGACCAGTTGTGAATCTTCTAATAGTGTTTCATTCCAGCCTGGAGTTCTCCGGATGTGAATGAAAAAGTGGCAGGCCATGGAGTCAGTCACCCTTTTTGCCAGCTGCTTACACTGGTAAGACAGAATTTGCAAGCTACCTACCTCCAACAGTGGGGTCTTTGTAAGCCCACTGCAACTACAAAGAGGACTCCGCAAGCCACTGAAAACAAGCAGTGTTATAAATGCTTCATGGCCAGTTGCACAATGAAGTAAGAACTTGGGGAATTGTAGATGAACACAAATTTCTAGTCTGATTCTATGGGAAGAGAAGAAAACAAAAATGTCATGAACAATTATAATGCCTGACTGGAACCATAGAAATTGTGAGAGTGAAAGAAAAGATGCTCCACCACTGTTTTCTCGTCTTTCTACTGGTAAGTTTTTCAGCGCCAGCCAGTCGAATTCATCTGGGCAAGTTCAGCTGAAAACAAGTATGACACTGGCTCTGCTTTTCAAGGAAATGTAATGGAAAGGGGCCTGGAAAGTGGGCATATGAGGTCTTTTGGAAATGACTGTGTTCTTCTTTGTCCAAAGGTTGTTCACAGTGTCATGCAACACTCAGCTTTTGTATGGAAGCAGGTTTCAAAATATATGATGTGGAATAATTGCTCTGTGGCAGAGAGGTTATTCTAACACAAATTCATGTTGTAAAGTTCAAGGGCATAACAGTGTTTTCTCATAGGTAAAAAAACTTGGAGCAGTCTGGAGATGTTCTGGAGCCAGAGTGAAAAAGCCATGGAAGAGTCTGGCAGTTCAGTACGAGCAACAGTTTTGACAGCTGCCAAAGAAGGTAATGAAGGATATATGGAGGATGCCCCATCCCTGGACGCATTCAAGGACAAATTGGATGGGGCTCTGAGCAGTCTGCTCTAGTGGATGGTATGCCTACCAATGGTCAGATTAGATCACCTTTAAAGATCCCTTCCAAACCAAACCTTTCTGCGATGCTAGGATTCTACTTTCTCTATGGCTGAGGTCTCAGCCCACCAAGAGGCTCTAAATCCTTGACCAACATATCCCAGGGCTTGCACTGCAGACAAAGGACTTTACGGGCATAAGAAATCCTGCTGGATCAAATGGGAAAATGGATAGCTGTAATGCTTCCCTGTATCGGCATGCAAGATCAAGGCTCAACATCTGCACAGAGCAGTTTTAAAGCTCTTATCGATCTCCTGTGTCCTTGCCACCTTTCTATGCCCTTGCTTATCAAGGGGAGCATGATAATTTCAACACCCAATGTGCTCTCATTGAAAATCTATAGCAATGGTTTCAGGTCACTGGGCTGATAGATTGGGACTCGCGCTGTGCCGTGCGTCTCACTAGTGGCACTTTGTCAGTTCAAGAGCGTTCACTGCTGACAGATGGAGCACAGGTGCTTGAGGTCATCATTGTTGAACCTGCTTCCTGCTGAAGGCAGCACAAAACTGCAGAGGCAATGGTTCCTCTGGAGGCAGCACATATGCCTCGTGCACTGCTGGGAGACTGAAACATTTCTGAGGTTTATTTGTGTAAGCTCAGACCTTCAGCAAGTCTCAGCGGAGGGGAAAGGAACAGTCTGACTCACGTGGCTTCTCCCTCAGTGCTATGCATTTTAGCACACATGCACAAAATATGTGCAAGCAGCATTTTCTCCTGGAACCACATTCATTTCCAGCCACAAAAAGCTTTCAGGTGATGCTGAGATAAGAATAGGCATTCCACTTGAAAAGTAGCACAGAGCCTCTGGACTGACTCAAAAACACATCACAGATCTGTGGAAGAAATTTCTGAAACCCACTGGAGCTAGGCTCATCTTTCAAACACCTCCATTGACATGTGAACTGAGAGCATCAGGAGTTCACAGCAGTTTCCATGTGCAGCGCAGCCACTCTGCTCAACAGCTGAAACATTTGCACTCCTCTCATTGTTTCCTTCCTCAAATCCATTCCCAAGGGGCTGCAAACGAGGCCAAAACTATGGAACAGTGGTGCATCACTTTTGGCTTCAGATGTCATCCCAAATCCTTCTGAGAGCTGCATCATTTTGTGGCATCTCTCTCTAAGCTGTTCAAGCTGGACAATCACTGAGGGAGTGAAACAGTGGGGCATATTTATATTTTTTTCCAAGCTGCATCCATACATTACTAGGAAATCCTCAGCTAGAAGAACATAGGTTTCTTCTTACTGGAGGTCATGGAACGCGAGCCATTTTACAGTATTTCCCACATCCAGCCACGGTCTAGCACACACAATCCATTCTCTTCCTCTGCAGTGACAGGGAGGCAGACCTCGCAAGGCTTTCTACCCAACTACCAGCATATATTTCCTCTGCATATATTTCCTTGAAGAGCTTCATGTCCCCTGCTGTAATTCTCACTGTCCACACTCCTTACAGAGAATGCTGGGCTGTTCTCCACCAATGGTCCCAGAGATGTTGCAATACCTACTAGTAGCTGAGACCTCTCTGTAGGCTTTGATATCAGTGTTTGCTCAAGAGCAGAGTAATAAATCATAGAACCATGGAATCACAGAATCATGGAATCATGGAAGGAGTCTTTAAAAGTCATCCAGTTCCAACTTGCCTGCTGTGGGCAGGGATAGCTTCCATTAGGTTGCTATTATTATTATTATTAATAATAATAATAAATATAATAACACATATAATACACATGCATACATATATATGTGTATATATATAAGGTATTATTTGCTCTCTTATAGAGCCAGTCATAAGTTTATACTAAAGAAAACTACTTATTCTGCAAAAAAGCATAAGACAAGGGATACTGGAACTTCCATGACAAAGTGGTCTGAAGGAAAGTTAGGTCCAAACCAGTAGCTGCGTTGGTCAGAAAACTGACAATATTATCACAGAGAGAGTAATTTTAAAGTAGCTTTTTGTCATAATGTAAGTTATAGAGGAAGATAATCCTAGTTTTCCAGTTAAAATTCAGGTTTTGACATGGTTGCACCAAGCTGTAGCAACCACTATTTCCTTGAACAGCCCATTAAACTCCCGAACACACTGAGCTTCTGTTATATTTAGGTGCAAAACTGGTGATCACCTTACTAGATGTGAAGTTTTGGCCCAGAATTTTCCAAAACTGAAGCCACATATTGTTCTTCAGCTGGATGAAATGGTGGGAGGGAGAAGGGCCTGGGAACACGGAGTGAAGGATGTCTGTGCTGTCACTGCCACCGGCACAGGTCACAGGACAGGTGTGTGGAGGTTGCAAGGACTGCTCAAGCATCCACCCTGGTTCCCAGCCCAGTTTGTGCAGCCCACGAGGAGTTTCTGTGACTGCAGGAATAGCCAGGGATGGGCAGACACAGCTTTGCTGTGGTGAGAGGTAAGGGCACAGAGAATGTGGGGAGACCAGAACTAGAGACCAGCACTCATCTCCCCATAAACCAGTGTCCAGCTACTGCCCACAGGACCTGTCCATGTGGATGGGGCTGATTTTCTCCAGAAGCAGGGATATGGAGAGATCTGAAAGCCTCCTCTGTTTCACCTGCCAATTGTGTCAAAAGCTACTCCTGGGGGACTAGCAGCTCCTTTTACTAAATGGATGTTGACAGACCCTGGTTGAATCTTTGAATTTCAGTTGCTACATTTACTTTCAAGAAATTGAAACTTTCATTTTCTGCCCAACACAAAAGATCAGAATGCATCAATTTTATCTTTGCGGTAAATTGAATTATTTCTCACAGAGGGAGGATACCAGCTACAATGGATGGTGAGCAAGGACGGTTGCTCCTTTTATCTGAAAAGAAAAAGTTTTTTAAGCATCATTGCAGACAGCATCCAAAGAAGGTATCAATTTTCAGGCCCCCTTTGCAACAACAATTTATTTTTAGAAAAGGAAAAGAAAAAAGCCAATTACATGTAATGTATTTAAAAGGAGAAAAATTAATTTTGTCAAAATTGCAAGCAGGGCAATTTCAAAGAGGACAGATCATCTGGCTGTAAAGTCAAGGGCAGGCTCCTATAAATCTCACACACATCTGTGTTTGAAGCCTACCAGTTGCCATGGTTACCATGACATTGCTAGTCTTATTTATAGCCCTGCACTATATATACTGCTTTTCAGAAGGCATAAAAGGGAGAGCTGACTGTGAAGGAATCTGGGAGCTGCACATTAAAACAAAGATGTAGAGGGAATAAAGCTAATTAAAGAGGAGCTGCCGGGGTTTCATCTTGGCTTTTGCAGTTACACTGTACTCACGTCACAGAGGCAGTGGGGAGGGAGGTGGCCCAATGCCTCCTTTGCCCCATGGCCACCTGGGGGACACCCTTGGCAGGGGACGGTGGTGGCACACCTTGGCATATCTGGGTCAGGATTTACAGTGATGCTCTGTGTTCCCAGAGGACAGAAGAGAGCCCATGGGTGGCCATGCAGGTGAGAAAAGTGCTGGGAAGAGAGAGTGGCCACCTCTGATGCCAGTGTCCCCCAGGCAGCTGCAGATGGATGAGCAAAGCAGGCTACACTGTGCACTGCTCTCTCCCAAGAGGATCTTATTTGGCTTCTCTTTCTCACTGAAGCAGAGATATAGTAATATATCTGTGAGGAGTCATACATGAGGGCATGGATGTGTATATATAAATATCTGTGAGCGTGTATGTGTGTGTGTGCACATATATATGTATGTGTGTATATATATGCATATATATGATGAAGAATACATATTTACATATGAGGAATGAGAAAAAATCAAGCCAGTGACAACATTTGTGGAATAACTGCCTCATAATATGGGATAAAGAGAAGCCTGCAACAAGGGTGGGAGGGAGGGAGGGAGGGAGGGAGGGACGAAGACATTAGGAAGGAATTCAGAAGGAATTCGGAAGGAATTCGGAAGGAATTCGGAAGGAAGGAATTCAGGAAGGAAGGAACTCCAGAAGGAAGGAATTCCAGGAAGAAGAAAGGAATTCGGAAGGAAGGAAGTGGCGGAAGGAAGTGGCGGAAGGAAGTGGCGGAAGGAA
>JAHLSL010013199.1:635454-660071 GCA_025920805.1 Petroica traversi
GAAGTGGCGGAAGGAAGTGGCGGAAGGAAGTGGCGGAAGGAAGTGGCAGAAGGAAGTGGCGGAAGGAAGTGGCGGAAGGAAGGAAGGAAGGAAGGAAGGGAGGGAGAATCAGCAAGAAAAAGAGAAAAGGAGGAAGGAAGGCAGGCAGAATGGGGGTGGGAAGAAGGTAAGGAACAGAGGAAGGGATGCATTTTTATTAAAATGCTTCCCCACTTTTTGATCTAATGTCACTTCCATGAACCAGGCTGCTGTTTAGGTCTGCTGCCAGCCCCAAGGGCAGTTTCAGCTGCCCAAGGGTAAATTGTTAATATAAATAGAAAATGTAAAAAAAAAAAAAATCTCGAAAAAATTAAACAACAACTTTGGCAATTGGAAATAAAAAAAAAAAAAGCAATGTTTATTAAAAATAACAGATCTGAGGGGCTGAAATGGTGTCTTCTTAAAAATATATTTTAGGATTAATAATATTGGTGCAACCGCAACCAGAAATTCTGAAGGAGTATTTGCTCAGACTACAGCTGAGCTGAAACCTCTCTGGTAAGCAGCTGCCAAAGAGGCCAGATTACCTTACTTAAGAGCTTGCACCACAATTTCAAGACTGTCTCCTTAACATTGAGTGTTTTGCTGATTAAAGACCTGTGGGAGTGAGTGGAAACTGATGCCTGTGGAAAAAAATTTACTAAAGCCTGACCCAAAGAAGAAAGGGGAGGTATTCTGTGACTCTGGCAATGACATTGGGATGTCCCTTACAGTAATTGTATGGACCTTAACTGGCACTGATTCTGACATTGAAATGTTTTAAAGATACATTATTTGAACTTTATCTTGAAAGTTCAGTTATAAGTGCTGTCTACTTAGCTGCTTTTAGAACTGTAAAGACAGGTAATCCAAAACTCTTAGACTGTTTTGACGGGGAAAGACAAAAAAGCAGACAAGTAAGCCTCCATGTGAGCTGACATTTAATAAGACAATCCCTGCTTTGCGGTGTGCTTGGAAATAATTTCCACTTCATTTCCAGTCACCTTTTTTCTCTTTGATGTTGGCAGGCTGGGATTGTATTCTCCATTATTGGGGGAACAGATAAGACCAGGTACGGAGTAGGGGAAAAAAACCCCTGAAAACAACCCAAAGAAAAGATATTAACAAGAAGAATAGACTAAACCAGAACTAGACCCTGTTCTCCTTATTCATTTAAAAGATATTTTTCAAAAAAGCAGGAAATGTTCCCTCTTAATTCACATAATCCAGAAACCGAATTTCACAATAAAATTATGTGGATGCATTTTGACTGAGCTTTAGCATGAATTACGGGGTCATGGTTATGCCTCCACATGGATTTTGCCCCTCAGCAGCTACTTATGCAGCCTCCATACAAAAGCAGATTTTACAGTGTCATTGTACCTTTGCTGTTGTCAGCAAATTATTAGATGGCCTAATGCCACTGCAAGCCTTTGAAGTACTGGTTTTTTTCTTATTGATTAAACATAAATTATAGAGGAAAGTAACTGAAGAAACTCCAAGGGAGCAGAGATTATGGTCTCTGTAACTAGAGGCTGTCTGTCACTGTATGCGATACTTCTGACCTAATAATTGATGTAATGCTTATAATCCAGGATACTCCTCTAGGAGTCTATCATTTGGAATCAAAGAAGCATAGAATGGTTTGGGTAGGAAGGCTCTTTAAAGATCATTGGCTTCCAACTACCACCACCACCCAGTGCCCCACCCTGGGGCCACCCACTAGATCAGGTTGCTCAGGGCCCCATCCAACCTATTTTAGGATTTAGGAGTTAAGATTGACTTTTGTTCAGTGCCCTGCCAGACACACTAGAGAGGGACTGGGAAAACTCATGTACTAAAATGAGAACAGATAAATCTTGAAATGGCAGCAATGAGGAAAGTTTTTGTATTCAGTTGTACCTGTGAAAGAAGAGGGAGGAGGGGAAATCACTGAGTCTGGAATTCAAATGGCTTTACACCAGTCTAACTTGATTTTATTTTTAATTTTTGTTTTTACAGGGAAATCCCGTGGGAAGCAGTATTCCAATACGGTTCCATGAAAAAGTGATTCCTCTAAAAACTATTCTAAAACATACTGAATTTTTGATAATAAACAGTGTTTCACACTTTTGAGTTCCACATATATAAGCCCTCCTGTTTGCCACAGTTCTGGTAAAAGAAAGTGGACTTTTTATGGAATCCTTGAGGATATAAGGTGCCACATTCTCAGGAGTTCAGTCAGAAAATCTCTGACCCTAGCCCTGAAAATGTATTGCATTTCTCCTCCTGAGGCATAGGATTTCTTCTTTTCACCCTAGAGTAACCCCCTGACCTTTTAAACTTTTCCACAAGAACATGCACATTGAAAAATTAGGTGCTGCTGGGCATGATCTGGGATGCTGGGTCAGCTGCAGCAGCTGCAGGCTATTAGCCGCTATGGCTGACATTTTGTTTCCATTCCACTTTCATCCTTTTTTCACAGAATTCAGAACAAAAAGAAGTGGGGATGTAGATGTTACCAGCTGTTGGCAGCACCAGTGCAGGCTGAGTGCTCCAGGCACTTCCTGCTCTGTAGCTCAGACCTGGTTTAAATGTTGGAGGCAGAAAGACAGAGAACAGCTTAGCTATGTGGGCATTCAATTCTTGGTTTATTGAGGAGAATTTGGGAAGGTGTTGCTTTCCATAAAATTGCAAGTGTTAGCTTAGGGCCTGAAGTGAAATCTCATTAGACATTTGGGCTTGATGGTGAAAGGCTATTAATAAAATTTGTGACTTCTACCTTCTAAAATGAACAGCAATGATTAGTGCCCATACTACAAAGCTACCTAAAATCTCTATTATTCAATGAAGACTTTATTTTCAGACTGCTGAGATGTCTTTTAGTACTCCTATTGATTTTGACCAGGAGTCAGAAGAGGCAGCTTTGACACACTAAAGTTTAAATGCTAAAAAAAGGAATGTGGTATATGTGCTCAAGTTTTATAACACAACAGCTATAGATTATTAAACCTATAATATGCATGCCTTGCATTTCATTGCTTTTGAGTCAGAAGAACTTTTGTATAGTGCTACATTTTTCTCAGTTTGCCAAGAAAGTAACCTTACCTTTCCACTGTTCTTCTATAACTTCCCATCTCTTCCTGCATATTGAGCTCTCAGCTTACCTGGAAAAGCTCTGTTTTGCAGGCTCAAAGTTTCCACTGAATCCTCAGAGTGCAGCACTCAGAATGATTCCAGCAGAAAACCAGTCCTGTTGCTCCCCAGTGAAACCCTTTAACAAAACATAAGGTAGTGAAAACGGTGAACATCTGTAATGATGAACTCTGAGACTGAAAAATGACGAGTGTGTACCATTTCAAACACTCAATCACGTAGTGAAACCAGCAAATCTAAAATAAATGTTAAGATATTCAAACACTACTGTAAGCAGACAGCAGCACATGAACCAAACCTGTATATAAATTTAATTTCTACTGCTGAAATGGCTTAAACCAATACAGATGACTCAAGAGAAGTACCAGAAAGTGCCAAGGAGATGTAAGAAAATAAAACTCATTTATCTCCTCTTGGAAGCTGTGGGAAATACATGCTATTAGTTACAGGTCACAGTGATTCTTCTTGTAGAACTTGATTTTTCTCTTGGAAGTGTTCCTCAATGTAGAGCTTTATTCTTGCAGAATTACTGCTCTTCCCTGCATTTTCTATCACCCCTTTCACCAATGTCAACTCTTCCACATTACATACCCATTAAGCAGTATTTGGACTTCTACGGTATTTATCATCTTTGTCAGAACAAATTAAAGAAAATAATTTACTTCTGCAGTGGTTCTTCTGCATTTCTAGTAAATATCCCTTCCACGGTACTTGGCAAGCAGTCTTTTTGATCATTAGAAGATGATATTGGACATCCAGAGTGGCTCCATCCAGCCTTTTATACACCCAGCCTTACTCAGAGGCTGAATTAACCTTTAGTGAAAATTAAAGCTGCCTCAGGGCATGCAAATTTATGTTGACAGAAAGGCTTCCCTGTAGATCTGCTGAAAACCACTAGGTCCCAGTTGTGCTTCAGCTTTGCATCTGATGAACTTAAAACTTCTTCCAAGACAGTCTCTGCCAAAATTCTCCAAGGTGTCCTTTCTATGGTATGAAGAAATTATATATGTATATATAAAAATCTCTCTGTTGGCAACAGGGATATCCTGTAAAACCTGTGACTTAGTAACTTGGGTTAGAAAATTAGTCATATTTTATTTACTTGAATTCCCTAAACAGTTTCTTCCTTCCACTTTTAAAAAGATATGTAGCATTTATTAATAGTTAGCATAGTAATAAAGGCTCTTACTTTCACAGGAAGTTTTTACCAGTATTGTTATTCTGAAAGCAAAAAGCACAAGTAGCTCTGGAGCTACTAAATGTTGACAAGAAGCAGCAAAGCAAAAAAAATCAAAAGCCTCTTTTCCAAAAGGTTTATTTTTCTATCTGTATCTGGGAGAACAGCTCATTGGTTTGATGGGTCAGTACAGGCAGTTTGACAAACCTGTTCTTATTGGTTTCAAAACCCAAACAGTGTATTTTGCTGGGGGGAAAGGAGTGAGCAGCATGAAAATGTCACAGATTTTAGAACAGCTGAAGAATTATTTTAAGTATGTGTCATACCTAGGAAGACTCCTAGAGTCATGGTCTTTAGAATGAGGTGATCTTTAAGGTCCTTTCCTTTAAGGTCCATTCAAGAATAAGTCATTGAAATGCCAAGTGTTAGACTGGATAAATGCAGGTGCCCCATGTATGAAGCAGCCCTGGTCCCATATCTCTTCTGATGCAGTGATTTGCTGCAAATTGACAGGAATCTCTGTGAGCTGTCTTTCTCACATTGGCAAGTATCATTTTCCTTTTGCCTTCGATGGAAATATCTGCTTCTCACCCCCTCCTTGCATAAAGTCAAACAGGAGCTTTGCTGTGCAAATACCTGACTAATGAACACCCTGGTACTTATATGCAACCTTGACACCATGAAAAAGTCAGAGCAAGAAAAGAAAATTTTGGAAAGACAGAGTCTGTCTTTTTGTTCAGACAACAATGATGAATAAGACTTCACCCCAGGAAAGGATTTAGGACAGTTGATAAAATCATAATAACAACTTCCTAGGCATCAAAGTGATCAAAAGGCCTAGTTAAAAACAGTAGTAATTGCTTTCTGTTTGTCTAAGCACAGGTTGTGTCTACTATGTCCTACCAAAAGTAATTCCAAATGGCATAAATTAACCTCCAGTCTCTCGAGACATCATTGAGAGTAATGTTGTATGGTGCCTTATCCTTGACAAAAAACATGTTTTAATTTGGGAGCACTATTCTGCAACTGCTGCCTCTTTGAAGGTCACTGGGAAGTGGTTGATTCATTTAGCAGGATAGTTTAAGTTCTCAGTGCAGTTAACTTTTGTAATATCTCCTTCCACAGTCTTTTGTCTGTGACACATTCGGAATGAACTACTGTGTGTTGCTGCTAGTATCTGAGGCAGAGTCCTTGTCATTGCAGTGTGTCTCCCACTATTAGGAAAAAAATTACTACCACATAGTGCATCCCTATGTGCACATATTAGTGCAAATCAAATTATGATTATGATTGGAGTGCATGTAGAAAAAAGGGGGATGAGAATGGTGTTGGAAGAAGAAAGACACAAGACATTCATTCCTATGTGAGATGCTGGTTAAAACTAATTTATGCTACTAGCAAAGGAGAGAAAGTCAAAAGTATTACCTGGGACAAGTTGGGGAAAGCTGTGTGTTGATCATACTCTAGGATGCTATTTACAAGGAAACACTTTCATATGAGATTCTCTCTTCCTTGTGCTCTCTAGGTTTCAATTCAGCAACTCCTTGACGAGCCTGCGCTTTGCTTCTGTAACAGGAGATGTCTGCTGGTGTACAGCACCTTTCTTGCCCTCTCTAATGTGTTCTGGTGGTGCCTTCATGAGAAAGGTGCACTTCTGAAGCTCTTACTTATTTCTGGCTTACCTCCCCGCCTACAGATTTATGTATTCTCCAGGCTACAGCATGCCCTTCCCAGTTTCTCAGGCATAGAAGTTTCCATGGTAACCTTGTGAGTGGAAGTAAAGCCGTAGCGGAAACCAGCCACGGAGCTCAGCCAAGGAGCCGCTGGTGCACAGGAAAACTGCTCAGGACCAGGTTACCTAACATTCTGGCTTGGTAGATGCTGATCCCATCTGGGGCATTCATGGCTTTCTCGGCTGCCCGTTCAGACTCCCTGTCTTTTCCCTGTTTCCCTGCCTGTCTCAGCAGACCTAGTGTGGCACCCCAAGTACATGGTGGTAAGACACTGGCTGTGGTTGTCCTGAGGCTGCCCTGCCAAGCCCACACCATCATTCCTGGAGGATTTACTGCTGTGGCAGTGAGGGGATCAGAAATAGGGAGATGAGCCCCTCAGCTGTCGCTACCTCCCCTGCTGAACTGCAGATTATCGGATTCTGGAGATGAACACAGGTTCTGAGGTTGTGATCTGTCACTTTGTGGCAGAGTGCATCAGGAGTCTAAGCCAGAGAGGAGCCAGTTGTCAGATATCAGGTATTTGTACTCCTGCCAATAAACTCACTGGATCATCTACTCTCTTCAGATAGCCATGGGTTTTTGAAAATTTTCTTATAGAATCATAAAAGAGTTTGGACTGGAAGGGACCTTTAGAATCTTATAAGTTCAACCTCCCTGCCATGGGACAGGGTGATTTTCACTAGTTCAGATTGCTCAGACTCCTGTCCAGCCTGACCTTAAATGTTTTCTGGGAATGGGCACCCACAGCTTCTCTGACCAATCTGTGCTACGTTTTCACCATCCACAAAAAAAAAAAAAAAAAAAAAAGTCTGCCCTATATCTAGGCTAAATCTACCTTCTTTTAGTTGTTGGTTCTTGTCGTATTCCTACAGCCCCTACTAAAGAGCCTCATCTTTCTTTCAAGCCCCCTTTAAATACTGAGAGGCTGCAAGAAGAGAGACTTCTCTTCTCCAGGTAGAATAATAAAAACTCCTTCTTTACAGCTTTGTCACAGCTTGAAAATAAAGAGTACGTGGATTTGAAGCTGTATTTCCCTGTGCTTCTACTGTCAAGAATCACTGCAGGCTGAGCACACACCTTGCCCAGCATGGTAGGACTTTGCAGATCAAGTTTTTGTTTTTGAAAGAGTTTTGGTTGATTTTTTTTTTTTAAGTGCACTGGGCACCCAAAGGGATGGTAGAATTTATTGAAACATGAAAACATCCCAGACTGTCCAAGTGAAACTTGGTAGCTGCCCCACAGCAAAATCTGTTACTTAGCAACACCACCAATAAGAGAAAGACAAGAAACTGGTAATTACCCACAAGTTGCGATGCCAAGCAGACCTACTTGTTTACAGAATCCCAGAATTATTTAGGTTGGAAAACACCTTTGAGATCAACAAGTCCAACCTATGACCTAATACCCCGTTGCCAACAAGACCATGGCACTGAGTGCCACATCCAGTCTTTTCTTAACACCTCCAGGGACTGTGACTCCACCACCTCCCTGGGCAGCCCCTTCCAATGTCTTATCACATTTTCTGTAAAGAATTTCTTCCTAGATTTCAACCTGATGCAGCTTAAGGCTGTGTCCTGATGTCTTGTCCCTGTTCCCTGGGAGCAGAGCCTGACCCCCACCTGGCTGGGAGTTGTAAAGAGTGACAGTATTTCCTTTGAGCCTTCTGTTCTCCAGGCTGAGCTCCCCCAGCTCCCTCAGCTGCTCACAGCTCCAGCCCCCTCTCCAGCCCCATTGCTCTTCTTTGGACATGCTCCAAGCCCCACAATGTCGTTCCTGAACTGAGTGCCTGGAACTGGACACAGCACTCAAGGTGTGGCCCAACCAGTCCCAGGTTCAGGGGAAGAGTCACTTCCCTGGTCCTGCTGGTCATGCTATTCCTGATACAGACCAGGATGCCGATGGCCTTCTTGGTTATGTGGGCTCACTGCTGGCTCATGTACAGAAGCTGTTGAGCCACTGACAGGAAATTTGAGCTGTAAAGAGAACAGCTGCCTCTTTCCAAAATACACTTTTCCACACTTTGGACACTAGGTGGTTTCCTTAAAGCCCAGTGTGACCTGATGAAGGTGACTGCAGCTCCCCAGGTACACCAGGGCTGTTCCCAGCTCCGGCCTCCTTACTGCTTGTCTGTTACCAATGACAGCATGTGCAATCAGTGGAAGAGGAACTGTGTTCAAACCTATTCTGAAATTTAGTCTCTCTTGAAACTCAGAGTATTTTCTAGTAAAACACAAAGTCTTTTATGCTTCCTCTGATTTTAGAAAGTCATTCAGCAGCAGCATTTTCAGCCATTCTTTTTAAAATTATCTGCTTATTTGCCAGTTCTCCTGCGTGATCTACTTAAACTCACAAATCTAGAGTAATCTTGAGGAAAAAACATTGAGAATTTTTGGAACTCTGAGGAACATGTGGATTCATGCAATTCAGATTTATTTTAACTATAATTCTTAGTTTTCTGTATGCTGTGCCAAAGACAAAAGCAAACCTAGTTGAGGAGCAGTCTTGAAATATCCTCGAATACTGCCTCTCTACTGCCCCTGCTGAGCCAGCTGCCAGCTACCAGCAGACATCATCTATAGGCATGCCTACTTTTGGAGATCTCTTTTGTTATGGAAACAGGTAATCAAGCTAAAGAAGGACAACTTTCCTGTTCAGGAAACTAATTCTTGGAATGCACTGTCCTCACCAAAATGAAAGCAGTACTTTGGCCTGATTTTTCAGTACAGCAGGGTTCCTTCAGATCCAGTAACTGAGTAATCAGCTCTGAAGAGCGATGAAGTGTTAATAACTTTTAAACCTTCTCATCACTGGACCCACTTCTCAGAAAGGGAGAGGTCAAACAGCTCTGATGTTCTGCAGTACACAGTAAAACATGTGACCACATGAGAGCGAGGCAGTGAAAAGGTTTGCGATGGTCAGTGGTGAAAAATCTGGAGCAGAAGCTCTTTAACAAGAACATAAATTGGAAGAAAATTTTGTCTCTGAGGTGTTTTCTGAATGTTTTGTTATTCACTAGTTCTGTCCTACCAATGCATGATGTGTTTGCTCTGCATTTGGTGTTACCACACAACTGACACAATGAAGAATCATTAATGCACTAAGCTGAGAACTTGTGTCTCCATCTGCCAGGAATTTGCCTCCAGAAAAGAAAATTATTTTTGCATTAAATTCTTGAACAGCAATTACTCCTAACAGTAAGGGCTGGAAAAATAAGTAAATATTTCACTCCTCTGATGAGAGACAAGTTTCTCACTGTCATGCCCTGACTACTTGACCACAAGCTGCATTTTTTGTAGCTCTCTTGATGTCTGCCCTTGAGCCTTCTTGGCAAAAAATGTGCAAAATGCTATGTGAAGCAACCTGGAGAGTGCAAAGCAAGGATTTGATTTTAATTACTGTGAGTATAGGTTTATGCAACTGACAAGTTGACAAAGATAGAAATACAAGAAAAAATATGACAGAGAGGCATGCCATTGATGTAGGCATACATCAGTGTATTCCATTGTTTCTGTCTCCATTTTTACATTTTATGTTGCAATCGGAAGAGGTGTATAGCAGAAACACTCCTAGGAGCAAAGCTAAAGGACCACTGCCTTTCCAGTTTGGTCTTCATTTACGTTTCTAAAAAAAACAGGTGCAAGCCATCATCATTCTGACTGCGCTGTGTGTATCAGCACTGGAATGAAGCCACAGGTGTCAGGGTGATGGGGATTTTGTCTACGGAATTGAATTATTCTCCCTGGACAGAGTCCATGAAGGATTCTCATGGATGCCAGGTTGCCTGAAATAGCATTGTATTCTCTGATCCTGTCTGGCTGGATGTTAAAATTAGAGAAACAAAGCAGCCTGATGGAGATCTGCCTCCTCAGAATGTTTCTTGGTTTGCTCTGACATGCATCAGCACTGAACCTCAGCAGCAGAAAATGTTAAGCAGTTTGTCACTATTGGCACAAAAAGTGTTCTAGATTTTTTTCCTCTTTCTGGCCCCTTCTTGTGGAAATTTGCTGTAATAGTCTGTAAATAAATATGCAGTTAAGCCTACACTGAAGCTGCCTGAAGCTTCAAGGTGATTATGGTGTAACAAGCACTTCACCTGTTTCCTCATGAGTCTTCTTCTAACCTTAACAGCCAATTAAGACACCACACACAGTACATGTGCCAATTTTCAGAATGCTTTTTCCATGCTGGAATTAGCATAGCATGCAGGAAATGGCTTGTGAATCTGTTGGCTTGGCATTACATTTTCATCCATTCCTGCAGATTTATTTGACCATCTCACTGCCTGGAAAGGGAAGCCTTCTTCTAAACCTCAGCTCTGACTTCTGTAGCTGCTTTGTGCTTTGGCAGCTGCAGGAGGAGATTATGTGTCCCTGCCACTTTGTCCAAAGCCTGCCAAAATGCCCCTGATAGCTGAGGTGCATTCAGGGTTTATTTGAGTTGCATTTCAGATCTCCCTGACCGAGAACACTAGCCAGGACCAGGATGGGGTTTACAGGTTTGGGGGCTGGGGGGGGTGGTGTTTGTTTTTTTGTTTTGTTTTGGTTTTTTTTTACAGTGCTTATTGCTGCACAAACAGAACAAAGTGGAGACTTGTCCCTGGGAGCTGCAGCTTAAGACAGGTGCAGGCAGCATTTTGCAAACAAGTGAATTGTTCAATAAACAGAGGAATTAGCAGTGCTACGTTTCCTGAGTGTTTCTCCACGGTGATTGATGCAAATAAGCATGATAACATGAGTGCTGGTAACAGCTTGGTTAGCAATTAAGAGTATTTAAAAAATTTTCTTACCACCCAAATCTTATATTATCATGTTTTTCCTGCAGTCAGCATCCTTTTATCAGGGACTGTGTGATTTCTCTCTCCTGCACAGCCATCTAGTAGTGGCTAGTCACCTTTTTTCTCCCCTGCCAAACTGAAAATGATGATGGATGCAGAGGTCCTCAGGGAGCAATCCACAGCCCTCATTTTTGTAGCTATGGTAGACAGAGTGGAAGCACAGGAGGTAGATAGATATGTTTGAACTGGGAGCAAGCAAAAAATCAAAACATGATTGTGTTTTGTTGCTATCAGCTTTTTCTTTCTAGTCTTTAGGGATCTTCTGTGATTCATCTGGCAGAGGCAACAAAAGCAAGCAAAATAAATTAGTGTATTGAACTCTTTCCTATTATTGTGCAGAACTGAGTAAGGAATCACGAACAATTATTTTGATCTTAATGGGAATTTTCCTGGAAGTAGAACATTGGTTTAGTGCCATTCAGATGACACAATCAAATCAAGGAAATTAAAGTGAGCAGTTGAATTGGATTACCTGAAGGATTCAGGATGAAAGGAGGGAATCCTTAATGAGTATGAGTGATCATGAGAGATATTTACTTGTGTTATTGCAAGTAATGGCCCAAACCCATGAACGAAATTGAGGTGAGGTCAGCCAAAGCCAGGGTGTCAGAATCTGAGTATAAATTGCACCAGATAGAAAAGTCAAACACAAACCAACCAGAAAAATGAGTGTGACGCAGGTGGAATTAAGGTGCAGGTGTCACTGATGGACTTGTTGAAAGCAGTTGGAGGAGGTGTTGTGGTTTAATCCCCGCCAGCAGCCCAGACCCAGACAGTGGCTCACTCACTCCCCCACCAGAGGAATTGAGGAATATAATCAAAAGGCTAAAAGCTGGAAAACTCATGGGCTGAGATATGGACAGTTTAAAAGGGAAACCAAAAAGCATGCCGACAAGTAGAGCAAAACGGGAATTAAATTCCCTGCTTTCCATGGACAGGCAGGTTCAGCCATCCCCAGCAGAGCAGGGCCCCATTACATGTGATGGTGACTTGGGAAGATAAACACAGGACAAACACCAAATGTCCCCCCCTTCCTTCTTCTTCCCTCCACTGAGAATGATGCCACATGGTCTGGAATGTCCCTCTGGTCAGTTTGCATCACCTGTCCTGGCTCTGTCCCCTCCAAAACTCTCAGGTACTCCCAAGTGCTTCCCCAGGTGGCCACAGGAGGAGCAGCAAAGCCCTTGGCTCTGTGCAAGCCCTGCTCAGCAATAACAAAAACATCTCTGTATTATCAGCCCTGTGTTCAGCACAAACCCAAACACAGCCTTGTACCAGCCGTTGGGAAGAAAATAACTCTACCCCAGACACAACAAGCAAGAAATACTTAAAATCCCTTGTTGAGTGATGTCTAAAATTTGCCCCCATTCCAGAGTGGGGAGCAGAATGTACTTTGCATGGATAGCTAAGTGTGCAACTCTGTTTCTACTGAAGACTGAAATTGGGATAGCCTTCCTGAAGCCACGGAAGCCCATTCACACCCAAACATATGAGCAGTGTGGCTGAGGGGGAAGCCAGCTGTCCCTGCTGTCCCAAAGGACTAGAACAACAACAACAAAAAACAATGGAGAGACAATAAATGAGCAGTCTTTAGTAAAAAACACCAAAAAACTGGCTAGCAAAATGCTAAATTGTTCTGCTATGCAATCATGCTATGCAAGACATGATGTCTTGAAAACTTCAGACCCCTGTCCTTCTGCTGCGTACTGTATCAAATGCATTCTGAAGTGCTTGCTCTTGAATTTTATATTTCATTCCTGTACTGTGATTTTTCATAAACTGAAACTCTCTTTCAAAGTACTGTCACCTTCTGTGTTCTATTAGTGGCTTGCAAAGTATTTTCCTCTATCTGGGGTTTGTATTCTAACTGGGTGAAATTGAGGCGAAAACAGACCCAGGTATTTTTTTAGCAAATGTAAAAGTAGTATTTTTGCATGTAGAATGTGATACACAGACCCTCCATCACACATGGTCATCTGGTGTATACTACAGCTCCAGCTGGTGGAGATGGAGGAATATTGATACAAGCAATCAGAAATCCCATATCCAATATCACACGTGTAACTGCAGCATGAGAGCTCTTGTCAGTATGCTCAGGTCTGCAAGTGTCTTATTTCAGCAAAACCCATCTAATTAACAGTCTTGAGGACTATGTTCTTCATCAGCCAACACAGCAACACATTTGTGTGGTAACTTCTTCAAAATTACCTCCAACAGTGTTCTGCAAATCACTGTCACTGTTTGAGAAGATTTGAGAGGACCAGTGTAAAAGATGTGAGGACTTATTGATAGAAAGGGGCTGTGTGATATTAATGAAATGTGTGATATTAATGAAATAAATGAAAGGAATACAACTGATGCAAACTTTAAAACACACATAACATCTCTCAGTGCTGAACTCCTTCAAAGAGAAGATTCAAAAATATCATTATGTTTGCCCTCTCAGCATCTTTACAGACTCCCTTGGACTTGCTCCAACAGGTTTGTGTTTCCTTGTGTGATTCAGACTGCAGTAATAGCAACAATCATGTGCAGGAGTGAGAATTTTCTGTGCAAATCAAACAAACTTTTGTCAGCACTCCAATTTTAATATTCTCTGCGGCATATTTAATAATGTAATTCTCCAGTGCATCTGAATGTCTAAATATACCTGCAAAAGAGACAAGTCACTGGCTTATGCAAAATTACTCTGAAGTATGTAATTAATTTTGATATACTGAAAATACAACAGGCCTAGACTGGGTTATAACGTTGAACTTCTTTATGGGCAATTTAATACAGATCAGAAACACTTATCTTTTGTGCATACAGATTTTATCTAAGGTGGTGGCTCTTGGTTTGGACAAGATAAACTTCTTGTTCTTTTGGAACATATATGCCTTTCTGACATTTTGTCCAGAACAGAAGAAGGTTTTATTAACACTGTGTGAAGTCCCAGGAGAAACCTAAACACGCTAAAAACTTCAGATTTCAAAATAAATTGCTAATTTCTTTATCTGTGAGTAAAATGCAAGTTTCAAGGACTTCAGCAGAGGGTTTTTCTTTTTTCAGCACCTAATACGTTTTTGCATTGGAAGTGAAGAGTTGGGGTGTTTTTCTTGACCTTTAAAATTTATCTGCTTTCCATTTTCCAGCGTTGTGTGACATGCCTGATACTATGAGGAATCTCTCTCACAAGCTGCTTTGTGCCCTTCACACAGTATGAAACTGTGCCTAGCCAAAGATCCACTGCATGTGGAGGTTTTACTGTCAGTGTTTGGACTCTGGGTATCTTAAGAAGCTTGTTGCTTATCTGCTCACTGGTGGAGTGGAGTGAGGAGCAGAAAAGGCCTTAGCACAGTGCAGGCCCTGCTCAGCAGTAATGAAAACATCCTTGTGTTATCCACCCTGTTTTCTGCACAAATCCAAACACAGCCATACTAGCTCCTCTGAAGGAAATGAACTCCATCCCAGCAGCGCGCAGATTACAAAATGTCCAGTTAGCTCAGGGAATATCATGGCTGGGATGAAGAGGATGTATTTTAGCATTCATGACAGTGGTCCTTCCTCTTGTGAGCCTCCCATGTGCTGAGCAGTCACTCTGCCTGTTCCAGATATTTCTCTCACTCTCTACTCCAGAGAGAGGATAAGGTGAACAACCCCCCTGTCCTGCTAGGCACCTCCATCCACATGAAACCCTGGGGTGTTTTCCTCCAATCAGGGAGGATTCAGTCACTCCCCTCAGGTCAGAACTGAGACTGTTGTAAGAACTTTCCAAAAACCAAGCAATAGTATGTGAGGGATGCCTGCTTCTGCAAAGAAACAAAGTTCTTTATTTACCACCGTTCTCTGTTTTTATGGTATTTGTACTGCTGCAGGTGAGACAAGAGAACTTCATTCTGATTAATTTTGTGGTGAGTGTGAGCAGCCAGGCAGTGGTAATGTCACTCTGCATTCACAAAAAAATAGACTGAACTGAATAAGATTTTTTCAGTGTTGACATGGAAAAGTGGGAACATATTTTAATGTCAGAGAAGAATGAAACATTTTTATGTGAAATTGCTACCTGCACAGAAAGGCACTGATGATTAAGGCACCAAGTGACTCAAGAGGAATGTCACAGTGTGGTGAGATGGGGCAATGTCTTGGTCAGCAGTCAAGTACCCTAGCAAGAAGTAAAAAACTGATAAATAGCAAACAACTTTTTTTCCAAAGGCAATGGACCTGATCTCCAGGAAAATCTACTGTAAGACAATAATTAGAAACTGTGTATTATAGGCAGATGAAAAAAGGATAGTGAACCACAATGGGGGTAAAGCTGCCTTTCCATCTAGAGTTATTAATCAAAGGAACTCTTTTCAGTCAAACATATTCTAAGCAAAAAGACAGTTGTCAAATGTGAAGCTGCTGCCTGAAGCATTCTTACACAATTCAAAGAGTCTCACTGAAGTATCTGCTGGTATAAACAAAGAACCTGAGACTTGTCTCAAATCAGGAACATTTATTCAATTACTTTTGCATATTGTGACAGTGGTATTTTCTGCATATGTGTAGCTTCATTCTTCAAAACATCAAGAGAAAATTACATTTGACTGCAAAGCTCCTGAAAGACTTGAAAACTACTAGCAGAAGGCAGACAGGCTGAGAAAAGTTGTGAATTGATTAATTTTTCTAAAAAAGGCTTTCATTTGTGAAGTGCTAACATGTAGTGAAGTTTGACTTCTTTGTCCTCAGGTGCTGCTGTCTATACAGTAAGAAGTTCACATTACTTTTGTTGAGGGCTGTTAATGAATCAAAGAGACAAAAAAGATCAGTTCAAGGCTGGAAGCAGAGAGGTCCTTTTGGGAGGCCATACTGGGAGAGCAGGTGTAGGCCTGTGTTCTGCCAAACTGCTTTTCTATTAAACCATTCGAATTGCATCCTCCAGGACAAAATGGACTGTTTGCAGAAGATCTCTAACACTGATGGACAGAGGAGGTCTGAGGGTTACTGCCTGCCCCAAAGCCACCAGATCAAGGAGCGTATCTGGTATTGGGAGATTGAGGTTGGAGACAGCAGGGGAAGCAAACACTTCTTTTAGGTCACAGAGAAAATGGGTGGCAGGGCTGTGACTCTGAAAGACAGGCTCAGGGAGTAGTGGGCTTCAGAGAAGGGAGAACTCCTACAAAAGTGCTGTCAAAGAATTTCTGCACAGCACATTTTGGTGATTCAGATTTTTCAATGGTTCTGCTTTCTCTGTCCAAAAATGTTCTTATGAAACTTGTATAGAAGCTGGTTTTTAGGACAAATGGGTACCTTGGCCTACTTCAGACTGCTTTGTAGAGTCAGAATATCATGACAACAGTCCATGAAATGAAACATATTAATGATTTTAGTGACACATATAAAAATGAGTAGCACAAACCTCCTGCTGTTTGCATAAGAAAGAGCAGGGAGCTTGGTTTTAGGCTTACTCAGGTGAATGAACAATGTCGTTGAAGTGGGAGAAAAAAAGATGCAGGTGGTAGAATAGTTTAACAGCACTAAATTATTCAGCATGTTGATTCTGTTCCAGCAGCTTGTTAGCTGAATGTGTTTGAAAAAATTACCATTCCTTCAAAAAATCTGCCAACATAGATTTTCCTGAGAAAAGCTCTTTAAAAATATGGGATTTAAAAAAAAAAAAATTGGATCCTTTGAAGGTGTTTCCTTGTGGACTGATTCTTTCCATAAATAAGACAACAAGGGAAGAGGAACTGATTCGTTTATGGGATTTATTTATGTACTTTATTGATGCACACTGGTGTTTCACTGAATGTTGCTAAGGCAAAATTCCGGTGCTTAAAATTAGTGTTATGATTTAAAAAAGGGAAATTGTAGAATTACACTCCATTATGGATTGATGGATGCATGTATTAATTTAATGTAAGAGGTAGAATCAATCAAGCAATGCAGGCTGGGGAGGACCCCTGGAGGTCTCTAGTCCCTTTTGTGATCCAAAAGTCCCTTTTGGTGCAGGACCATCTGATTCAGTTTGCTTTGGGCTGCTGAGTTCAAACATATGCAAGGCAGGAAACTTTACAAGCTCTCTGGGCTCCTGTGGTGGTTTGACCACTTTCATGGTGACCAGAGATCTCCTCTTCCCCAGTTGGGGCGAGTCTGGCTCTGCCTTCTCCATAGCTTTCCTGGAGGTAGTTGGAAAAAATCAGCATCACTCAAATGATTACACAATTTAACCTGGTCTTCTGCATTTTTCATTCATCTAGATTTGCAGAATACCTTTTATTGGGTGCCTGTGGATTTGTATCTTCTCTCACATAAAACAATTTTCTGATAACCTAGTTGGAAGATTCTAACCTTGTGAAACCAATGGTAAAAAATGAAAGCCTTAATCTTAATGTGACTTTTTTTTCCCTGATGGTCTGCCAAATCCTGTTAGCTAAAGCATGACCAAAATACAACTCTATGTGCTAGAAAAGATAATGGAGTAGCATTTGCCAGCTGCTATGTAAGGACATTGACTTTTTTGCAGTTTGAAGAATAAATAGAATACCAGCTATCTGGGGAAAAACAAGGAATATTTGATGGGTTAGGGGATTGAGAGGTTAGGAATAAGCTCTCATTTCAGATTTTTTTTTTCTAATCCTGGTTTACTCACTGGAGATATTCTTTTCTCAGCAACTCTTGTCTGCTGCGACTATTGCCTAGTGTTACCCCTAGTTTTCATTTAATTCATGGCAGCTTTTCATTTATCTACCTTATAACTGGAGTGACCATTCATCTTAGCTGGGACACAGAAAAACTGTCTCTGCAGTAAGAATTCACTGTATGGACACAGGGAGGGATTGTTTAAACTTCTTTTCTTCAGTTTCCACTAGCAAACAGGAATATCTATTTTTTAAATTTCTGTAAAAAGCTATCTCTACAATAGCTGGATAATTCAATGCTGCAACTCATGATTTTCGTGAATGCAGGTACCTCACAATATATATAGGGGAAAAAAATGTCTCTGAGAGACTACCCATATAGGTAGTAACACCAAAAGCACTGGCACATGGCCAGAGCTGAGAATTGCCAAGTTTCTTCAAATCAATACCCAGAGCACCCACCTTCTTTCTGTTTGATTCCCTGAATTTAAAGAAAACCTGTTCCTATTTTCTCTGAGGAATCCTGTCCGTGTCTTCTTTGCACTTCATATATTTTGAAAATAATTTTTCACAAACTCTGAAAAACAACTTCTAACTGAAATTAAAGTACTGGAAGAAGGCAGTTTTAGATTATATATCAGAAAAAATTCTTGACTGAGACAGTGATGAGACAGTGATGGCCCAAGTTTCTCATAGAAACTGTGAATGTTCCATTTCTGGAATTGTTCAGGGCCAGACTGGGCTCTGAGCACCCTGGTCTAGTGGAAGGTGTCCCTGCCTCTAGCAAGGAACTGGAACTAGATGGTCTTTTATGGTCCCTTCCAGCTCAAACTGTTCTGTGATTCCAAATGTCTTCTGAAGTCAGAGCTTTCATCCCCCAAAATAACACTCTGGTGGAAATAATTTGTTGACAGTCAAGGGGATCCTCATCAAACAATTTCAAACACACTTTCTTTTTCTTAGGAAGGACTGATGTTATCATCAAGGTCTAGTAATTGCCATTAGCACATGAATGCCACAGCTTGAGTGTGACATACACATATTGTATAATTTTAAAATTTCACAGCTCTAAACACACTTGTTTGTTTGGGGTTTTAGTCATTCCCAGAGCTACATGCTATGTGTTGCTTCTGGCCTTTTCCTCTCTGTGGTTTTACTTGTTATTAGATTCCTTTACATCATAAATTTAACACTTCTTTTTCTTCTTTTTTCTAATTAGTGAACCAAGTGTCTTAATATTTGCATTTGTAACTCTTCTGTCAGAATTTCAGGTACCTGATAGCTAGTGAGTGGGAATAAAGTGAATTTGTTTAAGTAGAACGAGTCAGTAAGAAAAACCCACCTAGAAAGAGAAATGAGTGTTGTCTTTCTGTGAAACATTATTTTGTTTTGTTGGTAGAACTGATGAATAAACTGTCAAAACTCTTTCATGCCTTACCATGTGGTTCCCAGAATAAGTAATTCTTTTAGAGGAGGAATTATTCATTCACAGTTCTACCATTTCAGAAGTCTATCTCTTTTCTCTGGACATAATAAAAATCCCTGTAATACCTTTTTCTGGGTGATCCTTTTTGATTTTTAATAGACAGCTTGAAAATAGCAGATTGCTGATGTCCACTTCAGTGTTAGCTTTTAGGAAATAGAGACTGACCCATGAGGGGCCATCATCCGTTCACCACCTATTGCAGGTAAGGTCTTGCAGCCCAGTGCAGAAGAAAGAGAACTTGCTTCCTTATAGCTAATCATGACATTAATGTCATCACTCGGACTAATCATCTCCAAAACTAGCAAAAGTTATCACACTTAATCTGGGAAGGGGGCAATATTTGGAAGTAGTGTAAAACAGCGAAGGTTAAAGCAACACACATCATCCTTGCGTTCTTGAACTGTGCATGCTGCTACATGCAAAGCAACCTACCTTCCACAGGACAGCTCCTTTAAAATTTAAGGTTTTTTTGATCTGTAGGATCCAAAGCAGGTGGACTGGATATATCCTGGCTGTCACCCATCTGCTGTTCCTGCACAGATTCTTGTTGCCTGTCTCAGTTTCTGTGCATGAATGTATTGCACTGCAGCTTTAAATGACAGAGTCATCCTCTCCTGACAAATCTTAACAGACTGGTTCTAAAAATATTTTCTCATCTTAGAGTAACTAAAATCCAATTAAGCAAGTGAGAAGAAGAAAAACATTTTTTTACCACCCTGACAGAATATTTAATTTTTGTGGGAGTGTGTGTGTCAAAGCAGCATGCAAACATTTGTCACTGGCCCATCAGTTGCATACAAACTACGTGGCACAATGGTAGCCAGCATAAATAACAAAGAAGTTATCTTGGGCAAAACTTTACCTGACCTCCATAGGTACTTGCATAACATTCCCTGTGTCCCATTCTCCTGCACTATTCAAAACTGAAAGATTCCTCCAGCTTCTTCCTTGGCAAAGCTTCCTGCTTTAATATGCCACCAGACAGAAAATTTTTTTTTTTTTTTTAAGATGAGTTGTCAGTGGTATAAGTGTACTGTGCCAGGTTCATAAGGAGTATTTGTCAGAAAACAGCATCTCCAGTCACTTTTTATCCATTGTGGAATCACTCATGTTGTTTAGAGAATTGAGGAGATGTTTTAGCTGCTTTACATCATTTCTGCAAACCTCTCTCTGAGGGCAAACTCTCTCAGTGGTCACTAGTGTCTTTTGGGATGCTGATGAGCCAGCTGGTGTAGCAGGACTATAACTCACATTACACAAGTGATCACAGGGTTGGACATAGTAACAAGGTGGGTTAGGCAAAACTGTGGGTTCAAAGGCAGCTAAAGCTCAAATTTAATGAAGAGTAATTCTATTTCTTGCCCTGGTGCAAATTCAGCAAGACCCTGAGTAGCTGCCCAGGTCAGATTCCTCAGTCAGAGTTTTCCAATTTTTCAAATTCCCAGCACATGCAGGACATACTGAGTGAATTTTCCTAGGAAATCTTTTTTGTTTCTTTGCTTATCAACCTGTTAGGGTTTTTTGGTTTTTGTTTGGTTGGCTTTTTCCTTTCTTTATTTTCTGTTCAAAATGTCTTTAGGAATAGTATTTAAAGAAGTAGCATGAGAGTCAAGTTGTGAGTTAAGAGTGACAAGAAAAACAGCGTCTTAAGCTATAACCAGTACCTGGCAATTTTCACCAGAAGAAGTACAGTATGTGAATGCATTATTCATCTCCAGCCACAAAGGATGCAGAGAGTATGTCAGGAATTTACAGCTTGCAAGAAAACGGCACAGCCGGCTTCTGTTTTGAGACATCAGGCTGCCAAATTTAACAAAATGGCAGTTAGGTGTTTTTTATCTAAGATTTTTACACTAAATTAATTAGCAATTACGTTACACTGTTCTGGCACTGTGCTGAACTCATAAGAAGTGATAGGTGCTCTGGACGATTTCGTGCCAGAAGAGCCTGTACATTCTCCAGGAGTACCATAATCATCCTGCTACATGAGAGGTGTTTCAGACAACTTCTAAGAGTGAAGTGTACCTGCACACTTGTTTTGATTATTTTCATCCTTTGGGCAAAGCACAAGGTCTGAAGGATCAAATCTCTTGCTGTTGGCTAATAGAGTTCTTCAGAGAATATTCACTCTCTCTTTTGAAGAAAATTTTCTGCCACCTTGCCCTTCTTAAATAGGAGCAAACTTTTCTAAAAACCTTCAAAACATCTGTGTAGAGTACACATAAAAACCACATTTTCTCATATTCAAAAAAAAAGAAAGTTCTTGCACTGCATTGTTTCACCAGGGTACAAACATGTCTAAAATATATGTTTCTGTATATAACAATATCATAAATAGCTGTCAGAAGAATTAGGTATTTGGATTGCACAAAAATGGAGGAAGTAAAGTAAGAAATCTTAATCACTTACAAATCTTCGATTCAGACATTTAAAAATCTGATGCATTCTGCCAAACTAGTGACCAAGCTGCGCTGCTGTCCGCAGATATTAATCTGATTGCACTCCACATCCTTATTTGATGCCTCTCTCAATTCTCGCAAGGAAGCACAGATTTCTGTTCTGCAATTAAGGACAGCATTGTGTCCTAGAGCTGTAGTGGAGGTTGAATGGTCATAGCATAAGATGAAGAAGTGGCAGTACTGATGGTAATACAGCATTATGTGTGTCAATTCTGACATTCAAAAGTGTTTGTGGGTTTTACTTGGCGTATTGTATCTCATGGTCTAGCTAAATACTGAATTAATTCTTCAGTGAAATGTATTATACTGTTAAAATGACTAATTACCAGTTAACAGTCTGTTGCATGTAGCTTTTTTCTCTAATATTAACTTATGAGGGAAAAATTTTAAGTCAAGCACCGAAAGAGGCTACTTTGGGATATTTCATGCTGGTAAAGAGAGAAAAACAGATACCCAACCATAAATATAACCTTGTCTGTAAAATATGAAATTTTTGTTGAGTAAACTATGTTTATAGCACAAGTTGTGATTTAGCTAAGGATAGTGGAAGTAAGAGTGTTTCCTTACTGGCAGCTGGGGAGGGGATGTGCAGCATTCTTGATGGCCAGTAAATACTTGAACTTTATTTGCCCGAACCCATTCTGTTTCACAGCAGTATGAGACAGAATAGGAAATGCACTTCAGGGTAATTACAATACATTCTGAGTGATTAAAGTGATTCTGCTTTTGACCTTTGGCCTTTCATGTTGTCACATTGTTCACAGTGTGCTAATAATCTCACAAAAATTCATGGCTTGTCATGTCTCATTGCTTGAGCAAGGTATGCCATGCCGTGCATTGTAATTATAATTATGCTGTTTTGTACTGTGAAATTGTAAAACCTGGAAGCTAGGCCTCCAGATTAATGATCTCAAAGGACCCCCAAGAAAGAATGTCCTCTGGACAGATGACATTCTTTTCTCCAAATGAGGACAAAACCACCCAGTTCCAATTTTATGCACACCTACACATCAATGCTTCAGGTATTCCAAAAGGACTTTTTATACTGCAGGTGGCTTTATTTTGTCTGTGCTTGTTTTTGTTTGTTGGAGTTTTTTTGTTAATTAATAAAGTGAAGTGAGGAAAAACTGCATAATCACAGGCCATATATCTTTCCCAGGCTTATCTAGTTTTCCCTCATCTCTCCTGTTGACAGAGGTGAAGTCATGCACAAAGGTCCAGGAGTCTTTAGAAAAGGCTAGATTTTGAAAATATTTTTAAGTCAGAGAGGTAACAGAAAATATGACCTGAAAAATCCAGATAGGAATTTCCACTGATCTCCTGGGAGTGCCAATACATGCAAAGACTTACGGGGCATCCCAGCAAAGGTCATTAGTGGGTGGAATAAATAAGGAGTCTTTCTGAGTTGATTCACTTGAGTTTAATTCCCTGGGATCTTGCTGGTGCCACGACAATGTTTGACTGTGATACTGAATTTTCTGGAAGTTCTCAAGCGTGATGAGAACCTAAATACCTTCACAGCTGCTTATTTACCCACGGGCTGGAGAGAAATTAGAAGGAAGGCAAAAGCACTCATGCATTGAGTGAGAGGTGGAGCAAAGCCTGTGCACACCAGGAAAGTGAAGAGGGGATTTATTCACTGCTTCCCATTGGCAGGCAGAAGTTCAGCCACGTGTAGGACAACAGAGGTGATGGCTGCTTGGCAAGTGGAGGACAAAGGCCATAAGCATGAAAGTTTTTGCTTCTTCCTCTTTTCCCTGAGCTTTACTTGCAGATGTTAACATTCTATAGTCCGGAGTTTTGCTGTGGTAAATGCACATCACTGTCCCAGATGTGTCCCCTGACAATTTCTTGCCCAAGGGATGGTAAGGTGGCAACTTAAGCAGCAGAGAAAGCCCTGACCCTGTGCAAACATAGTTTGGCAGCAGTCAAAACAGTCTGCTGTAGAGGCTGTTTCAGTAACAAAACCTAAACACAGCACCTTATGGACTGCTGTGAAGCAAATTAACTCTGTCCGAGCCAGACCCAGTACAATCTCTACTTCTGTTCTGTGCCTTTGGAATCTTGTTCAGGTCCTCCACTAGCCAACAGACACTCAACAGTCCCCACCCTTTTTCCCACCTTCTTTTCTATGTTCTGGTATCCTTCCCTTACTTAGTGAACCTCCCTCCTCAAATGTCCATAAATGTCCATTGGCTTCATTTATCCCAGGTCTTAGTTCCATCTCTTGTGGTGGTCACTCAGGACAGAAGCCATTGTGTGTCTTGTGGAGTTGTTGAGCTGCAAAGCCATCTCAGCTTGGGCTACCACTACACTTCCTCAGTTTCCTGAGACCCTTGAGTCCTCCACTGGGTTGAGTGGTTCCTGCTATAGAGCCTTCTGTAAAACACAACTCAAACTGTGAGAAAAAAAGGTTTAAACATTCACCTATTACTTTGGGATAGATCTGACCTTTCCAGGTAGATCTTGTCTAGATAGGATGAGGGCTGGAAAAGCCATGACTGAAGATGTAACAGGCATTCCAAACTGTGGTAATCGTAGTCTTTTATCTTCAGAAGACAAAATGCTTCCATAAGGGAGAAAGAAGCCCCTTTTTAAACCCAAGTAAGGTCTTAAGAAATGTGGAAATGTAGAAAGAAAGGAGAGGAAGAAATTCGGAAGAAATTTGGAAGACATTGGGAAATCAGAATTCAGGATTCAGGATTCAAAGGAAGGAAGGAAGGAAGTCCTAAAAGAATTTTGGGAAAAAAGGATTCCGGAAGAAATTCTGGAAGGAAGGATTTCTGGAAGGAAGGAATAAATTCTGGAAAGAAGTGGCGGAAGTGGCAGAAGGAAGGTGCAGAAGGTGCGGAAGGTGCGGAAGGTGCGGAAGGAAGGTGCGGAAGGTGCGGAAGGTGCGGAAGGAAGGTGTGGAAGGAAGGTGCGGAAGGAAGGAAGGTGCGGAAGGAAGGTGAGGAAGGAAGGTGCGGAAGGAAGGTGCGGAAGGTGCGGAAGGTGTGGAAGGTGCGGAAGGTGCGGAAGGTGCGGAAGGTGCGGAAGGAAGGAAGTGGCGGAAGGAAGGAAGGAAGTGGCGGAAGGAAGGAAGGAAGTGGCGGAAGGAAGGAAGGAAGTGGCGGAAGGAAGTGGCGGAAGGAAGTGGCGGAAGGAAGTGGCGGAAGGAAGGAAGGAAG
>JAHLSL010013199.1:660171-725041 GCA_025920805.1 Petroica traversi
AAGAAAGAAAGAAAGAAAGAAAGAAAGGAAGGAAGGAAGGAAGGAAGGAAGGAAAGAAATATATATATGGCAACTTGGTAAATGTACCACTCCAGAAATACATTGTGAAATGTCACCTACTTTAGTACTAAGCCTAGTGAATGCTACAAGCATTTTTTTTGTTAAATAGCAATAATTTTAGTGATAACTATATAATATACAACTACATAGCTCTATGAATTAATTGTTCAAGGATTTCTGTTTGTGATTTAATAGCCATAGAAATTAAAAAAAAATCAATGTAATTTCTACACTAAAAAGAAGAAAGAAATATTTAAAGCCATTAAAGAGAAAATTAATTTTTTCCAGGTTTTTTGTTTTCAGTTAATGAGTTTAAAAGAATATGTGATAAATATAGAATTTAAAAATAATGTAATCTCTAGTTGTTAGAATAGAAAGGAACCTCAAGGTACATTAATATTAACTACTCCTGCTGCTCATTTCCATTATTAAGTAAATATAAGAGCTTCATCTTCTTTTTTTCCACAGTTGCTGAGTATACACAAACAAAACTTCGCAAGTACAGATGTGATTAGACTCATTCAGTTACTGACTGAAGTACCTTATGGGTTTATTGACAGGCTTGTGGATACTGCACACAAACCTTTACCCCTAATTAGATTGTACTAGAAGTAGATAATGGCTTTTAGGTCTGCTTCTCACCATCTAATTAAATGTAGTACCATATGTACTGGAAACAAGGTGGTTTCAAATAATCCTGTGCAGGGTCCTATAGTGGTTTGATGCAGTCTGTGAGTTTCTGCACACAGGGACACATTTAGGAAGTTTATGCGGATGCTATGATTATTCTGGAAAGTCCATATTTTCAATAGCTTTCTAAATGGAACTGTGCCACTCAAGATAGCCAGCAACAAATTAGTCACATGGATTCCAGCTGTTCTTGCCTTGCAGTTGTGTTAATGAGGGAGGACAGGTTGGAGAACTGCGTTCATCAGTTGCAACTGTAGCCACAATTGCATTACATGACAGTTTTTAAGTATTTGAACAAAATACTTGATTTTCTTTTTTAAATTTAATGACGAGATAGTGACTGAAGGAACATAATACCTTAGTTCCTGTATTTCATATCTCTTGGATGTTGGCATAAATAGCTTTGAGAATGTGGTGTGACTGGGAAGACAACAGAAAGAAACCAATCAAGCAGCTCCGCCAGCCTCTCTCTTGGAACAGACTGTCAATGCCAATAAGCAGAATGTTTAATCATTGCTACCAGACTAGTTTTAGTCTCATCCTAAAACCTTCATACAGTGTTAACTCTTGTGGTCTCCGTTCTGTTGATTTATGATGAGAGGATGTGTTTTTATTTTAAAAGAATCTCTTTAAAAGGCTTGATGAGCTCAGAATATTTACTAAGTCTTTTCAGCTCTGAAGGTGAGGAAGATAGGGATTTAATGCTCTGCTAATGTGGAGACAAATCAGAACAAGACTCATACAGCAAACTGAGAAGCCAACACTTAGTTTTTGTAGACACACTTGCAAGTAAAAAGCAGAGTTTTTCTAGGAACCAAATGTTGCTTAACCCAGCTACACAGAGCTCTTGTGCAGCTGCACAACATTGTAAAAGTAAGCATGCCTTCTGCGAAATTGCTTCTGAGTGGGGCTCTGCTGATTAACACACCCAGTGCAGGTAGCTGCAGTGTGAGCTCTAGGTAGGAGGAAATGGCTGGAACTCCACACAAGGAGCTGGGAATCAGGGCTGACCCTTTGCACAAGGGGCATGGGCACCTGGAGCACTGCTTGGGGAGAGGTTGTTGGTCACCCAGAGACTCTGCAGGAGCCAGTGAACAGCAGAAGACCCTAGGCACAAAATCATTATTGAAACAGATGTAAAAGTTCTGGGGATGCCCTTAATGGGGTTGTCTCCCTGGAGGTACCAGCTCAAGCTATTTTTTATTGAGTTGCTGATCATGTTACATGAACTAAAGAAGCTTGGTATCTGGGACTCTGCTGTGGTGGGAAAACTGGAGTTGTGCCAGTAAGAGAAACTTGCTGAGAAACTTTTCAGACTGTTTGCGAATGTTCAGAAAATCAATTGGGGCACTTGTCAAGTCACTAGAGGCACCAGTGCACAAGGGCTTCAGTCTCAGCAGTGACCATCTGGGGTGATGTGGGTGTGACTCCATTTCCCATTTTTTTCCTGGTTGCAGGATCAAGCCTCATTTTTCCCCTCTCTTATTTCCCCAAACTTTTTGATCTCCAGTGATTTTTAAATACTTTGCTGTCCTTGAGCAGAGTGTCTTCACTCCTACCTTTTATACTTTTATTAGTCTATTAATCACATTCAGAGAAGTTGGAAGTTTCACTACCTGGTTTTAAAACCAAAAGTGCTGCTGTGAAATTATAACTTCCTGATGAAGAGGAAGAAGTTGAAATTTTTAGTCATCAGGTTTCATATTCACTATATAACTCTATTAAAGGTGGCCTATTTACTTCAAGAGCTGCTCAAGGTCTTAATTCAAATTTTGTTCCCCAAAAATATTTCCTAACCTCATGCAAAAGAAAAACCCATTGTCTAATCATGTACTGGGGATTTTTTGACTCAGATCTGAGAGCTGACTTTGCACATTGATGATAAGCTCTAAGCTATTTTTGGATGATGGGAGGGCTCTTAAGACAAGCTTTTCACATTGGTGTGACTATTGTGGTCTTATGAAAAGGAAAATATTTGTAGGCCATATTATGTCATTTTACTATGATTGATTTGAAATACATAAGATTATCACTTTTGTATGGATCCTATTTTTGAGTAAATAGTACTATGGAAGTGCAGGTGTCTACAGACTATAAGCATACCCATCCACCCCACCCACCCCCCGCCAGTGTTTTGACTGTAAAAGAAATAGGAGGTAGGTATTGAGGAGTATTCTAAAAACAACATAAAGATGAAAGCAGTAATTTATTAAAAATTATAAAACATTTATGGATGCTGCCAGAAATTAAAAGTCCATACGGAATTCTTCCAAGGAAGATAAACTCAAAGGAGGTTGTATAGAAATCTTATTCTTTTCTTTTGGTAGAAGTAGGTAAATTCTGTTGAGATTTTGAAGCAAATGTCATCAGAAATGTCACTATGTGAAATGGTGCATTACTTTAATGGCTGTGTTGTTGTAGCTCCACTTATGAAAGCTGGATATTTTTATTCTTCCCTGAAGATTTGATTTGTGAAATACAACTGCTTTAGGTAAGTGGATTCTTGAACTATGGTAAATGCAAACACTACAAATGCGTAGGTTCTTTTGGCAAGGAAATTGAAGCTTCTCTAGTTTCTCTAGATAAAATTACTACTCTTGAGTGCATGGGTATCTGGAACTTGGCAGACAACATTATAAACCTTACTTACTTTATGCTTTAGTTAAATTCACCATCCAACTTTGAGCAGCTGATTGATGCTCTCAATTGTGTTTTCATGAAATCCCAGTGGTAAAAGATAGGAGTTTCTGTTTCCTAATCTTCTAAAGATCATGATAAAACCTATTCTGTATATTTCAACATTTCTCCAAAATCAGTTATAGGCTGACTTTTAAAGTGAGATATGTAGAATTTTAATGTAGCTCAATCCAATTTTGGATTCCTTAACATTTCATAGAAGTTGAACCCTTTTCAACATAGATATGTGCATGATGCAGAAACAACTTATTAATAAGTCACTAACAGAGTCGAGAATGAAATGCAAACTAATTGCTCAAACTGCTCTAATTGCTAAATGAAAGCTCTTCCCTACCATGGAAAATGTACAGATGGAGAGGGAATTGTAGTAGCATCTCTCTGTAGGGCAAACAAAATGCATCAGATGTGCACACTTGGGGTCAAACACTATCATTATCTTTCTTGTGGTGTGTGCTAGTTGAGATGCAGTCTGGTCCCTTTTTTTTTCTAGGAAAGAAGGCCAATTTTGTCATTACACTATCGATTTCTTAAGCTCTATTTTTTTTTCAAGTTGGTAATCAGAAAGTCAAATGACATAGCACGCAACAAGCCCACTGCACTTAATTCATTTTTCAGAATAAATCAAGTGGAATTGTCTTTAAAGAAAAGATGCTTACCATGGCTTCTGAAAACCCCCAGTAGTTTTCAGCTATTCTTGAGTCCAGCTGCAAGAGAAACAGTCATTAATAGTCAGCAGTAAACAAAATGTCTCATCTGTTTTTCCAGTGGGTGTTTTAAGAACTGACAAATTTATGTTAATCTCTTCCCAAAACCCTTCTTCAGTTTTCTCTAATGGTCTTCCCTCCATTGCCTTCTGTCTTTTGGTTACAAGATGCGACTCAGGACTTAAAAAAAACCCAAAACCCAAACAGTTAAAGGTCAGTAGAAACCAAGTCAATTAAAAAAGAGATCTACTAGCCAAATACCTCTGCTGGACTTTCTAATTAAATATTACACATTGTTATGTTCTGTTGAGATGACAAGAGTGTAGGAATGAGAAAGAGATTAGCTATTAAATGTAGCAGTGGTTCAAGCCCAGAGAGTTTCGTATCCCCTGAGGAATTTGTGGAGTCCTAGAGAATGAGGCCTCTCAGGGGTAGAGTTGGGTTTAGCCTTGGAAGGGGGGTAGAATTCCCGCCCCCCCTCCCCCCCATCCTTCAGTTCACAATGGTATTTTGTATCTCCCTCTCTCCTCCCTTGCTCCTTCCCAATTAGGCCCTGGCCCTCTGTCCCTTCCCTGTTCCTCCCCCGTGCTGTTCCGAGATAAGTTGTAACCTTCAGAATAAAGTCTGATGCATCTGCTTATTCGGAGTCTCTCGCCCCTGAACCAAAGCAGCAGCTAACCACCGTGTGAGGTGTCTGATTTGGGGTCCGGGCAAGGGAACACTCTCTCTCTGCAGCACTCCGGCTTTTGGGACCATGGCTGCCATCCTAGGGAGGCGCAGCTCGCGGTAAGGAGAAAAAAGTCCCTAGCTGAAGTTGACTTTGGTAAAAAGGAAACTTTCAGAACAAGCCGCCAAGCTGCTGGCCATCCCTGGTGGTCAGCTGTCCAGCCCCTGCCACTGGCTACAATGAACTGACACCTACAGTGCCTCTGAGGAGGGAGAGCCTTACTGAGCCTCCACAGTCCCAAGAATTGGTGGGCTTGGCCAGAGCCTCATACTCTAAGCCATACCAACCCCAAGATGTTTTGCTGTAGTGTCCTTGACCAGCTATGTTGTCCTACAAGCGTTACTCGAACACCCTTGTTAAACCAGACTCTTCATTGAGATTATACCCCAGCTCTCTGGAAAACATTGACTCAGAGGGTCATTGATGAAAATACCACAAAAAGTTCCACAAGCCCTTGTTAAAGCCAATGAAGGATTACAGCCAAGCATGATTTTCCTCCAGAAAATTTGGATTATATAGTGAAGTACGTATAAAAACTTCCTAAATCTGAAAATGTGGCTTGAAAACAGAAGAAAGCAATTATCCTTCTGTGGTTCCCATAAATGGGTTTTCTGATGCTAAGCCACAGCCAATATTAAATAAGTGATAGCGATAGTAATGTATGGGAAGTCAAGACCATAAGAAGTTATATTTAATTTATCTCCTCTTGGGACATAGATGCCATGTAAACGTAGCCTACAACTTATTTAAACTTTAAAACTCATTCTTACTGAATGAGTTACTTACCTTACTCCATGGTAAGAAACATCAGTGGTCCCTGAGTTTACAGAATCTCCTGGTGACATTGATTGGACAGTGCAAAACGAAATATTTTCCTATGTTTCTTCATTTCAAAGAATAAAGATTTCTGCTGTCATTTGTAGAAATGTTTTGCAGGAGTTAATTAAATGTTAATAGACTTACTGTTATTCTATGAACAAAACTTTATTTTTTTATTAATTCACTATTGTTACAGAAACATCAAACCAGAGAGGAGTTTGATCTACATTTTTTTGGTAAAGCTCAGATCTCTTAAAAAGCCTTAGATTCTAATATTCTGATGCCGGAATGATTTTTTCCTTTTCTTTTATATAACTTTTATACAGCTCTATGTATCCACAAGTATTCGCATGCATGCTTGTAACACTTCACTTAGTCTAGTGCTTAGTGTCCTGTAAATGTCCTGCAGGCCATGAGACTAAACACCCCAGAGCTGCAGAACCAGGGAGACAAAACATTCTACTATCTTAAGAAGCCTGGGCCCCCTAGTAGGACAGATTCTGTAAACTAGAGGTGAGCCCACCCCAGCCCCCTTCTTGGGCTCCCTTGTAAGATATGCTAATGTGTAAAGTCTGTGACTTGTGTATGTGATTGACAGGATGTGTGCATTGCAACGCGTGTCACCTGGGTGAAGTGATGCATCGAAAAGGATCCTAATTAAAATGCCAAGGTAACAACCCCCAACCCTCTAACTGTGTCTAGCCTTGTTTTTCCTAAGACCAGGAAAAAGGCATCATTGGGTTTATGAATTTGCAGAACTATTAATATTATCTTTTCTGCAAATCCAAGGAGGGTACTTTTTTTTTTTGTCTTGTGCTTTCTTTCAACTTTTCTAGTTGGGAATCCATATTTCAAGGTAGACTTTACTTTTGCTTTCACACAAATTTATTGATACCAATGCCACTTTTCCCCCCTAGAGAAAAGTTGACGTTGTCCAGGCTATATATCTGTGAATTTGTATCCATATCTAACAAGCAGGAAGGATGTTGGACCTTCCTACCCATTCAGCTTTGTTGGAGAGAGTCAGGGTTGCGCATCCTCTCAGGGTTGGCATTACCACTACTGAAATTTCTGCCTGTGCCAGGAGTCAAACAGATCTTTTTTTTTTTTTTTTTTTTTTTTTTAAGTAGAGAATGATTCAGTTGAGGTAGACTGCTGCCTAGACCTCAGGTTAGTTGGGGTCTGGGACTGTGCATATGAGCGTTGGTTCAACTTCTAGCTGCAGATCCTGGAGAATGTGGCAGTTCAACAGCTACTCCTGTCTGGATTATGCAACATAGATACAGCCAGCCTCTGCAATTGTTTTGTTTGCATTACTTTGGGTTACTCATCATTTTAGTTAGTGAGCACTGCAGGAGCTGACAGTTATTCTTTGATACGCCACATGTCACTATTTATGGGCAGTCACATCCTGACATAGTCTATAGAGCTATATCCCTGCATCACCTACAAAGTCAAAATAGAAAGAGAAACGTCAGTTTCTCTTTAAAATACTTCCTGCATTTATTTTTTAAATGCTGGAGACTGTGGATCAAAAATTCAGTGTTAGGAGGTCAATAAAATAGGACAAGCCATAATTTCAGTTCTAACTTAGATTGATATATATATATATATATTATATATATTTTTTTTGTAAATCAGTGTTGTATAGTGGAAAGAATGAAAACTTCACATGAGGCAACTCTTAAGTTTCTGACAGTTATGGATTCAGGGTGGTCTCAGACATAAGTATTGATCAAAGTTAAGGCAGCCCTTCCAATGTGTTGTGCTATGTAATGTGTCAGTTACTGTGTGCCTGCAGTGTGTCCCTGATGAGGAGACCTAGGCTCAAACTAATACATTTCCTTTGCAACTGGATTAATTTGGTTGCTTTCACTTCACTTTCTGCCCCCAAGAAAGAAAAGGATAGATCTCCTTGAGGCATTTTTTGTGTCTTGCATGTGAGGCAACACTGAAATATGGCAAGGAGTGGTTGAATTCCACTGAAACAGCAATCTGTTCCAGCACCCACACGTGATTCCTGCTCAAAAGGTGTTATGGATCAGGAATTGTGCAGCCAGCAGGACCAGGGCAGTGATCATCTATTTCCTTGTACTGGCACTGGTGAGCCTTCACCTCAAATGCTGGGTTTAGTTTTTGGCCACTCACCACCATTGAGGGGCTGGAGCTTGTCCATGGAAGGGCAAGCGAGCTGGTGAATGGTTTGGGACACAAGTCTGATGAGGAGGAGCTGAGGGAGCTGGGATTAATCATCCTGGAGAAAGAGAGGTTCAGGTGGGGTGTTCTCACTCTATTATTCCCTGATAGAAGGCTGTAATCAGGTGGGGATCAGCCTCTTCAGTTAACAAGTGACTGGACAAGAAGAAATGGTTTGGGTGTTATAAAAACCTTCTTCACCAAAAGTGTTTTCAAGCACTGGATCAGGCTGCTGAGGACAGTGATGAAGTCACCATTGCTGGAATTATTTAGAAAATGTGTAGATGTGTCACTTGGGGCTGTGGTTTCATGGTGAAGATGACAGGCTAAGGTCAAAGTTAGACTTGATGAACTTAGAGGTCTTTTCCAACTTTAACGATTCTACGGTTCTGTGATTTATCCACCTGTCTAAATACTTTCTTCTGATGAGAAGCAGAAGTGTTAATTTGCATTAACTCTTCCTACCTGTATTTAGCTCTACTGCTTCAGAGGAGAAGCCACAGCCTCTCTACTTTCTTATTTTACAAAGCTGATTTCACTAACCAGATGCAGGCATCTGAAGTATGTTAAATCTAATTTCAGCCTGACTAGAAGTTAGTTCCCGTGCCTACAAATTTCTTACTACAAGAGTTCAGAGCACCTGGATGTGGCCATCCAGACTCTCAAGAAGGAGCCATTCCCTTTGTGAAGCTCTCTTGGCACTGTGCTGTCAGAGGTGGGAACTGTGACAGCTTAAGCACAAGTAATGTCCATGTAGCTGCCATTTCTCTCTTCAGGGCTCCCTCATGGTCAGACTAATGTGGCATCACTAGCTGCTGCTGAGTGCCGGCATGTATTGAGTGGAACCATGATACAAGCAGTGAAGCCTTTGCTCCAGACCTGGCTTGGCTGGTGTATGGCTTCCTTGAGTGGGAACTTCAGTGCCTTGGGGTAAATGCGGGAGTTTGCACTCAATTCACTTTCTCTGCCAAAGCCTTTGAAATTCTTATGAGGCTGTGGGATTGCAGTGATCCTTATGCAGATTAAAACAAGATGATAAAACTCAGCAGAGAGGCACTTTTAGATACAGAACTCTTGCAGAGTAGCAAGAAATTGTTCATGTTTTCACTTACACAGCGGACAGGGGCAAGGGTTTGCCTCACAGTTCATCACTCCTCTGTTGTCTTTCATTGACATAGTATCAATGTTGTTCAGGACTTTGAGATGCCCTTTAGTGCAAGTCAGTCTAAACAACCTCTTGAGAGATGCCAAGAGTGAAGTTGGTGGACATGAAGCTTAGAGAAATAAAATAACCTATTTGCTGAGAAATGCTGTGGAATTAAATCAAGTGAGAACATTTGCAATTTGTAAGATTTAGGAGCTAGGTCAAGGCAGGCAGAGGTTTTATTTAATTCTTTGATTGTAAGTCTTAGATCAAAATAAGTGTTTCACTTGGTCCAAGATTAAAGATCTCATTTTCTAAGTAAGATTTAGAATTTGGCATTGATAAGTGAAACAGAGATCAACAATAAGGCTGTGAGAGTATGGTTGGAGACATACCCATGGTTATTTTGAGAAAGGTGTGTGACAGAATGAAAAAGTGACCCAGATTTTCAGGTGTGGATTGACAAGTCAAACTGACTCAAATTCCAGAATCACAGAACATGTGGAGTTGGAAGGGACCTACCAGAATTATCAGGTTCATTTTCTGGCCCTGCACAGAGTGGTCCCCAAGAGTCAGAGAGACCTCAAATAATTAGAGAGCTGGGCAATCATCAACCATGTGGAGTTCAACAAAGGAAAGTGCTAGATTTCACACCTGGTGCAGGGCAGCCCTGAATGTACAGACAGATGAAGGAATGAGAGGCTGGACAGAAAAGAAAGGGACCTGGGGCAATGGCAAGTTTGGCATGAGTCAGCAGAGCCCTGGCAGCCAGGAGGGACAATCATGTCCTGGGGGGCACCAGGCACAGCATCACCAGCCAGGAAAAAGGGGATTATCCTGCTCTGCTCTGTACTGTGGTGACCTCACCTCGAGTGCTGGGGGCAGTTTGGGGCACTACAACATAAGAAAGCTATTAAAGTACCAGAGAGTGTCTAAAGGAGGCCGTGAAGATGGTGAGGGACCTTGAGGGGAAGTTGTATGAGGAGTGGCTGAGGACACTTGGTCTGTTCAGCCTGGAGGAGTCTGAGGAAAGACTTCATTGGAGTCTGCAACTTCCACATGAGGGGAAGAAGAGGGGCAGAGGGAGAAAGGAGGGCCAGACACTGATCGCTTCTCTCTGGTGACCAGTGACAGGATCGAAGGGCATGGCCTGAAGTTGTGCCAGGGGAGGTTTAGGCTGGATAGCAAGTAAAGGTGATAGGGTGATTGGGCTCTGGAACAGGATCCCCAGGGAAGTGGTCACAGCACCAAGCCTGACATGTAGCCCTGTGTTTTGCTTTTCTTCTCTGGTTCCTCTGTGACTGTGCTGCACACTTGGCATGCACCTTGTGGAGCCAGCATAGCTGAGGTGGTGCCTCTGATCTGCTCAGCAGACAGATCACTGATATTTGTCCTCATAGGGACTCGTTCTGGAAAGCTGAATTTCAGCATTCTGCAAGTGGAAAGCAGAACCATTCTTTCCACGGTAATTCATTTAACCTCCTACAGCAGTGCCTATATCAGTGGGGGCAGTAACAGAAGGCAGTGCCCCTCGAGTGGAGCAATGGCACAACATGAATGCTGATTTAGGATGTCAGGTCCTCCCTTGTCTCTTACTGTAGCCCAGAGGAATTTTCTGCCTATAACTGCTCTGGTAGTTTTCTGGGACACTTTCTTTAAAATTTCACCTTTGAGAGTCTGTTAGCAGTCTTGGGGTTGTTTTCTCACACCTCCCAGCCATAAGAGCTGATTTCTGTAAACAGATTTGATATTCCTAATGAAACACAGCAATATGTTACGTGCACACACATAGTCCATGTGTATATATATATATATATATATATAAAATAGATATATTTATATATATGTATATATACATATATTCATCTGTGTAAATGTACACTCATGGGCATGGGTAAGATGTTTATGGCCTCTTGGGTTTTTTTGTGCGTTGCATTTGACCTTGAGCTCCATAGATAAGAAATGCAAGTCAGGTAGAAGTAAAACTCTGATGGTCTTCTTTGTAGTGGCTTCATCTCTTCTCACTGCAGATTTTTATGGTTTTCAATTAAGATTTTGTTATATCAAAGGGTAAAACACTTTCTTGTAATGGTTGCTGTTATTTGATAAACAGAAACCTTTTGAGTGGGGTTTCCCATATTTTCATCTCAGCAGTGCCCTGAAGAATTTCTGATGTGTATTTTTGGACAGAAAATGACAAAAAAAACCCCATACAAACCCTACTAACAGCAAAGTTTTTTTTTATTAAA
Source organism: Petroica traversi (assembly GCA_025920805.1). Lineage (NCBI taxonomy): Eukaryota > Metazoa > Chordata > Aves > Passeriformes > Petroicidae > Petroica > Petroica traversi. Next base: position 671,458 of record JAHLSL010013199.1, read on the forward strand.
TATCTTGAAGAAGGGGTCTGTTCAGCTCTTACTCAGAACAAGAATGTTGAGTACAGCTTTTTATATATAATGCAAGATTTATTATTGTTGTATGCTTCACTGAAGCAGTAGCAAATGCCTCCAGTTTAACTTATGTAAGTGAATCCATTCATTTCCCACAAATTTTATGTAAGTTCAAATAGATTGAGAAAAAACCTTCATGTTATCAGCTCTTTCTCTTCCAGGTTTTGCTCCTTTTTTTGTGCAGATGCACTGTCTTCTTCATCATTTACTGCATGAAACTAAAGTTACGTTTAATCATGCCAGAATGATCTTTCCCATCCCATTATAGTTTTTTTCAGTTCTTTGGGGAGCTCTCTGCACGGTTTGGGACAATCCTGTTGTCATTGGCTCTCCCTCCCACTGAAAAATTTCTGAAATATTTCACCTTTGTACCAAGGTAAAAAAAATTGTCATAGAAATAAAGCTGATTTCTCTTTCTAAATACAAATTCTGTTTCTAAATATAGATGATGTATGATGAGTACTACATGCTTTCTTTAACAGAAGTAAAAAAAAGCTGCATATGGTCAAATCTAACTGGAAAACATTTTTCTTGTTCTACTTTCATTATCATAAAACTGCTGATAAAACGTGTGCAGTGGAACACGCTGGGATGAATTAGTTCAGTAACACTTCCTGTTTCATTAGGATGATTTAAGCCTACAAAAAATGTCATGGCATTAACATTTTATGCAGAGGCATGAAGAAACAGCTGCTGGAAGAATCAACAGCCTTTCTAAAAGTCAGCACTTTCTGTCTGGTTTTATGAGACCAACGGTCACTCTGCAATATTAAAGGATGACTTTGCTGGGAGAATTATGTCCTCTGTGTGATGTTTCTCTTGGGCATCTGCCCAATTCAGGAATGAAACTGCCAACAGATGTGATAACAATCTCCAATCCCTGCCCTTTGGTATGGCTCAAATGTCCATTTCATTTGGCAGATATTCCTAATAAGCTCCCCTCAGGGCAGGTAGCCTTTTAATAATAGCATTTTCCCTTTGAATTTGCCAGAGAGGCCTGTCTTAACATATCGTTTGTGCAGAAGTGGATACTGATTCATGATTGCTGCTTGCCTTCCACCTGTCTCTCCTCTGTCCCTCTCTAGCAAGGTTGTGAGGATGGACTCTTCTCATCCACCAAAGGTCTTCCCCTTTTCCAGCTCCGACTGGACTTACAGGGACTGTCCTTGCACTACCAACAGATCCCCCTGCCCACACTGCTAAAAAGACTATGACTTCCTCATCTACCAGTTTGTACCACAAATTTTTATTTTTGTCATCAATCTTTACTTCCAGGGAACAAGGACAACAGAAAAAGCTGACTCACTCAGACTTCAACAAAAAAGCATTCCTAATTTTAAATCCATAGCAGAAGTCTGCCCAGATGTATCTATCAATCACTTTACAAACATAAACTGTGAGCTAGAGACATGAAAGTAGGACATTTTCCTACGCATACAAATGCAAGTTATTACGAGCAGAGGAAACAGAGGTTTAGACAAACCTCTTGGAGACAAATTCTCTTTATACTAAAAGAATTTACTCAATTTCTTTTCTATACCTTCTGTTTTATATAGAGGACAACATATTGTATGCTTGTTATAGATGTTTACTCAAAAGTTTAGCAAAAAATTCATTATAGACCCTTGTCCAAGTAGCTTCATTTGGAAGAAGCAGCCTCGCAATTGAGTGCAAAAAACAGAAGAAAATAATTTTCCTTATGATTATTGTTGCTACTATTCCTCTCCAATGCCCAGGTCCTACTGATTTTTAAAAAGAATTTTATGCCACAAGACCAGAAAATTGCCAAAGCAACAGGAAAACATGTCTGGTGATTATCTTGCTTGGATGGTTTAAACAGAGCATAGGTTGCTCCTGCAGAACTGCCTGGAGGAACAAGGAACAATGCCATAACAAACATACCCATAGCATGGTAGTCATGAATAAGGTAAAAAATCACAGGAGGAAGCACAGTTTTATTTTTGCTACTGGATAAACAAAGGCAATTAATTATTAAAATGGGAAGATATCACAAAACAAAAATCAAACTGATTCGGTCTAATCCTTTCACAGAATCATGGAATGATTTGGGTCCCTCTGCCATGAGCAAGGATATCTACAAGTAGATGAAATTTTTCAGAGCCCTGTACAACCTGACCTGGAATGTTTTTAGGGATAGGGCATCCACCACCTCTCTAGGCAACATGTGCCAGTGTTTTTACACCCTCACATATGTCTACATATATATCCCAAGGATGGGTCTTGGAAGCAATTCCCAGATTGTTTTCAGTCCAGGCTGAAGTTGCTGCCCTCCACTCTAAATGTACATGTTAAGAGGCTGCCCAGAGCTGCTCACTGGAAAGGTGACAGGCAGATTGAAAGTTCTGTGCTTGAAGGGGACAACAGCTGGGAAGAAGGAATTGCCTGTGCTTTCACAGTCCTACCTTGCACCTGCAGGAACAGGAGAACACTCTACTATACCAAGTGAGACCCATGAACACCTGAAATACATTAAAACCTCCCTACTGGACCAGAAATGCAGAGCTGGGAGCAAATGATGAACTGTGAAATTCAATTGTGTTGGTGAAGTGTAATTTTTCTGCATTTTATTATTCACTGCTCTTTGGACAAATGCTCATTACATCAGAGAGTAGAGCTGCTTCTTCTGCTTAACTGAGCTGAACGTTTACAGTGGGAAAACTAAAAAAAAAAGTCACTCTTTTACATTAAAATGTCATGGGGAACTTGGGACAGTGCTTTCAGTAAAAGCTTCCACTGATGGAGCATCTTCCAACCCTAATGGTTTTGGAACTCCTTGGTAAATTTGAAGTTACTATTCATTTATCCATGCTTCTCTCATGTCATAAATAAAATCAAAAGTTTGGCTTTCGCATAAAAGATTAAGTTGAAATTATGGTTGGTAAGGTTATTGATTGGTTCTTAGGGTTGGTGAAATTTTGTAATTCATGTTTGAGCGTTAAAAGTTAATTCTAAGAGATAAACAGAATTTTAGAGCTCATCTTTTTTTTTAGAAACTCTTGTAAAACCTAAGTAAAATCTTTAGGTGTCCCAAAGAAAGAAATCCTGACCCCTTCAGAAAGACTGTTTTTAAAAACCAGCCGTGGGCCTGTCACCAAGCTCCATGGCAATAATGAATTTCAGTGAGGCCTTTTTCCAGCCTAAAACTTGAGTGACATCACCCCAAAAACTGCCCCTGGAACCCAACAAGCCTTTGGACAGAGGATTCTACATCAATCTTGAACTTCACCAAACAGCCCCTACCTAGGAGGCAGACTGAGGGCGGATCAGGGAGGTAATGGAAAGGGAAAGGAGAGCATAAAACCCTCTGCTCAACCTGAGAGGTGCTCCCACTTGCCTACATTGAACTGTCCAGTGCCTGCTCGGGTGCTGCTCCCTGCAGCTCTCAGGCTTGGGGTTAGCCTAGGCAGGGCCTAGTGCTGGATTGTTAGGCCTGATTTCCATGTTTTCTACTTGAAGTTAACTCAAGTAGAGCACAGCACTGCTGATTCTTGCTGTTGGGTTTTTACCATACTGGTTACAAGAGTCTCTAATCACTGTGTACCCGGTTTTTAATTTTTTTTCCCCTAATTGTTTTTGTTAATAAACCTTCTTTCTGTTCAACTGATTATCAAGAGTTGACTTTATTTTTCACACTCACATAACCCACAAAGTAACTATCTAGATGTGTACTCAGAGACTTAAGCTGCTGTTTAAAACATTAATGGAGCTTGTTTTTTAAATAATTCACCACATAAAGTTATCTTTTTAGAAAATCTCACTTCAGGTGATCACTTCTAGTTCAGTGGTTTTAAGATAGCCAATCCCAGTTATTAAATATTGTGAACTGAATACTCAAACATATGACTTTAAAAAAAAGAATCGTTCTATTCCTCTATGCCTTCAGGGTCTTAAGCTGGTGTTGTTGATATATTTTTACCTAGAGTTGTGAAGGCTAGAAACTTATCACTTCTCTGGGGGAAAGCTAAGAATGTAAAACAATGCCTGCTGCTGCAATGCTGAGGAAAAAAAATTAAATATTAATTAGGTGTAAGAAATAGAAACATATGATTTTCATAATGCATATGATTTTTGTTGTTTGAAATGGAAAAATATAAAGCAAAATTTCTACTTGAAAGGGAAAAAAATTGGTGTCCAGAGTATATAGACTCAATTCTTTTTACAAAACTCTTTTCTCAGAGTACTCCCCCAGCTTCAAATGATGAGTATTTTGTATATAAAATGTAATTTTTTTTACCCATTACAACTATTCTAGGACACCTTTGCATTCAGAAACCTGAAAAAAAAGTTCTTCCCTCTCCCGCCCCCAACACTTGATTTAGGTTCGAATGGATAAGAACTGAAAAAGGAAATTAGGGAAGTTCATAACGAAGAGTACTGCAAGGCAGTGATATATTATTGATTCCTTATGAGCAAAGGCGAGCCACCCTCCCTTTTCCCTGCACTGCTTTCATATCTCTTTGCTGTGCTGTGTGTTACTCCCCATATGCTGCATAAGCTGAACATGTTGGCCTCTTAGATCTGCTGGTGTTTTCCTCCAAGAAAACACTGCCGAAGGCTAAGTTTAGGAGATTTAGTTTCAAACGATAAATCCATCTCTTGAGCTATGAAAATGCATTTGTGGTTGAGGGGAAAATTCATGAGGTCTTTATTGCTTTCCTGCAGTGGTGCCGCATTATGGTATCCCTGCATGCATGAATGAGCACGGTGATAGAATAAGATAGGATTAAAATTGTCCATTCCATTTGGAGGTAAAAGGGAGACTTGGCCTGTATGAAAAATCTGTAGACTGATGATTTCTCAGGAAAACATTTAAAAACCTCCTCAGTTTACAGTAAAAATAGAAATACTTTGATTTCTCACTGCTCTGCAATAACTCAGGTACTGCTTCTTGAATCAGTGACCACTTGGTGCTTGTATCCAAGCCAATAACATTAGCTAGTGTGTGACTGGAATCATGCCTGATTTTCAGTCAAAAAACCATTTCTTTACTTTCCGTATTTTCCATCCTTTAACACAGATGATGAGTTTCAAAAAAATAAATCCATTGGTGGTTATATTTTTTTTTCTGTCTCTGCATGGAACTCTGACTTTTATCCTTGAAAATCTATTGCTGCAATTTTCTAATCATCCCTAGGAAGATATCCACATGTATAAAAGTAAAACTTCTTTTAATGACTTGCTGAAAAACTTTCGAGAGATGAGATAAAATGTGTCCTCTTTAGCTCCAGTGCACTAATTTGATTTGTGTTAGTTCTGTGCACAGAACTCACTTCTGAGAGAGCTGTCTCTACATAAGTGTTTGGTGAGGTTGAAATGATAAATATTTTGTGCATAGAAGATAACTTCTTCCAAGTGGCATCATTCCAGCTCTGTTCAGTTTAAGGCCTCCAAATGAGTTAAATCCTGTGTTTGTGGGCTGCAGTATTCACTTGTGTTATCTGTGGGAAAAGAAGCACCATTGTTCGGCAGAGTGACTATTAAATCACCTAGACCGTAAAAGGATTATATATACACACAAGCTTAAACATAACTGAGTGTCTTAACATTTACACATATCACTCCTAATTGAATTTTTTCACTAAAAATTACAAACATAAACTCAAGAGCCATTAGACTTTCACTTACCCCAAAGTGTAACCCCTGCAGCAGCAGCAGCATGTTAAAAAAAAAAATAGATTCTTTTTCAAAGAGATGTTCCAGGAAGAGGTCTGGCAGTGATAAAAATATGTTTACAACTTTTCTGGGCTAGAAACTCCCTTGATCAGCTACAGTTTGTGTCTGAACTGCCCTGAGTCCTTTGTTAGTCTCTAATCCACCGATCTTCCTGATCAGAAGCCATCCCCATTTGTGAAATGCTGAAATTGAGACAAAGGGTTTTGTCCCATGGAAAAGTTATGCATCAAATGCAGATTGTTGAAGTGTTAAGGTGGCGTCTTAACAGGAGTTTCAGCCTTTCATTCAAGATGCATTTGAACCTGAAAGTGCAAAAGTACAAACAGATTTGGTGGGGTGCATTTCTCTTAAAAACTGAAAGGTAAAAAAGCCAAATTTTGGCTTAAGGCTGACAAAACTTTAAAGGAGTTGAAAGTCACAGATTCTATTAAGTTTTTTGACTTTGACAAAAGGGATTTTGCATGCAGTTTTATATGAAAGAAAATAATTAACAAAGTTGATGGAAAGCAAAAGGAGAATGCATGATTGCCTTTAATCAGAGGCAAACATGCAACTAACATCAAGGTTGTACATATAAAGAAGGAGCTTAAGTTTAAAAAAAGCTTAGGCCCAAAGATCATTAAAACCAGTAGTTCTGTCTAGAATGCAGAGTAGGATCATAATTTCCCTACTAAACTGATTTCTGATAATTTTTTTTAGTCAGTTTTTGCTGGGAGACAATGGTGACTTGTCATATTTGCTGGCACTGGCTGTTTTGTTTGAATCTTTCAGAGAAATAAGTGTCCCTCAGCAAAAGATTTGCAGGTCTCCCATTGCCTCCAGGTATAGCACGTGGCCTGCTGCTTCCATCTGTGCCCTTCTCTAGCTCAGCACCACTCTGGATATGAAAATTTCAATTGCTCAGTAAGGGCAACAAGAAAATGCCTCAGCTCTGGCAGAAATACTGAGAATTCTGTATTCTTTTATTGTGCAATCTGAATCACATTAAAATGATGTTAATTAAGAAACAGGTCAGATTTCATAGCAACCATCCTTTCTTATGCAGCAGTTTTGGAATGTTACTGCTGAGCTGAAGCAGGTCTGACACCCAGGTGAGCTGGTATTGGTGGTATTTGAGGAAAAGGGTAGGATGCCAGGGAGGTCTTGGCTTGCTGGCTGAGAGTGGCAGACACCTCAGAGGTTGCAAATTTTTTTACTCAAAACATTTTTTAAAAGATGTTTTGGTTGGGGTTTTTTTGGGTGTTTTTGTTTTGTTTTGTTTTGTTTTGTTTGTTTGGGGGTTTTGGGGGGTCAGGCGGATATTGGCTGTTTTAGGGTGTTTTGGTGGGTTTTGTGGTTCTTTAGTGCTTTTTAATTTAGTTCTCAGCTCTTCTATTCCTGATAGTGACAGATTTCATCATGTGTTGTTCCTCTGTGACAGGAAGGCAGTATACACAAACACAAAATTCAGAAAATGTTGAGAGAAACCAGGAGAGAAGAACAGTGTGGGCAGTGCAGGATAAAAATTTCCTTGGGAAATCACACATAGGACTAATTTTTATGGTTTTTAAAAAGCAAATTAATCTTAATTCTTTGAAGTAGTTAAGACCACCCTTTGCTGGCACAACCTTAGCCCTAAAAGCTTCTTGATCAAGAAAAAATGGAAAACATCAGCTCAACAGCTTCCTCTGCCACACAATAAATCGCACAGCCTCAGAGTATCATAGTTATGTAAATTATCTGGGGTAAATGCAATTGTCTGCTCCTCTTGGCACTTGTCATTTCTACAAAGTTATTGATATTTCTGCCGGACCTGATGACTGGCACAGTTGTTACCACTCAGTGGAGCTCAACAATGCTGGGTAGACCCAGGATTTGGAGCCTGTCCTGCCACTGAGCCACCAGGAATCTCCCTTCAGAGTAAGGTGGGAAGAAGGGGAAACTGACATATCCCAGTGCTGACTGTAATTTCCAAACTTTTCAGATTCTGGTACTTCCACTTGCCTTTTTTCTGAAAAGGCCATAAAGGAAACCTACAAGCTGGTGGTGGTGCTTCTGAACTCCCTCTGTCGAAATAATGCTTAGGCATTCTTCTGATATTGCAGTCACCTGCTTTAAATTTGTCACCAGTTTCGAACACTTACCAAGTAATCCATGAGAAAGGATATTTTGGTTCTTCCCCAGTTATCCCAGCCAACAGGACTTCTTTTCCTCCATCCCAGAGTCAGCATTTTTTAAAAAATTATTTATTTCTTTCTTTATTTAATGTAAAAGTTTGTGTAAAAGTTTATGTAAAAGTTTAATGAAAATATTTGAGATTGTCTGATTCTGTTGAACCAGTCTGCCTATACAATTCTAATGGTTCCTAATTAATTCTTGCCGCATATATGCGGAGTAGCTCTTATGCAACAATGAAGGATTAAAATTTTGCACTGGTTAGCAGAGACATTGATGATGTTTAAAGCAATTTAAAATCCCTTCTGTCCATGAGAGCAACTTCTTTTATTTCATGAAGAAAACAGAATGTGGAATGCAAAGCTACCTAAATATTAATTCTTATCATGAATGTTCCAGTGTTGTGCTGAAAATGGCCTTTTGGTTGCTTTTTGAAAATCAAATGGCTGCTTTGTTGTTTCTCTGACAATATATCTGCTTTTACAAAGTTCATGAAAGTTGGTAGGTAAGAAGAGTCAGTGTTAGCTATTTTTGTGATTTTCATTGAAGCTACTATGATTTTTCACATGAGCTGATCCTTAATCTCATTTTTCACTCATGTGGCTCATTTCCTGCATCTTCTTCCACAGCTGAGTGCATTACTCACCTTCCCCAGATTATCCCAGGTGCTGTCTCCAGCCTCTCAGCCTGCAGATTCAGACTGATCTGCTGAAGCAGAGCAGCACTCAGTGGTTATTTCCATAGACAGACTGTGGCACACAGAGTTTTCCACAGAAAACATGGATCAAAGTCAAACTGAGTTAAATGCAAGTTATTTCTAGAATTATCTGGCCATGGAGAATCACTGCTTATTCTTACAACGCGTGGCTCCATTGCAGTCAGTGAGCATCAGGTTCTTAATTATCTTCAGAGGTTAGTAAATAATTCCCTCAAAACATTTAATTCTGAGAGGTGGAAGAGTGGGTAAATCCCTAAGTATGTGCAAATGCATTTTCACAAGCCCATTTTCTAGTAAATGCTTGCAAGCCTTGAAGCTGTGCAAAAGCTGTAGAAACAAAGTCTTTTTCAAGGCATGATGATCTAGCCTTGCCACATGGGAAGATAAACCCTGACCAAATTGCTTCTTTCAGGAGAATTCATGTCCATAAATGGATTAAAGATGGATAGCCAAGACAGTCTTTTCAGTAACAGCAGAATGACAAATGCCTACAACTTCCCATGTGTCCAGCCCAAGAGCACTGTTAAAATTTAAAAGCTCTAACGAACTGCATGGTGGACAGATGCATCAGAAATTAAAGTAAAGGAAAGAAAAATAACATTTGATGAAGAGAAACTATTGCTTGAGAGTCAAACACATATTGATAGAAAAGCAGGCCAAGTATTCTTTGTAGATCTTTGTTTCTGTTAATGTCTGTTTTCAGGAATGATAGCTAATGCTAATAGGGAGGATTTTTTAGGAAAGCCAAGAATGGAATTGTTAATCAGAATTTCTGTAAATTTATAAATGTGTGATTTCTAAATGACACCCATGCCTTTGAAGATCACCTTTCATTTCCCCAGCTTTATGATAGTAGCACTGCTTTAAAAAAAAAACAACAGTTGGTGTGTGCTAAAGTTCTCACCAGATCTGTTCATTAAGGTTCACTGTCATCTGGCATCTGGAAAAAGAAGCCCTGTTCCTCATATTCTCTATTTCTTCATAACTGAGAAATTCCTTAGAATTAATTCTTAAGAATTAAGCCAGACACCAAAGCAGCTGACTCAGAAACAGCTACACAAAACCACAGGCTCTGCTTCTGTCTGTGCATGCTTTGCAGCAGCCGCTGAGCTGAGAGAGACGCCTCTCACTCTGTCACCCAGCTAACAGCCTGTCCTTGCAGCAGTCTGTACCTGGGATCCAGCCCCACACCAGAAAATGTCTTACTTTGAATTCAGTGTTTAGTGAAGAATATCTTAACTTAAAGGCAGTTTTCAACCTTAAATACCCAGATCTTACCCAAGATTTAAAAACTTCTTTCCTCCCAGTTACACCTGTGACTAACCACTTCATTTAGTGTACAGCTTAAGTTTTCTTTTTATAGTATTATTGAATTACTCTGTCCAATCTGGAGTCGCTGGTGTCCCCTGAATATGCCTGGGTAGAACTTTATTCTATCCAGAAGCAAACAGACTAATTAATAGTCTTGATACTTATCTGAATTATTAATTGATGACATATTGTGGCAAGCACTGCCTTTCAGTTGGGCAAATATTGTCATGTGCACTTTGTATGACTGCAGTCTAAAATACACAAATAAAAAGGCATGGAAATAATGCTATCTTGTTTGAGACCAGAGTGATGATGGTCAGCCTCTTTATCAGAGATTTCAAGGAAAACGTGCTTGGCAGGATTAGTCACAGTGCAGGCTGCAATTGTGCCTGCTCCAGCATGGAATCAGGCTTTTGGATCTGGTACTTGGAATAGATCTTCCTGCATTACTCCAGGATAATCCTTAGATCACCACAAGGCTGGCAGGAAGGAACAGCTAAAACAGCTGTGCTAAAACCTGGAGGATGACAACTCACATGGTTTTAAAAAGTGGTCTCTGGCTGCTGTAATTGTTTTTCAAAAGCAAATCAGAGAAAAAACTCCAGCAAATCTCTGCTCAAAAATACCACCACAAATGAGCTTGGAAGGACTCAGCAGGGACAGAATAGAGCTGGCTGTCTTGATGACATTGATTGATGATGCCTTTTGAACAAAATCTAGCAAAACCCAATCAACAATGGAGCCAACCCAACCCACACAACCAGCACTGTACTTTCTCTTGGGATATGGTTCAGCCTAGAAGAGGACCATACCCAAGTCGTTGTTCTACTATAACTGCAGGAATTTTAGGAGAAAGTGGGGTCACAAGCTTAAGGCAAAGAGTGGAAGGGGAAAGACATCAGGAGGAGGAGAAAGCAGTGCACAGAAATGGTGTGGGGGAAATGATTTTTTTCTTTCTACTCCAATAACGAGGAGAAATAATGTGGAAGCCCTGCTAGTGATGCTGTCAGGGCAGCCTCTTGCAGGGCTGAGAAGAGCCCTGGCACCTGGGGTCCCTCCTTGTTGGGCGACACTGGAACCCACCAGGTGAGCTGTCCCTGCCATGTCAGGGAGTGGAGGGGCTGTGGCTGGTGCCCTGGGCAGAGACACCTGTCACTGTCACCACTTCATGCTCCAAGTCCTCCTGGGGCTGGAGCCACTCTGTGGGGATAGGCACAAGTGGGGAGCAGCTGTGACCCTCACAAAGGGCAGCCTCCATTGAGCCAGCTTCTTCCTCCTCCATGGAGATGGTTGGGCTGCTGGTGGGAGCTCCCACCCATGAGCTGGAAGTCAAGGATCTGGAGCTGCTGGAGCTGCTGCTGGCTGCTGGGCTGTCATCCTCATCCACAGCAGCGTGGGAGCACAGTAGCCTCTGGGCCCACTCACTGCAGGGTCTCACAATGATGTTGATGGTGCCCTGGACAAGTGGCACTGTGTGTTCCTCCAGGACATCCTGCAAAATCTCTATCATAATCTCATCATTTGGGCCATAGGTGCAGAGAAAATGCACAATGCAGCACAGTGTGCCCTCTATCAGCCACCATTGTTCACTGTACATGGTCTCCATTCTCTGATGCAGCCAAGTCCACACGGGGTCCAGGAGAAGCTGTTGTTGATGGAAAAGTTCTGCCCAGACCTCAGGCAGGACACTGCCCACAACCTCCAGCCCTGAGCCCTCCTGCCCTTCTGGAGACACTGTCCCCTGTGGAGATATTGAAGGGGACTCCACAGGAGAATGGGAGCTGCTCCCATTCAGGCTGTCAGGAGCTCGCTCTGCCTGGTTGCTGGCATCTGGCAGCTCCTCAGAGGCTGTGATGGATGTCTCCAGATAGTCATCTTCTCCATAATCAGAAAACTGGACAGTCACTATTGTTCTTCTGCAGAGTGGGCATACTGGATTCCTCTGCGTCCACCAATGCATATGGTTCAGGAAGACCTCGTGGTGACAATAAAAGTCATCCCAAGTGTCCTGGCAGATGTGACAGCTCTGGTTTGTCTCTGTGGCCATCTTGGTGCTCTGCATCACGGTGGGAAGAGCAGAGGATAAGGAGCTGCTCCCCTTGACTGTGTCACATCTGGAGGAGGGAGAGGCCATGGTCACTGGCTCTCCTGGGGCAGGGAGGAAGAAATGGCCAAGCCCTTGGAGAAAGCCACCCTCCCAGCTCCCTGAGTCCTGTCACCCACCCTGCAGCCCTCCCAGTGGGACATTTTCCTTCACAGCTCACCCTCAGTGCTGCATCTGCAGTGCCCAGCTGCCTGAAGCAGGCAGTGATGGCTCTGAGACTGGTACAAAGATCTGCCAGTAACAGGCATCACCCAGCAGTAGAGAGCCTGGCTTGATCCTCCGGACCTCACAGTGTTGCTTGGATGGAGTTCAGCTGGAGGCAGACTGGCCAAGGCTCTGCCAACTCCAAATACAAGCAGTGAGGAGGGATAAGAGTTCGCAGTCCATCTGATCATGATGTCACAGCCCACTGCTTGGCGGTAGCAGCCTCCACATGCCTGTGTTGCCACAGAAATCTTTCTCTCCCTGCAGGCACATAACATCCAGTAAACTGGGAAATTCATGCTGGAGATGTGACCCTTTTTCTCAGGAGGGGCAGAGACCAGGTTTCCCTTCAAGACTTTTGGCATCTCTGTGTTCGATGGCTTCAAACCCCATCTGGACAAAGCCATGAGCACTTGGTCTAACCCCAATATCAACCATGCTTTGAGCTGAAGGTTAAACCAGAGGTTCCCTGCACTCACATCTGTTCTGTGATCTTTCCCTAATCCTGTGAGAAAAAAACAAGCTTAAGATGGTGATCAGCAGAGTCCATATCAGCAGCTTTAGAGGGGGTAAAAAAATACTGGGGTTTGCATTCAAATCTTACTTTTTTGCAGGACTTGTCAAAGTGTAATTTTCTCTCTTCATACAGCCTTGCTCCTCATTACAGCACCACGCTCCTGGCAATGCATGAGATGAGCTCAAACTCAAATAGTCAAAAGTACTTCCCTCTGTGTTGATGGATAAACTACAGTTGCAAGGCATGTTTAAGATTAGTAGACTAATCATCAATTGCCAGAGCTTTCCTATAGTCTAGGTAGTGAATTCTGCCCATGTAATCCTGCAAATGGGAGCAGTTAAAAAAACTTTGTATTTTCATAGCAAAATGCTCGTTTTTATTTGAGATCCACTTAACAGTGTAGAGAGAATGCTGTTCAGATTAAACTTCCAGAAATAAAATATTTTCTTGGTATTTTAATTTCTGAGAGAAGTCAAGCTCTTCTCAGGCAGCAATGACTGGACTGCCAGGATCATTTCTGCCACACACTGCACTACAGTGACAGTATGACTCTCAGCGTCCTCAACAAAATTAGAGAAATCTTAATTTTTGAAGCGGGACTCAGAGAGGTAGTTTGGGTGCTGTTTGTGAAAGAGAGTGGATTTGACCCATGGTAATGTCAGAGAGGATCTCAGGAAAAGGATTCTGTCAAAAAAGAGATTGAAAAAAGGCAAATGAAAGGAAAACAAATAATAGATAGGAAATCTTATTAGCAGTATTTTGTTATAGATGTGTTTTTAGCTGTGTTTTTCATTCTATTAATTTAGTAATTTTACTCATATTTTTTATGTTCCAAGTCTGTAAAATCACAGGTCTGTGAATCAGCTCAAGGTCAAATTTTTCCTTATCTGCTCTTCGGTGAACTTCCAGTCAGGACTTTCTTATTTCTTCCCTTTTAAGAAAAGAAACTTTACATATAAATGTCTTCTGTCACAGGACATCAAACATATCCATATCTTGCTGTTTCGAAAGCACAGGGATTGAATGCTGGGGTTTTTTCTGGGTCCATTAATTATAAAACATACGTGGATTCTGGGGGGTGAGAAAAGCAGGAAAATATTCAATGGTATCTATTTTCCATTTATTGGGCATGAATCTTCCAAGAAAATACATAAGACAATGACAAAAAGCTTTTGGGTTTTTTTGTGGGTCCATAATCTCAGGCACAGCATCCTGGGGACAGGACTGAGCTTGTACTTCAGTGACTCCTATCACATCTACTCCACTGAAATGTCATTTCTAAGCAAAGCTGAGCTGCTGATGGGCTGGGTTTGTGCAGATTCTTTGGTACATATCTGGCCTTTAAAGTGGTTTTCTACTCCCACTGCTGGAGTGGCTGATGTGAACTCCTGAAGAGAATGAACATTTTTATTTTAAGATGCTAAAATAAAAGTTTTAGCACTGCAGAAAAAACATGAGCAATGAGATTGCAGTTTCCCACCAATTTATGAATTTTTAAATTATTTTAATACTGAAAATATTCCTGTGATAGCTTAACAATTCTGTTGGCTTTCCTCTGCCATCTGCCCCCGTCAAGAGTGGAGTGGGAAGGTTCAGAGCAGGTGGTGGGACTCTCTGGTGTTTCCTCGGCTGATGGAGGGTGAGGGTGAGGTTAGTCTGAGGCACTCAGCTGTCTTTGCACCTTTGATGGGATAACTGTGCTGGCACTCTGCCCATCGCGCTTGAAAAGCGCAATAGCCGTTCCTGCCAGCTGATATCCCCCAGGCTCTGGGTGAACCAGACACTGAAACATCCACTTGGCATTAATGAGTGGCCTTACTGCCTTCCAGATTTCCTGATAGTGACACGTGCTAAAGCTGCATGGGGCTGCAACTGTGCCCTTGCAGGAGGCAGTGGCCCCAAGGTAAGCCAGGCATCTCTAACATCATTGCTGTGGCTGGCAACAGGTACCTCTGGTTCTCTGGTGGGTACAGCTTGTTTCTGGCACCGACAAGCTGTCTAGGCTGCAAAACTCCCCTGAGCATTGCTCTGTTTTCTACTGAGCTCCATTTCTTTTGAATGCAAAGTTGCCTGTGGCTTTGCCATCTGTTCAGGTGGCTGTAGTTCTTCTCTAAGAATTCTGCATGTGTGTGTAAAGTGATGTATATAACGTGGATGTGCATGTCATGTTTGTTAGGCTGTGAGAGATTTTATGTGTGTGCATCCTTTGTTACATCTTCTGCCTTTTTGTGAAAAATAAAGGAAAAGGGGATAATTATATTCTGTAAATAACTCTGTGTTTGAACAGCCATAGGAATGGCACAGCCTGTAAAAAAAGTATTGTTGCATTAAATAGAATGTGCTAGAAGTTCATCCTACTGTTCATATTTGGAGTCTGAAACAATTTTCTAACACTCAGATAAAGCCCAGGTTTCCCCAAACGGTTAGTTCCTCTTTCAGAGTTTTAAAAGAGCTGGATTTTTTAAAATTTTGCCTATCTTAGGCAGAAGAATTTATGGCCAGACTACAGCAGTCCTCAGAGATTTTAAAGTATTTCTCATCTGCTTCAAATCCTGAATAAGCGCCCTTCTGTCTGAGAAGTCGCCACTCACTGGACATCAGCTACCCACAGTTTTTTCAAAAACTGGTCTCTCATGACAGTGACTATATGGAAAAGAAACTCTACTGTGAGAGATGTCTTTCACTTATGCACAGGTGGATTTTTATATTGACGATTTTTCTACATACAAATTATTTCATGGCAGTTTTACAATTATTTTCTATGTGACTGAATACGTAGTAGCATTGTCTTCATTTTTTGCCCTCAGTGCAAAGAAGACTCAAATCACAAACAGTAGGAAGCCAGACTGTCAATTATCTCTTTTTTGAAAATGAATTGGTAAAGCCTATCTACTGAAAATATGAATTTTTTGTGATTCATTCCTCACAGAAGCTATCTGAACTAAGGTAGATTAGCAAAGTACTTTGAAGGGGCATGAAATGCAGCTCTTCAGATTTCTATTTAAGTGTATTTTTCTTGCTATCTCTTTTGCCTCCTCCAACTGCATAGAAGAACTTAGTGAAAAATAGAGTGCAGATTAAACTTGATATGGCTCCACACCATGAGAAAGCTTGGTGGCAAAGATAGCCTCAGGTGCTTGTAGTTACCCATTTTCCCTCTGTACTTCCATTTTCTACCCAAAAGAGGTACTGGCAGAATACTAATGCTGTCACACTGGCTACTACCTGTTCAAAAAGTTAGTGCTGGAGCAAGTTCCACAGAGAGCTTGTAGATTCTCCATCCCTGGAGATACTAAAAAGCCTTCAAGGCTAGTCCTGCACAACAGCTTTGAGGTGTCTCTGCTTCAGCAAGGGAGTTGGGTCAGATGACCTGCAGAGGTCCCTTCCAGCCACAACCAACCTGCTGTTCTCTGAAAACTGTAGAATTGTTGCCCTTTTCAGGCCAAACTAGGCTATGCCTGGCAGTCAGATCTTTTGACACGATTGGTGGTACAGGGCAACACCTGGTGTGGGACACCACCTATCAGTGAATAGATGCTGGTGCAGGCAGGAACTTCTTATGCTAACATTGCTGCTGAAGACGTAAGTAAATAAAGACATCACCTCACCAGCAGGTTCAGCTGTTCAACTCAAATTAATTTAATTCCAGGCAAATTTAGAGGGTGAAATAAACAAAGTGATGAGTGTGTGTAAGCTCTCACGCAGTCTCAGGTTTCTTGGAAGAGTTGGATTAGCATTAGCACAACTCATGAAAAATATACACTGCCTAGGACCCAAACCATGAATGAGTTCTGAAAAATCTTGTTTGAAAATCAACACCCTTGGGAAAGAAAACATTTGCAAAAATAACATTTCTTATGAGTCTTACCCTGATTGTGGTTTTAATAGTATTTTAGTCAAAGAATCAGCTGCTGGACTTAAAAACACTGTTTCTCAGCAGGCTCAATGGATGAAAGTTAAGAGTTGGTTGTAAAGAGGCTCAAAGCACTTTAGGATAAACAGCTCAAGGAGTGATGGCGATGTTTTGTTAGTGAGGGTGGAAAAAGAACTGCTGGCTGTTGCTACCCATGGTGCACACAGCATTGCCAGCAACACCTGTAGTGTAAGGGTCCTCTTCTTCTCTGTGGGAAATGAATGAGTGTTTCTTTCCCAGCAAGGTAAGCTGAAGCAGCTGAGTGTTGCAGAATTCCAGAAGATAAGGGGGCAACCTGTGTGTCTCAAACACTGAAAGCTGGATGGCCATGGAGCCAGCCAAGGACTGTTGGCCTTTACAGACAAGGATTGTTTGTGATGACCAAAGACTGTTGCTTTTGACACAGCCATAGGAAAGAACAAGGTTTGGCTAGAGAAGCGGGGCCAGGCAGAGATAGGGCAGCTCCTCTAAGGGACAAACATCCTTGTTGGAGTTCCTGGAGATAAGCACATCGTGGTACACAAGAGACTCAGGAATGAGGACAAGAGAGTCTTCTGCTTCTTAGAAAAATGTTCTCATCGAACAAAGGGAGATCCATTTTTGGTGGTACAGCGGAGTCTCTGGCCAGCATAGCATTTGACACAGCAGAACACAGGGTTGTGAGATTTCCTTATTTCCAAATTACATATTTCCTCTTCAACATCAGACAGCCACTCTGCTAAACCCACCTTAGCAGTAACCAGAAATTGATGCTAATTCACTCTTGATTTACAATACACTCCTCCTAATTTTATATGAAAGATGCACGTGAATACCATGTTGTGGCAATATTCATACACCAAACCCCTTGAAGTCGCAGACCATAATGTTTTTGAATAAAAGATACCACAAAACTAGGCCAGCTACATGCTATGATCCATCTGGTCAGGGCCCAGGCAGCAACAAAGAGCATTGCTATAAACAACATTTTGAAGACGGAATAACAGACTGGAGGCAAGTCTCAGATTTTGCACTACATAAGGTGCATTTGAAAATGAGCACCTCTGAAATTTGCCTCTCTCAAATTTGTGCTGCAGGTGGAAGAAAGCATATTACTGAGATTTGTGAAGAACGTGAAGATGTAAAAGTTAGGGCCACAATGGAATAGAGAGGCAGAGTCATATTAAAAGCAACCTTAAGGACAACAGGACAACTCTATTTCATTCCTACACTTTATCAACAATATATCCATTTTTAAGAAAGCTCAGAGACATACTCAGGGTGCTGTGGATAGCAGTGGCACTGAGCTAAATCAGCGCAGCATGAAAGTGCATTGGTGGCTACAAAACAGCAGTTTGTAAATGGTTGAGGTGCTTAATGCACTTAGATATACTTTATATGGCTTTATGGTGTGTTCATTTCATTCCAATGGCCTGGTCCAAGTGCCAATGCCATTATATGTTGCCACATTTGGATGTTTTTGTAAGAAATTTATTTAAGTACTAAGTCATCATACACTTGACAGTGAGAATTTTGCCCTATAAAGTGGTTAAATTCCCCTCAAATTAAATTGCACACTGCTCTGCTAAAAGCTCCTGTAAAGAGAGAGATTTGCAAAGTATTTTGCCAAATTGTAAAGCTAATAAAATTTTTTTGCAGTAAAATATAGCTAAGTCCCACTTTGTCTACCCAAGTAAACTTCAAAGTCTGCTCAATTCCTCTGAAACTTGGTGTGGAAGCAGTTAAATGCACTCAGGAACCAGATATGTCTGATATGGGTTGTTTTACTATTATTTTCATCACAGAAATGATAATTCAAGTTCAGAGTGCTTTATGGGCACATGAAAAGCACATGATCTCTCAGCTGTAAATGTCCTCTGTGTGTTTGGGAATATTTTTTAGGTAAGTCCTATTGCCAGGAAAAATGAGAAGTAACTCCTGCGAATTAATTATTCTAGCCAGTATTCTTCATGACAAGAAATTCCAATTTCTGGAGTTTTAAATTCCAATATGTTTACTTAGGGTATCTCACGAGTAATTGGTTTATGCTAGGGAAGTGTATCTACACATTGTCTCCACCTGTTCAAAAATGCTTCACTTTGTTAATTATACCTAACTGATATCCCACTATAGGAGAAATGTCATCCTTTGGAATCCAGTAAAAGGACATTTTCCATTTTATGTCGTCTTAGTAGGACATGCTTGCTTTTAGCGCAACAGACATGACAGCACTTTCAGAAATGCTGCTGTGCCTGCTGAGGGATCCATGTTGTTCACTTTGAGCATGAGCAGTGTGCTTATGAATATTTCAGCCAGTGATCTTATTTCACCTGGGTATACGTAGGAAAGCAGATGTAACATTTTGATCAGCATTACTTACGGGTCAAAGTGAACCTTGACAATGATTTCCACCTGCTTCTGCTCCTGCAATACTGTGGATGGGAGGGTAGGTCACTGCCTACTTAAGGTCCCTTAAATAGGGAAATTTTAGGTTCACTTTCATTACTTAAAAGCTATTTAGGTTATGATATATTTTCTGTTGTACATAAGTATTTTAAGACACCACTAAAGAACTGCAGAAAACAAGAGCACATACTGTCTTTCCTGTACAATTCACAGTGATGTGTGGATTTTGTCATTTGAAGACAGTGATATTAGTGGACATAGAAGAACATTATATTTACAGAGCCAGTGAGGTTCTGAGTGTGAATCTGCCTCAAGTGTAAAGATCATGCTCTGTATCTAAGCTGAACATGTCCATGTCTATGAATCTGTGGGTGTGTGCTGAGTATTTTGTTCCTGTCTGATGTGTTACCCTCATAAAGCTGGTCACCCTGGCAATTCTGAAGTAAAAATAGTGAGCCATTCATCACACTGTGGACAGGGACTAGCAGTTCAAGCATTTTGGCACAGCTTATCAACAGCCATCCATACTGGGATGAAAACAGAAATAAAGACAACAGTTCTGGGATTTCTTGGGTGCTCTGAGATAGGAACAATAGAATCATCATAGAAAAGTCAAGGCTGGAAGGAGCCTTTAAAGGTCAATCAGTTTTACCCCCATTGTCATAGGCAGGGACACTTTCAATAGACCAGGTTGCTCTGAGTCCTGACTGACCTCAAATATTTCCATGGATGGGACACCACCACTTTTCTGGGCAACCTGTGCCATTCTTTAACCACCCTCATTATAAAATCTGTGGCTTACAAGTAATCTATAAGCTAAGAGGAGGACAGAGTGCAAACAGCAGCCATCAGTTCTTAAAATTGTTCCTTATACAGTTAAATGTGGTGATATTCACAGCACAAAATATTCAGGGTCTTCAGGTGTTCTGTGGTTTGAGGTGCAGCTGCAGACATCTGAGACCTGCATGTCTCAAGAGGGCTGAAAAAGCCAGTTTGGCTTGTGCAGAGCATTTACCTCCCTCCCACAGCCTGACTGGACCAGACCCCCCATGGCTGGCCCCCTCCATATGTGAGCAAGGATGCTGCCTGGAGGACAAAGGGAAACTCCTGGGAAAGGATTACAAGCTACCACAAGCTCCCAGTGGCAGATATCTAGGTAAATAGGAATATCTATTTTGACTTGGGAAAAAATCCTACTCTCTAGGTGACCATGACCTTTATCACAAAAAAACCCAAAAAAACCAACCAACCAAATAAACAAAAAAAACCCCCAAAAAACTAAAATAAAAAAAAAGATGAGATACTTTAGAAATATTTGCATTTGTGCTCAATTAATTTTCATTATTGTTTTTAAAAAACAATGCATTTAGAAATTCTGTGTGCTGTTACTCACAAATTGCTTCAACAAGGCCTTGGTTATCCTGTATTTAATTATTCAAAACAACACAATCAATTATTTCTGGATAAGATTTATGGACAGTTTATTTTCAGTCTTTAATATTCGTACTTAGATAAGATAATTTTCATTGAATGCCTATGGCTTATATGTCCTGCTGTGTGCTTCTGTCCTTCAACTGCAGAAATTCCTGAACTTGCACATTGTGAATTTGAGTTCACGGGGTTTTTTAAATATAAAAGATCCAGATTTCTTGTAAACTTTTGCCAGTGAAAAAGTTCACTAGCATACCAATGGAAATAAAAAAGGTAGGGTACTAAGGTGACAAACTTACCTGAATTTTCTTTTTCTTATCCTAATAAAACACTCTCAAAGCATTTACATTTTAAATTACTTCAGTCAAGATTTTTGTTGAATTAAGAAAGTAATATGAGAAGAGGATAGTACCCTTCTGGTGTGTTTTGTAGAGAAAAATTTTAAGATTTTCAGGCTGGATTTGGTTTTTAGTGGCAACTCTCAGAATCATCTCTCCTCTGAACAGCAGACTGTACAATTCAGAATGCATAACAAAGCATCCTATTAAGTGTGTATCACAGATTAAGTGATAGCTATTTAAAGTACAGAGGGAACATCAAAGGCTTCACAAGATTCATTTGCTGCCCTTTGAATAAGAAAAAACGTGCAAACACAGTGCAAAGCCTGCCAGGATCACAGTGAAAGGAGTTCAGACTGTGCCTTACAGCAAACCAAAGAAAGGCATTGAGGAGCAAAGCAAACACACTGAGTGCGTCCCTCCTTTCCCAAAATTTCATTTGTCCTGATGCACCCATCTCCCATTCCATCTGTAAGCCCTGGGACAAACCTTGCACAGACAAAATCCCCCTTCCTGTGGCTGACAGCTTTTCTGATTTGTAACCTCACTGAAGTGCTCCCAAATATAGTGCAGAACCATTTAAAAATGCCTCTTGTTTGTGCCTGAGTATGCCCTTGCTGTGAAAAAACTCTGGCCGAGAAGAGTGACCAGCCCTGAGTAGCCACGGGCTGGTTTCTCTTTTTTTCTGAGAAGGTCATTTTATTGCTGGATGTCCCTCTTCTCAGGTTTCCTGTCCATTCCTACACTGAAACATGGTAGCATTTTTGTAAGAGTGGTGTCTAGCAAAGCAGGACTGTCGTCCCTTTATGTCAGGTTTTCCTCCGTGTCCAGCCCTGTGTCCAGCAAGCCATGGGAGAGCTGAGGCCTTGCAGCTCCTGCACACAGAAAAGCAGGAAGTTTTGCTTCAAACCTATATTCAAACCCACATCCAGAGAATGCGCCATGGAGCACAAGTCTTGTGAGGAGTGACTGAGGGAGGTGGGGTTGTTTAGCCTGGAGAAAAGGAGGCTTGTGAAGACCTATTGCCCTCTACTTATCCCTAAGAGGAGGTTGTAGCCAGGTGGGGGACAGGTTCTCATCCCAGGTAACAAGATGTAAGAAAAGAGGAGACTGCCTCAAGCTGCACCTGATGAGATTAGACTGGATATTATGAAAAAATTCTTCATGGAAAGATTGTCAAGCAATGGAGCAAGATGCCCAGGGCAGTACTGGAGTCACCATCCCTGCAGGTAAATAAATGACACCCGGATGTGTCACTAGGGGACATGCTTTGGTGGTGGCCTTGACAGTAATGGGCTTGATTATCCAAGTATTTGGACTTGATTATTTTAGAGGCTTTTCCCAACCTTAATGATTCCATGATTCTGTGAAAAACAAGCTCATAACCTGTTATGGCTCCTGTAGCTGAGTCAGCCTCATCCCAAATCACAACCTTATTTGAGGTGATTTCCACCTCAGGATGGGCTGAGTCTGTGAAGCATCTGAGTGAGGGTGTGATTCACATAACAAATTTTCCATCAGAATGCTTAACTTGCTGCAAAATCATCAAATAATTTATATTGGAAAAGACCTCTAGAATCTAGTCTTATGGTCAGGTAGTTAGATATTCAGTCTGAATTTGAAACTGTCCCATGGGCTCAACAGGGATTCTCCTCTGCTTCCTTTCAGGAATGTGCTGGGGGCCAGAACTATCTCTCTACCCACACAGGAGCGTTCACAGGAGGTGCACACCTTTTTCTACCCACAGCCTTCATTGGGCAGTGATTTAAGACATTGCCATGATGAACTTGAGGGCAGACACTTGAAGAGATGTTCTGGATGAGTTCTTTCCTTTCTCTCTCTCCCCTTTGCCTCCTTCCTCAAGCAGTAACTGCTCTGGTAGAACAAACACAGTTTTCATTCTTTTTACTGCAGAGATAGAGTTAATCCTATATGCACAACAAAATATCTCTAATGGTGATGTCTGACTGTAACTTCCATGCAGACAAATGCTTTTGACCTCGACCACCACAACCTGGTTCAGTGCCCACTAAATTACAATAAGCACCTGCTCAATCTCTGCCGAATTGCCCTTCTTCACTCTTCCAGTGATAGCTACGGTATTTACACTAAACAACAAGATTTTGTCCAGATAGTATTTTTTCTGTGTTTGAAACAAATAGCTTAGCTATTTTGATCATTCAGAGGAAAAAAATCAGCCTCTTTGATGCATAATCAAAATTTTCAGTGTTTTGTAGCTCCACAAACAGTCAAAGATTTGCTAAATTTTTGCTTTATTGACTATTGCTAAAGCTATCAATATACAAGTTGATAACTTTTATTCTGAGTTTTTGATTTTCTAGTGGCTTTACTGTCTTACTGATATTCTTTTTAAATGTTTTATGCACTGACAAATGGCTTTTCCTCCATGGACGAGATTTACTTTTAAATTACTTCAACTTTCATTAAATAGTTTCTTTTTTGTCCAGATGATTATTCTCACCAATTTCTGTTTTTCTGCTGCTCCCAAATTCTTATTAATTTCATGTCATATCAGTAAAAACCCCCAAAAACCACACACCCATTTTGAGAGATGTAGTCTGAAATAAGTGATATGCACTATTTAGCAGTTTGCTCAGCAGAATTGGCAGCACTAGTTGTCCATTTGCACTTTTATGGGGTTAGCAACAATCTGTAACTGCTAGAACTGAGCTAAAAGCAGTAGCCAAGGCACTTTTGAAAAGAAATTGAAAATGTTGTCTTTTCATTCCATATATGGTGCTATGGGGCAAAGTGGAAGAGAGAGAAAAGAAAAACTCTGCTAATAAATGCAACCTTCAGCTTTCCTCTGTTGTTTCTTGCACTTGGCTGCTCTGTAATATTTCTGTCATTGATGACAACCATCCCACTAGACTGTTTTTAAATGGTTCTCGGCTTCTTCTTGATTTTCCTGTGTGCCATTTTTCTGGGGAGAATTTCATGTTAGAATTGTTTAATCAAAACTCAGATTCTCTCCTGATGTCATGATAGTTTCTTTCTCAACTGGTGGTGACAAAATTGATCTTTCCAGGGTAGCAGCCTTTGCATAAAAGCAGCCCTTCACAATGTCAAGTTACTGAGATTTTTGTTAGTACCCAAGAGACTGGGAGAAGGTTCAAATTTTTTCGTTCTGAAATGTGACAGTGAAAAATGTCCATCACCTGAATATAACCATTCTTTCTTGTCATCTTTACTCAATCGTTTCCTATAAACCAAACCCCAAAGCTTCCTTACATCTGCTTTGAAGTATGAAAGACATTGTATTTTATTATTTTCCACTAGAAACAGCAGAAAACCTTTGTGTTCACTGTGTAACTGAAATCCTACACAGATTTCAGACAAAGCAACTCCTCCCCTCTCCCGGTTTGCTCTAGTTTGAAGAGGAGACACTTCATTTGGAATAAGTATTGGCTGGTTAACTTATAAAGCTCTGTAAATAAAGAATGAAGAACAAAATCTGGAGTCATAAAAATGACAAGCCAAAGTGTGCTTTGTCTGAGGTCTATTATGTCAGTGCAAACTAGAAGGGAATCTCATTCCTTAAATACTTAATTTAAAGCCCACAGTTGCAGTCTACTATCTCACTGATCAGCTCTTTAAATTAGGATGCTATTCCCCTTCTACTATGTGCATTAGGACAAGTAAACTTTTTTGTGTCTTTGTCAGATGAACTACTATGGTATGCACAACTTGGTGTGATATGACACGTCTAGATGCATAAAATATTTGTGTTTCAGGTATTTCAGCATGTCTTTTCATGAGAGCACAGAAAAATTCTGCCCAGAGACACAGACCATCAAGTTATCAGGCAATCAACTCACTCCAGAGTTACTAGTTGTTGCCCCTTCTCTCCTGAATTTTTCCTTCTCTGATGATGTGGTAGTGTTTTTTCTTAGTGGTGCTGCAGTTTGGTCCTCAGTAAAACTGTAGATTCCTATCTCTGCTTCTCCAGCCTGTTTAGCAAGCCAGTGAGCTCTCCTACATAACTGAGCATTCTACCCTGCCTCAAAATCTGTCACCATATTCCCAGATTCCTGCCCTCTTCAACCATCATTCCCTCTTTTACCAGATTTTGGCTGATTGAGGACTTTCCACTGCACAATGACATGCTCATCTCTTCCCCACTGCAGACAGCTCTGACATGCTCTTGTCTGTCTCTCAGAAGAACAAAGTTATTTTGCTTGAGATCATGAAGCTCTGGGATTTGAAAGGAAGCTCAACATTTAGCAGCACGGGGAAAGTGACGTTACTGAGAGCTTGATTTAGGTGTTCTATGCCACTGAGGCACAGAGACCAAAGACTTCAAAATATCCACCTCAAGCAGGACTACAAAATGATCTTGTGAATCTTGTGTCTGCCAGCTGGAGATGGATATCTGCTCTAGTACATGGAAACTGGTGTATCACTGATGCTCACCCTTCAAGGCTGCTGGGGCAAAATGCTAGAACTTGTGAGGACGGCTCAGTTGCACTCCAGAGGTTCTTACACCAAAGGAAAAATCATTAGTTTCTTCTCTGTGAGACACTGTGATTTGATTTTGTACCTGAATCTTGACCTGCAAAGAGCTTCTCTAGCTTGGACTCCACATAGATCTATGGGTGTAAGGATTTATGTCATCATAGAACAGTTGTGGTTTGAAGGGACCTTTAATGGGCATCTAGTCCTCCCCTTCACAATAAGCCGAGACATTTTCAATGAGATCAGGTTGCTGGGAGCTCCATCCAACCTGGCTTGGTTTGTGTCCAGGGATGGGACAGCCACCAACTCTCTGGGCAACCTGTGCCAGACTTTTACTGCCCTCATTGTAAAACATTTCTTTATAACTAGTCTATAGTGACCCTCCTCCATTTTAAAACCATTCCCTTTTGTCTTCTCATAACAGGTCCTGCTCCAATAAATTCATCTCTCTGTTGTGTAATCCAGGCATGTGATGAAGAATGTCTACAGCTGTCTCAAGGGATATTGAATAAAACTGTTTGACTGTCTGATTTTTCTCAGTGAAGGAATTTGGACCATATTCTCAGGCTCAGGGTGTGACTCTTGGGGATGGTTCTGTGCAGGGCCAGGAGCCAGACTTGATGAATCCCTAAAAAACCATCCTTCAAACATTTGAAGAGAATACAAAGAGCCAAAGTCCTTACCATTGCAACTTAAGCAAGCATGTGGTAGGTGAGATTAGGAAAAAAATTCCAGAAATTTTTTTTTTTTGCCTTTTTTTCCCTATTGTTGCTGAACGGCAGCAGTTCCACTCCTGGACCATGTGACCATTCCTATATACACAAAACTGAACTATCTTCACAAATCTGGTTTTTTGCAACTCTGCTCAAATGTGTTTTTCAAATTCTCACTCAAACTCTTCTTCCCAAATTTGAGGAAGAACCTCAATAGCTTCAAGAGCAAAATAGCTCCTAGAAGCCTGAAGTTGACTTGTTATGAGCATACACAGAGTCTAGCACATGGTATCACTAAAGAAGTTATCTCAAAATAGGTATCATGTCATAAAGAATGTTTGGGACAGCTTTGTGACTGATAGATAAATGTCATGAATAATAACTGCACTAATTTTTTCCTGCAGAGTTTAACTTCCAAAAGTTTGTCAACTCCTGTTGATAATTGCTGTCTGCTCTGAAGATCTATTTTAAGGGTGAGCTAGTGAAGTTGTGTGTTTCCTCTGCTAGTGTTTCTATCAGCAGACTTTTTTTATCCTGTTCTTTCACATTGCTACAGGCAGTCTGAGCACTTGCAGATGCCCAGTGTAAGTACAAGATCTGTGTTGCCAAATGAATTAATTGGATTGCCTCTTAAAATTTGCTAGCTGCCAATATTGCTAAAAGCTACAAAGACTAATGGGTACAGTGGAAAAACAAACTTAAAGGGTTACCACTTTCTTGGCAAAGCTGTTGATGAGGACATTTCACTTGAATCTTGGAAGCTGATGTTCTGTCAGATACTCCCACACTTTGTAGGCAGAACTGTCACAAGCAGATCTAACTGAGGATTTCTTTTTCTTTTTCTTTTTTTTTGTTTTTTCAGGAATAGTGACATTTCATTCTTTTCTTTCTTGTGAAATTATAACTAGTGTTCCATCTATATATATATAGATGGAACACTAGTTATATATTCCCTTCCATAAGACAAATAGCAATATCAGTCTTACGGGTTTTTGCTGGTTTGGGGTCAAGGTGATCCTTGACACTTTTCTGGTTGCCACCGTGCAAGGATGAGGTGACCTGACTCCTCCAGACTGTGTGGCAGAAAAGGTGTTCAGATCTCCCTCACTTAAATGTTAAAAGCTACCTAGATCTTCACAGCATTTCAGTATTAGTTTCAGAAATTGTAAGGGTTTGTATTTGTGAATTTGCTCTAATTGTCCAGTGTGGAGAGTGGACTGATACCACTGCCTGACACTTCTTTGCATGACATATCTTCACCATGAGGAAGTATAGCCCAAACATATCCCTATTCCTAAATGATACATTAGAGTCAAACTGGGAGCTCTGTCACAACTGTACTGAATTTCTCAGCACTCATCTCTCTTTTGCCTTGAATTTCTTTATGTTTTGGGTGTTATTTTAATAGTGAGATGAAAAGTGTATTGAATACTTGATATCCATACTCAGGAGACGATAAAGACATATTATTTTTTATTTATTTTAATTTAAGCCCAGTGATCATTCTGCATGTCTGTTGGAAGGGCATGAGTCATGTCTCAAGCTTTTTCCGTCCGAGAATATAATATTTCCTTCAAAAGAAATGAGAACAATATTAGGAAACTAATGGTGTATTTGGATTTGGCTGGAAAATCTGTTTCAACAGTTTATCCACAGAGGCATCATATGGAGCCACAGCAAAGACTAACATAACTAGAACTGTAACAGAATTTTTTTTTACATATCTGGCTGAGTTGCTCTGAAAGTGGAATGTAAGTTGGAGAATTAGCTAAGAATAAATTTATTCTTGTTGGAAATTCATCAGTCTAAATTATTCCAGACTGTAAAATTTTTGGCTTGTTTCACAAGTACTTTTAAATTATGGCTTAAATAAATAAATAAATAAATCACAACTGAAACTTTCAGTGTTTGAAATAGTATATTCAAATTTTTAGAAACACTTGAGTTTTTTCCAATATATCTTTCTAACCTACTAAAGCAGTTGTTTTTATGAATTTTATATACAAATAAACTCTCCTCAACATTTTAGTAAGGAATGTTAAACTATTTCCATGTTACTCTTGGCAGGTATTTACTGAGATCAAAATCAGACTGCTGAAGATTATCAAAACAAAATACGGATGACTTGCAAATAAAGTTTAGAGATTAGCAGAAAAGATAAAGCTCCATCTACATTCACTGACTAAAGTTTAGGAAAACACCTGAAGTTGACTGAAAACTGAAAACCCTCTGCTGAGCTGAGTGAAGCCAGGTGCTTATCACACGATTGCAAAAGGAAGGAGGCAGCTTTGAAAGTGGCAACATTTTGGAAATTGGAACAAACACTTGTTTCCTGCTGAGAACCAGAAAATTTCAGGAAAAGCCTGGAAAGGAATTTAGGAGGCATCTTAGTGAAAACTCTCAAAAGCTTAAATATCTTGTATTACAGTATTTGCAGATTCTAACTTGATTAATCGGCAGTGAGATTGATTAATGCCATTAGAAGTAGCTGTTTAAGCAGCCTTCTGATGCTATGCAATTCCATCATCCCCCTCATACACGTGCTTTTCCTTGATGCCAGTTTTCAGAATAATTTTAGGCATATGCTGCTTTCAATAGCTGTGTATCAAATTGTCATTTTAACCTTCACTCCAGTGTTTTACATTCAAAATGCAGATTTCAGTAGTGAGAATTCAGATTTTAATAGTGGGGATTAAACACTAAATAAGAAATATTTGTAACTTTCAGTGTTTTGCTTCTTTATAGACACATTTTGATTTCCACACATGGTATTTTTTAACAGTCTTTAGAAGAGGAAGAGGACACCTTTGTAGGCTCAATTATTATTTAAAATGGTGGTTGGGAAAACAAAAAATTTCTGCGCAAACAGGCTTAAACCTCTTGATACTATGGCCAAGGGATAATCCATATCCCGCTGCATCAAGATCGTGGGTAAGATTAGAAGGCTGCTCTTGCCACAGCTGCCACTGCTCAGAGATTGCCTTGGCACCAGTCTGATAAGGACAGGTGGTGAATGGTGGTGTTTGTATCACTCAAAAAAAAAAAAAAAAAAAAAAAAAACCAAAACAAAAAACAACCAACCAAACTTCATTCTTATTAAATGGTCTTTACCTTGGCCCATGGGTTTGCACCCTCCATGAGGAAGTGTCTCCATGGGTCCTTTGCTGCTGACCTGGGTCAGCCCACAGCAACCCTAGAGCAGCTGGATGAGTGGCCTGGTTTGAGGGGTTTTGTTCCCCCCCTAAATTTAAAAACCCATTAGAAAAAATCTTGCTGTATATTTCCTAGAAACACCTAGATTCTACTAAGGGACAATTTAGAGAGTGTATGAATTATGAATGACTACCAACTTATTTTATCTGAACAATATATTTCTTTCATTAATGCTGTATAATTTTAGCCTTTAGGTGAAAAAGAATCCTATTGTGTTTATATTAATTATATGGTACACTTACTGTATTATAGCTCTTTACAAGAGCTTCACAGCTCTTCCAAAGTATTAATTTAATTTTCTGTATCTCCCAAGGGAAGGGATTGATGTCAGCAAACCAAAGTGCTGTGAACCAATTCTTACTGCCTAGCATTCAGTCTTCAAGCTAGAGGTTATACCTATGTAAGCCCAACCAAAGCCTTTAGTTTAGTATTTTTGCAATCAACGAGTGACTTAATACAAAAAAAGATAGCCTGAAAGTTCCTACTTTTAGCACATGTGCTTTTCCTATGCTAGTATATACCCTAAAAATAATTTTTGTTGAGATACCGTGGACTATTCTCAAAGGAATACAGGGAAGTCAAGCACTGATATCTTGTTGGTTTAATTTTCTGGCTTAAGTTATGGATAAATTACTTCTGTGTATGTGTATTTTTTATAATAGAAAACACATTTTGTGTCAAGTTGACAGGGTATTTCATAGCCTTGTAGGCATTTGTACTTACCTGTAAAAAGCTGTGTGGACTCTTATTTTAAAGCTGTGCTATGGATAATACAACACAAATTAAGTAGAATTAATAATTGTTCAGCAGAAAAATCTCCACATTTTCATTTTCTCTGTGAAAACAGCAGCTTCTCTTTTTTCATTGTCTTTACTCCAAGTAAAGCCAAAAGCTGTCCTCAAAATCATCTCATCTATAACAACATCCTAAAAACAGGGATATAACTTTGTTCCAGGTATCCAAAACTAGTAATAATGCTGTGCAAAACAGTTTTCATGTAAAATTTAAAGATGCTTTTTTTTTTCCTTTTTCAGGAAGGATACCAACAATTTATTGTGGAATTAATATGAACTTCTTATTTTTATGTGCCACAAAACATTATTTTCCTTGCTGCATACAAGAGGCTTCTGTGATACTTTTTTCTCTTTTATTTTGTCACACTGGATTTTAGCTTTGTGTTTTATATTAATGACTGATTTTAGCCCAAGTGAAAACCCAGGACTGGCTCAATGGTGCTGTGCTGCATTTCACTGCATGTGACCTTGAAACTGCAAAAGAGAGAAGCAGATGTGAAGGGAGGAGCAATACCTGCCTTAATGAGCACTCCAATCTTCCATGTGCTCCTAATGGTTTTAGCTTTCCAATGATCAAGCTTTATTGATTTTCCTTCTCTCCTTTCCTCATGTCGAGACCATTTTCTGTGAGCTAAATGCTAAGAAATAGCATCAGCAGACATCCTTCTTCCAGCACAGGCAAGGGGAACTATTCAATTTTAGTGTTTTAACTCTCTTTATTGCAGCTGCTCCCTTTTTAAATTTTGTTTTGATTTTTTGTTTTTGGCTTGGTTGATTGGTTGGTGCTGTTAGT
This sequence comes from Petroica traversi, assembly GCA_025920805.1. Classification (NCBI taxonomy): domain Eukaryota; kingdom Metazoa; phylum Chordata; class Aves; order Passeriformes; family Petroicidae; genus Petroica; species Petroica traversi. The sequence goes on from JAHLSL010013199.1 coordinate 702,279, forward strand.
TGAAAGTGCCTATTAAAAAGCATTGGGCACTATCTGCAGCACAGCAAACCAAAAGATGCATGTTCAGTGCCCCAAATCAGTGCTGGGGCTGCAGCCGCCTGCATTATTTAGCATCAGGCACCCCTGGACTGATGCTTGTTGGTAATTCCTTTGGTCGGCCTTTCTTTGTTGTCTCCATGGAAACTGTTTCCATTGCCATAAGCATCTCTGGGGCCCGGCCTTGCTCACACACGGTTCAGCTGCTCCTCTCCCAGCACTGCAATTTAGTAGCTGTGGCGTCTCTATATTTAGAAGCCTTGTGCTCCCTGTATTATTTATCACTGGGACAAATGAGAGAATCACAGCATCACAAAATAAGAGTTTCACAGGAATCCATGAGATTCTAAGAATCCATCAGGTTTGTAAAAAACTATTACATGCTGAATTACTCCCTGCCATTTGATCTTTAGGTTTATAAACTCTCAGTGTTCAACTGCAGTTTCACAGAAAGACAAATTATTATTTATTTTATAGCAGAATCCAAAGTAGCCAGGAAATATTCTTCTTTTCTTTTCTTTTCTTTTCTTTTCTTTTCTTTTCTTTTCTTTTTTCTTTTCTTTTCCTTTCTTTTCTTTTTTCTTTTCTTTTCTTTTCTTGGATTATTTTAGAATGTCTGTGGACTGCAATACACAGTGGGACACTACTTAAGAACTAAATTAAAATACAGGCTTTTGTGCAAAAATTACCATGTCCTCTTTTTTTCATGCCTAAGCTCAGTTTAAATTCTTTTTATAACTTCTTTGCATTTAAAAAAAAAAAAACGGTATTTTTTTCTGGTTGGTTTTGTGGGGGAAGGGTTGCATAGTTTTTGGTGAGGGGTTTTCTCCTTTTATCCCTTTAATATATCTCTTGAGCATTGATGATAAATCATGAGAATGTGTCTTAAAGAGGAATACATATACAGCCCAGCTCTGATTGAGAAACCTGCATGTAACAGTATTCCTTCCCAAAGTCTTTCCTTTTATGATTGAGCTCATAGATTCTGAAAGGGATGAGAATCTTTCTAATAAAACTCCACTTCTTATTTTTACCCTCCCTGTAGCTGTATTCATTGAAGGTGTACTACAGGTTTTTAGTAATTGGTACTGAAAACTGGTGATCTCACTTAGAGCCCAGGAGTCACTGGAAGATCCTGTGGGATCGTCCTTTCCACTGCAGCAACTCTGCTCCCCTCTTCCCTTTTCCTCAGTTCCCAGGAAAAAACAAATGCCATCTTAAGCCTGCCTGCCAGAGCTCTGACTGCTGAATGCTGCAGTGCCCAGCCACACAGGCATTTTAAAAATCAATAAATAAAAATGTTCAAATAGGCTGGAGGATTGTATTAACAGCAAATGGAACCGCCCCATGAAAACAGACACGAGCTCTACAGGGAGAAAAGCTCAAACGTGCAGAGCTGGACCAGATGGGTGGGGACACGCAGCTCAGTGCTCTCTGAAGCCCCAGCCCGACTCCCTCCACTCCTTGTTTTAGTGCAGTTTCCATATGTTCCATGGGGGCCGTTGGCTGCTTCCCAAGGAACCGCCGGGCAGTGTCTGTCAGCGGGGCTGCCCCTGACCGGCAGATGGGAAACGGCAAGGTCTGGGCGCTGCTGCCGGCAATCACAGCCTCACAGCCAGGGCTCCATCGACACTGCCAACCCTCCACCTGCATGGACCACCGCGGGCTGGGCTGGCAGCATTTCCACAGGGGAGCTCTGCAGAGCAGGACGAGCTGGGGCCAGGAAGTGTCCGAAACATTTATCCTCTGGTGTCACCTCCAATGCCACACGCAGGGCAGTCACAGCCTCTGAGGACACTGACATACGGGACAGGCTGCCAAGGCAGACCAAGCTCGTTATAACTCTGACATGCCTGATATCAAACAGCGTTCAGCATCAGCCTGGATGAGGCTTTGAGCAACCTGACTTAGTGGAAGGTGTCCCATGGCAAAGGGCTGGCAGTTAGGCAGTGCTTAAGGTCCCTTTTGACCCAAACTATTCCATGTTTCTATGATTTTGGGACTGTACATGTCAGAGCAAGTGATATGGGACCTCGTGTCCCCTGTGACACAGGTAATGAACTTCAGACACCTCTCTCAACCTTTGCAGTGTGTGCTCATCACTTCTGTGAATGTAAAAGGGATGCAAGTGCCATCTCGACACTATCCCAAGTAAGAGGGTCTAGGGAACCCTGCTGGAGCAGGGAGGCTAGATTAGAACTCCTCAGTGTTCCTACCCAAACACACCCATTCTGTGACAAGGAAGGTGTTTTATCATTTGGTTTTTTAAGTTAGTTTGACTTTTTCCACAAGAAAAGAAAAACTCTGGTGAACTGTCACTAGGTCTCAGCTCAGAGACTTAAAACTTTGTGTGTAGCAATATTATTTAATTCCCTTGCCAGACGTAATAGATCACATATATTTAATGGTGCTCATGTGGACTCATGTGGCTAAGCTTGAATCAAATTTAGACTTTTCCTGTGTTATGGCGTGATTGAATCCAGTGTTGCAGTTCATTGCTCATCTGTATTTACAGAGTAAACCATAATAAATGCCTGGTGGTGCTGGCAGTCACGGACCAGATTCAATAACCATCGACTGAAGAAAAAAAAATTAGAAAAACTGGCTAGATATTTGTCACCATTAGAGCTTGCACAGCATGGTCAAGAGAACTGTGATACATTCCTGGTGAGCATACTGTTGATTTAAGAACACAATACCCATCTGAATCATCTAAGGTCAGCATGCTAATTTCTACTTGGCCCTGAAGGCTTTTAAAAAATTGTATCTATTAAACCACTTGAAGAACAAATGATGAAACAAAGAAACAAAAAAGGCCAAAGTTTCTGTAAATTACAACTAATGCCGTGTGTTGCAAAATTCAGATCTGTGCTTCATTTCACCCAGTCTGGTCCAATTTTCATTAGGAGGGATGGACCATCAGTAGTTTGACAATCCATGCAAAATGGCAGTGTGGTCTGCTGTCAAAATATCTTTTTGTAAAATAAAGTCATTTAGGTCTGGACATGATACCATGGTATTTTTTTTTTCCTAGAGGAAATAATAATGTGAAGTTTAATTAAGAAAAACAAAGTCCTGGAATGTGGACCTTTCCCATTGAACACTGTGATTCTGAAAATAAAACTGTATGTAGGTGTGGTATATCAGAAGTCCTTGTTGGCAGGTGTGACTGAACAAACAATTTAAAAATCTTTCCCCAATAAGACTGAAAATTCTTTCATTGTTTTGTGGTCCTGAATGCTCTCTTGAATCAATCAGTCACTTGGATCTCATAAAATCCAGAAGGATCATCCAGAAAGCACATCCCTGAAATCATACCATGTGTTTTCTATTGAAGCATTTCCCATGGTAAAGTTATTGAATTGATCCAATTTCAGATTGCTCCCAAATTAGAGAGAAATTAAATGGAGATAATTAAATTAATGAATGGAATAGTATTTTAGCACCATTTCCAGTCACTAGGCACTAAGTCTAGATTCTCAAGAAGTGAAATCCTGTAGCTACCCCATTTTGCTTGCTCACACATCATACATAATTCAGTTTCTAATTTAGTTCACATTTAGTGATGTTTTCACATGCTGTTTGTTTCACTTTTATAATACCAAATCTGTTGTTTAAGGTAGAAAATTTTATTTCCTGCTGGTACCAATGTCTCAGTGTTTTCTAACACGTCTCCATATTCCATGTTTCACCTTCTGTTTTAAAATATTGTGGTTACAAACCACAACCAATCACAACAGCGGGAGTGTAATTAAAAGCTATGGCCACAGCAGATGTATCGAAAAAACAGTCTTTCCCTATATCAGTTAATGACAGACCTTGTTCTATTCCGAATGCAAAACATGCTCCCTTAAAGGCTTCTTCCAATATGAAAGGGAATGAAAATCCATTAATAATTATATTCTACTCCAAGGTTTTGAAAAATGAAGGAAGACCTCCCTCCCTCCTGTCTCTTGGAAATTGCATCCCTGATGTCTGAGAATCTGTAAAATGCAGATGATTTATGCCACCAACATTTTCCTGGTCCCTGAGAAACAGCAATGGAGAGCTTCACAGAAATTCTCTAGGGATTCAGACACAATCATCTTCAGTGGAAGAACTAGGCAGAAGGATATTTACTGTGCAGTGTTTCACAGGCCATGGTAAATAGAAAATCCAGGAATGAAACAAAAAAAACAAAAAAAAAGAGGGGAAAGGCTGTCAATTCAAGGTGAAATATTCTTATTTTCCTCAGAATCCCTAGCTGAGGAAGATTGGGGCTGCAGAGACAATCGTAACTCAAATTATTTTGAAATGTATGAGGTTAATAAAATCAAATCCTGAAATGCATCAAGGAGTTGAAAATGAGATCTAAAATTTCTAAAAATTTTGACATTCCTCCAAGAAAATGGTTTCCACTTCTACTTCAAAGTGAATATTTCTGCAGGAATACTTGAATTTCTGCTGACAGGCACTCAATACGTCTTTATGAAATGGAGTATTTTAATTTTTATTCATAAATATAATCAATTTTTAATTGGTATATACTAAAAAAATTTAGAATGAAATGTAATAGCTATTTAAATCAACCAGACATACTTATTTTGAAGATTTGCTTTCTGTGTGGACAGAAAGAGATGATTCCATGCTTCTAGAGTTTTCCCTGCAGCAAGATGAGAAAAATGAAAATAGAAACAAACAATTGAGATAAAGCACAGCATTAACATGAAGTGTTCCCCCAGGGGTACTACTTTGTCATTTACTTTTATTCTGAGTATTGCTTGGAATTGGAGCGTATGGATTCATTCCATCAGCAGATTTCAGGTTTGCTGGTGAGGATTTATAGGAGGCTACTAAGAGCATTCTCAGGCACCCTTTTAGTCATTCTCCCATTAAGGGGAGACAGAGCTCTTAATGGAATCACTTTGGCAGTTGGGTGTGAACCCCAAGCATATAGGGAGGGTGGTTTGCCACATCTGCTTTCCACAGACCAGTTTGAGTTGGAAGACACAATCAAAGTTCATCTAGTCCAGGATCCCTGCAGAGACCGGGGACATCTTCGACCAGACTGCGTTGCTCAAAGCCCCATCCAACTTGATCTTGACTGTTTCCAGGGGTGGTGTATCCCACTGACTCTCTGGGCAACATGTGCCAGTGTTTCACTGCCTCATTTTCACCAGGCTGAAGGAAAGTATTCATGAAATAAACCCCAGGCTCCTTGACATGCACAGTGTGGTTTGGTCTATAAACAGTAACCAATCAGCCAAAGTGCTTTGTTTAGACAAAACACCAAGTTTATTTATTTTTAAACTGAGCAAGTCACTTAAATTTTTAAACCTGGCAGAATCAATACTAAAAAAAAATGAACTTTCTCAGTAATTTGGGGAAAGGGAGACAATCTTAGAAGCATCCTTTTATAAAAGGAAAACCTCCAGTCCATATAAAGGGAACTTCCATTGAGGGACTCCAGATGAAGATTTCAAATCTGATAAGGTTCACTCACACTCATGCTTTTCCTACAACTTCCATAAATTAACTTTTAAATGAAGCATCATCTTAAAGCCATCCTAGAGCTTTCTGTTCCACAGATTAAATATCTTTTCTAGTTGATTAGGCTTGAAAGTACACCAATATCAAACATTCAAAATATCCTTTCTTAAGAAAATTTTTACATATTCCACATTTTGCAATGATTTCTCTTTGAGATTCATCTAATCAATTTCTTAGACTAGTCTCAGTCTTTTGATTCCAGTATCCCCAAGGAACACATGCACATACACTGGTTAACTGTATAGATGCAAACAAATACCACCAATACTTTAAAAGCAAAGATAAAATTTCCTGACCCATAAATTCAGATCAGGGAAACAGTGTGTCAACCAGGTCCAAATTTCAGTAAAACCATAACCATAAAGTACCATCCTTTCAGAAGACCATTTTTAGAGTTGCCTGTAAGTGAGTGTTTAACACTGCTAGAGCTGTGGATTGCCCAAAATGATTGGATAAGTTGTAGAACTAGATTTCCTGTGTTATCTTGAGGCAACAACAACATATTATAAACACTTTCAATTCTAGAATTTCCAGATCTATTCAGCAATAGAAAAATTCCACACTGATGAATGCCTACTAATAGTAAGGCAATTATCTGTGGATAATCTAAATGCTCCAAACACTTCCTTCAGCCCAAGTGCAATTAATTTAAGATTTTCAGTCAGTTGTAATTTCAGGTCTTGTAGTTAAAATTCTGGTGAAATCCACATATCTTTTTTACCTGAGTGTAATGAATCTAGGAATTAATTCATTCTGCTTTTGCAGCGGTATATGTCTTCAATACAACATAAGAATCTTTGCACTTTTTTTTAGAAGGGTCCATTTTTCCACATTCACACATAAACTTGTGCCTTTCACCCTCCTGGTTCAAAACTGCAGATGGCTGCTAGTTAAGATACCTATACAAAGAGGACAAAACCTACAAGAGAGATAACAAGTAACTTCTCCACACATACACCTTTCAGATGTATTTAATCACCTTTCATCACCACAGTTTCAACTGGACACAATTTGCCATTCAGAATTTCAAATGAAATTTGACACATTGCCACAAGACATGGGGTAATTCAAATTCTTATTAAAGCAATAGGTAATACATCTTCCCCTTCCTGTGGGTTTCTTGGCACAGTTTTGCAATTTGTTTTGATTGTCTAATTCATCCATTTTTCCTTTCCACTAGATAGTAGTCTCCAAGGGGTGTGCAAATCGCGCTTAAATTGAAGGAATATAGACAGTCCCTGCCACTTCTGTGGTGAAATGAGGCCTTTTGTCTGAAAGAAAAAAAACCCTCTGGAATTCCAAAACTAGGAATTATTTCTCCCAGAAAAATTTCAACAACCTCCCTGCCTCCACTGGTGTTGCAAGTCTCCTGAAATAGTAAAAATTAACTTACAGCATCCACTTTCAGGCAAATCAGAGAAACCAATTTCCCCTGGGCTTATTCCCCTTTCCCCCCTCTCCCACAGGGGTTTTCTTTGTTATGATAGCTACATGGAATTGCATCTTTGCTTCTACAGAATGTCTTTTGATGCTGCTTGTCATAACATCTGAGTTTCTTCTTCCATAATTTTCATGAGAATTTGTTGATTCACAATGTGTGAGTTTTGCACAGGCAGCCAGGACAGCCACAAACCCATGAAAAAACACAGAGTAAACTTATTCCTGTTTTTCTAACTTAACTGAGAGTTTCCCAAAGCAAGCTCTGGGCAGAGGCTCACAAAAAGACACTGTTGAGCTCAGCCCATGCCAGAGGATCACTGGCTGTTGTTCACACTGAGTTATCAAGCATTATTCCCAGCTGCAAGGTCTTTTGAATGATTTACAATCCTCCTTGATAGTCTTCTGCTTTCAATCCATTCCTCCCAAACAAAGTTGTCCATCAAACTTCTAAAAATATTTTTTTGTAACATCTCAGTGTTTCTGTTGACGATCTTCTTTCATTATAATACAATTACACTTTTAATGTTACCTCACCAATATTCCAAATCTTTTGTAACTATATTACCAAACAGAGTAGAGCTTGTTTTGGGTTTTCTTTGAGTGTTCTGGTGGGGTTTTTTAAAGTCTGTGTGGTGCTACTCTCCAGCATAGTGGCACTTTTCTTTGTCTTACTGGATTTTTCCATTTCCAACACAAGAGCCTCTCTCTGCTCATCTACTGAAATACAACAGAAAGAAACTTTTAAATCCAAAACAGTCAAATAAGTATCTGTTTATTTCTCTTAAATCCTCTACCAGCCCATACTCCTGAGAACTTCTTTATTGGCATTAAACACCACATTCAGGATATCAATTTCAGGCTCATATGAGGTCTGGCTCATTAGCAGACAGATTTGAGCCTTTCATACCTTTTCTTGAGAGTTGTACAACACTTTTTTTTAAGTGATTAGAGCATTTAATTTGCTTTATAAATTTTGTCTTAACAAAGGGAGGGAACCTTCTGGCATATAGAAACCTGTGAGTCAGTTTAGTATCTCTAGTCATCCACTCCATGAGTCATAAGAATGTCTGTAAAGCTCTATTTTCTCGTTGCCCTAACAATCAGAGTGTAACTTTACTTAGTCAGCCCTTTGCAGATAGTTTTTACTGAATATGTGACTCTTCCATCAATCAAAAATCTATTTTCCATTCCCTGGTTCTAGTGTAATTAGGGGATCTGCTGGGCATTCCCTGATGCTTTTTTTTTTTCCCAAGCCCCCTGCACTTGTAAAAACTTCTCCAGCGTCATAACATTTACATTTCCTAAATGATCTTTCCTGCCTATTAACAACACATGGATTTTGGCCGTGTGTGTGTGTGTGTGTGTGTGCCCGTGTGTGTGTGCGTGCACCTTTCAGAGCCCAAACCCCCAGCCCATCCCTATTCTTTCACCTTCTTTAGCACCAATCTCTTTTCTTACAGAGTAAAATATATTCCATATGGACTGCACGTCCCCCTCAGTTAGAATTATGAGTCAGCACAACAGTATCCAAAAGTTGATATATTACTTAGGATTCTCTCAGTATGAACCTACAGATCATTTCCAGTCCAACAAATTTGACGAAGTAAAAGGGGCATATGCAAAAATTTTCAGGCTTTCTGTCCCCACTGTTTGTTTTACAAGTGTCTGTATCACTGGCTGAGTATGTCCAACAAAGGACTAAAATCCTCATTTCCCACATGCTCGCTATTTTGGTCTTTATCCTTTTGATTCATCCCCTATGCAATATACAATCTCTTCTCTCTTTCTCCTCCTCCTGCATACATGGCACCAGCATATCTGTTCCAAATTTACACTTTTTCCAAACACTCAAATCTCTATACAATGTCATAAAAACATCAGCGTAAAACAAACCTCATCCCATTTACCAAATCAATAGCAAAACAAAAATGTGTCTATAACACATTTTCCCTGTTTTCCAACTTCTAAGGTGGCTGCCATTGATTACAATGACATTAATGCCTTTGTTTGGTAAAAATGAACAAATAGTGAAAAGTTTTGGTAGTCATGATGCTGACTTTGGGGATTGGACAAATAGCCCCTCCTTCTGCACAGAGCTGTAAATAAATCAAATACTTTGACTCCATGTGTGTATTGAACTCTTGTACACCAGGGGAAAGCTCATTTTGAGGCAACACTCACAGCTCTAGGACTGAAAAGAGCTTTTAAAACTCCCTGCTTAGGGTGCAGCACGACCCCATTTAGGTTGCCACGCTCCAAAAAGCGAAGTTCTTTCACTGAATTTTTAGCCATGTGATTTACCACCCCTTTCAGCACCTTTTGGTCCCCATACCCCAGATACACCTGACACTGCTGGGCAATTGTGAGCAACCAGCAAGGTAACTCACTTGTGTGCACATTGTTCTGGGTTAGCTACACAGATTGAGCAAAACCAGGTTTAAGTGTCCTGCTCTGTGACAGTTGCAATGGTGTATAGATAGTGACAATAATGTGATTGCGGATGGGAAATGGGCAAAACCAAACCAGATGATCAGTAGGTCCTGTATGTTCAGAGATGGATGAGAGGGGGTTAACTTTCCCCCCAGCAGCACTCATGGGACTGTGCTGTGTTTTTCTAAGGGAATGGTGTTGGTGTCACGCCTGGTTTTGGCTGCTGCCAAGCAGTGTTTGAACAATACTGTCTTCAATCCACCCACCCCTAAGGTTCTTAGGTAGGGGTTGGGCAAGAGGGATGGAATAAGATGTCAACAGGACACCTGACTCAAGCTGAACTAAGATATATTTCATACTGTGTCACTTCATGCTCAGCAATATAAGTCAAGAGAAAGGAGGAGCTGGAGGAAGCACATTTAATTTTAGAGGGTTTGTCGTCTGGAACAACCATTACATATTCTAAGACCCTGCTTCCCAGAAAGCAGATGGCCATCACATACTGATGGGAAGTAGAGAGTAAATACTTTTGTTTCCATTTTCTTTCATGTGCTACCTTTGCTTTACTTTATTAAATTGCTACAGTCTCAGAGATCTATGAGTTTTTATTCATATTTTATCCAGCCTGCCCCACTGAGTAGGGGGAGAGACAGAGCACCTTGGAGGGTGCCAAGCTCAACCATCACATTCCTGAATTGCCCTTCAGCTGATTCCAATCTTTGGTTTCTCACCTTGAAGTAAAAGGCATTAGCAAGGCAGATTGGCATTGCCGGGAAGGCCTGGCATCTGTGGCAGAATGTGCACAGGAAACAATGTTGAAGTAAACAATGCCATCAGCCCAAAATCATGAGCAGTATCAGTACTTTTGGCAACTTTGAAAGAGGAGCCTGCTCCTTGTGGTTCCTTTCCAACTATTCCTTAAGTGGCAAAGCAGGCACTTAAAAACTTTGAAAAACTTTGGGAAGTGGCAGAGGTTCCTTCAGGATGTGGTAATGTACATGTGTAAAGATGAAGACAGAGCTTTGAAGATTTGTGCAGGACAGCAAAGGATGGAGTGATCACTGCCTGGCACACAGTCAGATACTGCAAGGAGACTAAACTCTGCTCTGTGCTACACCTTGAACAGCTGTTTAGCCAGGTGAAGAGTAGATGTGAAAAACTAATGTACACTAGAAGAACAGAGAATGAAAAAATCAAAGGTGAAACAACTGCATGCTCAGAGGCCACAATGGTACAATTTATGAACCTGGGTTAAGGCCCAGCAGCTTCCTCTGAACTCCATCAGGATAATAAATGCAATATTCAACTAATTTGAATAACAACAAAATCTGATGCTGACAGATATGATATGGGCATGCATGCTGATTTCCTTTTCTTTCTTTTTTTTTTTTTTGGTGGTTTTGTGTATACAAATGGAATAAGAACTCTCTTAGTTATTTATTTCCATTTAGGCAAAATATCGCCCAGTTCTTGGGGTTCATATGGGCATAGCTTTGTCAGTCATGTGCCTCCTACAAGAAATTGCTTCACCCTGGAAGGTGCAGAGATACCAAGATTTTGGGGTGGATCTTCCAAGCTTATCTCAAAAGACACATGAAAGGAGTGAACATGCAGCTTCGTCTTTTAGTAATGTAGGTGGCAAACAAAGTCAGCTCCAGCTCACCTCCCGGGTGCCTCTGCCTCCCAGCAAGGTGCCAAGAGACTGGAGCAGCCTTTTAGAGAGACCATGTCTGTACCAGAGCCCACACAGCCTCTGGAGGCAGCTGCTCCAAACTGGCATCAGCAAAGACTTTATCTCAGGGACAATGAGTGGGGATTTCTTGTTTTGGCTTGGTTTGTTTTCTAGTGAGTTGTTTTTTTCAGTTTTTTTGTGGAGAAAGGGGGAGAGAGAAATGGAGAAGATAAACACTCTCTCAAAAACAACCCCAGGAATGTTCAAACAACTTTTTAGCTATCCAACTTGTTTAATGTAGCTGGTCTGCTGCTCCTGATTAAATGTCCTTGCTTACATATATGCAGAATCACTTGCTAGAAGTAGAAAAATATATTCTTTATCCTCCTAGAGCTATCCAAAACAGCTTTGGTTTTTCTCTTCTCAAGTTTGGTTCTCTAAGTATTTAGGAAAAAGTTATTTAAAGGAAATATTATATTTTAATTAACTTTAGTCCTGTGTGTGGTGGAGAACAGGCTATCTGCCTGTGTTCTGCTAAATCTTCAACTTTCACTCACATAAATTAGTTCCCTCACAAGTAGGAACAAATGAAAATTTTTCCTAGGACTTAAATGACTAGGACAAGTCATTTAAGCACGTCTTCTGTATTGCAGAGTACTAGAGTAAATCAAACATGATTTATAATGGGTTTGTGTTTTGTGGCTTGCTGATTCTACTTGTGGTTAGAAGACTCGGAGGCTTCAAGCACTGCTTGAAGCTTTTCCTGCATTTCAAATTTTTAAAAAGTGGTTTTTCTCCCATACAGTTTGAAGTTTGAAGTACCTTCTGGATGTACAGCTGTGAAAAACACAAAAAGCAGTTTGTCACATCTACCCACTGGTTGTGTTGTCCCAAAGAAAAGTGCAGTCATGGATGAATTTGAAAACCCTCTGTCTAGCAAAAGTAATATTCCTCTCCCATCTGCTCCTCTCGTTGCGCAGCAGGTGATAGACATGTTGCTCCAGCAGTCAGGAAAATGCAGAATTGCTAAGATTAAACTGTGGTCCTTTTGGGGGACATGGTTCTGCATGTCTGACAAGAGGAGCTTGAATTTGCTATTTGGAAGGCAGTGAGTGAAAATCAATCTTGCATTGTTCAACACCAAACAAAGCTTGCCTCAGATGCCTCACAGTTAAGCTGAAGATACTGCACGGGTATTTTACACTTTTGCAGTGTCGTCTCTGCTGTCAAATTGCTTGCACTTGATCAAAATCAGATTTCATTCAGTAATCTTTGAAGCTGATGCAGGCTTCCCCTTGGCTTTGGTCTGCCTTAGACAAAGGCCTTACCAAGGAAATACAAAGAGCCTATAAGGCAAAGCTGGGAAGTGATGCAGCAGACGAACCACCAGGTGTATAGGAGCATTTGTGGTCCCTGTGATCCATGGTAATTCACAGCAGTCACATTCCTTTCTGTTTGTTTTATTGATGTTTAAAGTAATTGTAGGTAACAACAAACATTTGCCTTTGTAATGCAAGCAGCTGATAAAATGTGATGGCATTTTATTAAGAATGCAGCCAGCAAGATTGCTTTGATTTGTGGTGTGAAACACATTAACTGAAATGAAAACTGCAGTATTGCACTTATTCAGGAATATGGTTGCACTTGTTTTTAGCAGTTTTAGGGTTTGTAATACTTTTTGTTGTTGTTGTTAGTTTGTTTTGTTTTTGTTTGTATTAACAAAACAATAGGGATGCCAGAAAAGGGACCTTCTACAGTACAGTACAGTATAGGTAGAAGGGTAAATGCTTCAACCTGCAGTGGGTGAACTGCAGTGTGTTTAAGAAAGGTGAATGGATCTCCGGTCATTTTGTCATCATACATTTCATATCAAAACATCATTGGGGTGCCAATTATCTTAAAAGTGTGTGCAGCTGTAACTGGGTGTCTGCATTGACTTTGTCAGTAACAGCTGCTCCAAGAACACCTTTATTTGCACTGCACCTATTCCTCTGTGAAGATGGCTCTGTATGGTTATAAGGTTTGGGACCTTGTTTCAGGTTACTGTGTGTCACAAGGCTGGAAATCATTTATTATCATTCAGCAGAGAAGTTTTAAAAAATTAGGACATTACAAGACTGTGGATTTTTCACCTCATTGTTATGTGAAAGGAAAGAATAACTTTGAAATAATTCCTGGAACATGTTATTATTAATTTATTTTTGTGAACCAAAAATGGGAGATTTTGCAGGTTCTTAAGCTGAAGTTATCTTTGTGTCAGCATTTACCACATAAAGTTTCTGTTTCTGAGTCATAATTGGAATGTTTTTAAAGATTGTTTTAATTAAGTATCATGACATTAAAGTGAGTTTTTAATCCCTACCATAAGCGAGGTTCTTGAATACACAGACACAGTGGATGTAACAGGAAAAAAAATTCCAAGCTGTGATAATTTGCCATATAGATCCCATTTTTCATGGTGTTTGTGTGCCCATATAGGTTGTCTATAGAGATGCAGAGAATCTATAGTCATGGGATGGATTGAGGAGATGTATCTCTCCCCCTCCCATGGCTGCACCCTGAGAAGTACTCGTTAAGCTTTGGCCTTGACAAACTGCAGCTAGACTAAGCCTCTCTTGAGCTAATCAGAAACACTGTCTGTTCCCAGGAGCTAACAGGTGTCTAAGGGGGACCTGTTTTTTAACAAAAGGCCTTGGAAGCTTGTTTTAACTGCCTGAATAACAACCTAAGTGGAATTATATTTTTTTACTGAACTTTCAGTGAAAGTTACCAACTTAAGTTGTAGCCAGGGTAGAAAACTGCCATAACTAAAATCCACTTTTTTGGGAGCCTCTAAAGAATAGTCCAAAGTGAGATCTTTTAGAGTTTTCAATTCACAGAAGATAAGGGGGTAATGTGATTTTCTCAAACACTGATAACCAGATGGCCATGGAGGAAACCAAGGACTTTTGGAAATAACAGAAAAGAATTGTTGCTAATAACCAATGATTGTTGTTATTAACAAGGCCATGAGAAAGATCAAGATCTGGCTGGGAAAGGGTGGCCAAGCAGAGATAGGGCATTTTTCTGTGACAAACAACTACAACACAGCACAGCGCAAGTGCAGGAAGGAGTGGCAAAAAGAGGGCATGAACTTAAGATCGGCCAAGACCCCCAGAGCCCTGCAACCCATTTCCAGAAAGGTCTGAAAGAACTGACTGTGCATGAGAACTAATTTACATAGAAAGCGAGAAACCTGTCTTTGGGGTGGGGAAACCTGCTCATAAATGTCCAGGCAGCATCCTGGGCATCTCATCAACCGGGCCAAGAGGGCTGCCTCAACTCCAGAACCAGGATCAACATCAGCTGGATCGGTGCTGGGACCAGGATTGACATCCCTCGGGCTGGATCAGTGCTGGAACCAGGATCGACATCCCATCAGCTGGATCAGCACTGGAACGATGGCTGGTGATCTCCTTTTCTCTCTCTTTTTCTCTCTTTTCTCCTATTATTTCCTTTTCTACTTCTTTCTTTTCCTCTTTTACTTTCTTTCTCTTTTTCTTTCTCTTTTTCTTTCTCTTTTTCTCCTTTCGTCTCTTCTCTTCTCTTCTCTTCTCTTCTCTTCTCTTCTCTTCTCTTCTCTTCTCTTCTCTTCTCTTCTCTTCTCTTCTCTTCTCTTCTCTTCTTTTCTCTTCTCTTCTCTTCTCTTCTCTTCTCCTCTCTCGTCTCGTCTCGTCTCGTCTCGTCTCATTTTCTTTTTCATCTCTCTTTCGTTTTGTATCTCTCTCTTTTCCTATTTCTTTTTCCTTTTCTTTCTCTTTTGCCCACTTTAATTAATCTCTCCCTCTTTAATTTCTCTCTTCCCTTTCACCCTACCTCTTTATCTAAAACCCACTGCTGTGTACATATACAGTAGGCCACGGGCTACCGTACCAATTTCCATGCCAAGTGTGTAATTTGCTAATAGAACTTTCTAATTGTTTACGGACCCTCTGAATTTTGCTGTTCATTTCCACCAATGGGCTTTTACAAATCTTTGGGGCTCCCTTCCTCTTAAGGATGGATTGTCATGGACGCCATACTGTTGTTGAAGGGGTCCCTTTGTTATATGACCACTCCACTTGTAATTTCCGGGTAGAGAGTGCTGGGAAGTGGCTGTTAACAGCCAGGAGGGATCAGAGCAGCTGTAAGCCAAGACTGTTCAGGAAATGTCAGTGTCCCTGATTTTGCTAAAGTTGAGAGAGTGGGAAAATGAAAATTGCTATAACCCTGAGGCTGCATTTAAACAGATAAATATTGTGTTAAGTGAACAAAAGTTACGGAAGGGGAAAGATAAAGCATTTTGTGTGCACTTTTGGAAGCAACTTTAAACATGGCCCAAAAAGAGAGGTATGCCACATGCAAATGAAGGGGCTGCGCTTTGTCGAGCGTGACTACAGAAAGAAGAGCAGGTTGCAGGCAGGGGCATTCCTCACTGCCGAACGTGGCCGTATTAACAGGCTTCAGGCAGAGCTTCAGGATGAGTTTGGGAGACAGAAAAACTCATGGGAGGAATGTCAGGATTTAGAAACCTTTAGTGATGGTCAGGGCCAGCAAACTGTTACTGAAATCATGCTCTTTGCAGTGGCCAAGATAGCAGGATTCCAGGAAAAGGATAGCAGACGCTCACAGGATTCTGAAACTGAATGTGTTTGCAGAGGGTCTCTGGTGTTTGGTGAAAGAATTAATTGAATCAGGTTACCTGAGGCAGAGGTCCGAGGGGCACAGGAGAGGTTTTAGTGGTGGATGACCAGGGAGAACTGTGGTCCTTAATTCAGGGGCCTGTCTATTGTGCGGGAGTTTGGATCCTTTAAAGAGGGGTGATCCAAGTTAGGATAGAGACTCCAGCTACAAGTCATGTGATGGAGTGCACAGGAACCAGCAGGTTTGCAATTGATGAGTGGCAGATGGCTGGTTCTGGGACAGCCCTCAGCTGTGCCACTGGCTGCCCATCCAAATATGATGTTCCCCGTGATCGGAGGTTCTACAGTCACGATAAATCCCTGTGGGGAACAACTACAAGACTGAGGTGAGTGTTAACCATGCAGAGAGGAGAACAAGGGAACCAGGAAAGAACCTCAATTTGGGGGGAGATAGTTCAGGAGCCAGTCAGCTACAGCAGCAGCAACCAGGAGATTGGAATTGCTGCAGGGAAGCGGACCTCCCAAACAGGAGCAGCAGGGTCCTAGTATCTGACAGAATGTGTGGTGTGTGGAAGGCTGGCAAAAGGGAATTTCTCAGGAATCATGGATGGAATTGTCTGCTGCTGTTCTTGAGAAGGTAGTACAGTGCCTTGGGCAAAGGAAAGTTACTCCCCTGCCACAGGTGGGATAAAACAGGATGACACAGGAATTAGAACTCCCCAGTGTTCTGAGAGACTTGTTATTCCTATGGCCCCATAGGTTGCTGTTGATCAGGAGTTGGGAAATTACTTCTTGCTGTGCTTAGTAAGTGAACAGAGGAATAGCAGTTGGAAACATCTAAGGTGGCTCAACAAAAATGAAACTGACAGAAAAAGAGGTATTAAAATCATCACTGGCTTCTGAGAGAGAGACAGCAGGTAGGCTGAGAATATAAGTAGATAAACTTAAGACTGAGAATGATAATTTTTGAATTCTACTTGCCATGACAGAGTGTAAGAAAAGACAATTATTGGGGAATTTGGGTAATCATGGTAGAAAGAAATAAGATCTGAGAGGAAATAGAGGGGAGGAAAGCAGATGGATTATTACTGTCATTGAAATTTGAACAGATGCAGAAACAGTTGAAGGAACAAAGGAAGAAAGGAACCAAAAATTGGAAGAAAAGGTAGAGGTGGTGCTTAAGCAAGCTTCCAATTCACCTGGCCTTGCACAGATTTCTGTTCAGGGGGTTGGTATGCCAGGGCATTATGTCCACAAACCAAGTGATATTAAAATAGAGCAAGTGGAATTCTATCAAAGAATACATAATAACGGCCCAAATATTCAGATTAAAATTGGTTCTCATTAACAATTAATAAAATTTCTAATAGAAACAGGAGCTCTACATTCAATATTAACACAGTGAGATGGCGAGAAGCTGAGTCTATGACCCAGATGGCAAAGAGTTAAAAACACCAAAGTAAACAGAGCAAGTGTTATCTGCCTAGCTGCTAAGCTTAATTTATGACTCCTCTCTGAGAAATATGCTGGCTACTTGCTTTGCAATTAAAGATCATATTGAAAATTTGGGTTTCAGTGTTCTGAACTATAGAACTTGATGTTTGCTGGGTGGCAGATGTGGTACTTTGGTTCCAACGTTAACCCCAGCCCCAAAAGAAATTCAGAGACTGCACTGTGCTTGCTCCATGCAGTGTCTGCACTCTCTGATCAAAGGATTGCTAGTGTATCTCAGCCCTGGATGTTTGCTGTGAAGCAAGGTGTGATTTCTGTAGTTCTGCCTGATTTGGTGCCTCTAGCAGCTAAGGTACCCAATAGTGCCAATCCAACAAGCAGAACCCAAGCAGATGCTTGGACAATTGCAGGGCAGTGACAGATTTGGAGAAGAGAGGTACTACTACTCAGTCACACCCCCCTCCTAATTTTCCTGTTTTTGCAGGTGAAAAAGCAGAACTGACAGTTGTGGCTTAAGGGTTTGTACAGATAATTGAATGCCAATACTGTGCCTTTAATCACTGCTGTGCTGTTTTACAGAATTGGGAACTTGAATTCAGGGAGCATCCTGCTTGTGGAGGACTGCTGTAATTGCAGGAGACAACCCTGACCCCGAGAAAAGGTGAGGGAAGCAGGAACAGCAGTGCAGGAAGTACTTTTTTAAGTAGAAGACAAGATTCCACCTGAGGAATGTCAAGGCCAAGCTGTTCCTACTCAATTCAGCTGGGTTTAATGAGATGAAACAGATACTCTGAGTGGGGAAAGGTCTTGTGTCCCTAGTCCAAGCTGTTAAACAAACCTGGCTGAGACTTATATTGTTTTCTCTTCCTAAGAATGGTGTCAGCACACCCCTACTGAAGATCAAGTTAACCATTGAAGGACAGCTTATCCTCCTTGTAGGTGCATTACTGTCAGCATGAACTTAATTTACTTCACACATGAAGGAGCAGGAACAAGCTAGATCCACAGAGGGGAGACGCTCACTTCTTTTATTCTATTATTTATTTATAGTATGGTACCCATAGTACATTCTACACCATAGATGTTTTTCAACTGTGGATGCAGTTTATTGAAACAGCATCTATAAAGGTGTTCAAAGAAATTTGTCCTCTGAAATTTGCAAGGTAACCTGGTATAACCCAGCTAAATTTGGAAGGAAGTCCTACAGTTGATGATAACTAGTTACTTTCATTTAAGACTTCACTCACAGTAAAGCCACAGTTTTTGTTTAAGCAATAGACAATCCTTTGGTATATACCATATTCCAAATCATTGTGCCAGGATTAAACCACAATGGAGGTATACTCCCTTCCCTGGGGCATAGAGTGGATGGGGGGCCTGATGGAATGGATGAGAATTCATCCTGAATGACTGCGCCTTGTTATTTTGTACTTGTAGACAACCTTATTGTAGATACAAGTAATCAAGCTAACATTTTTGTTCATAAATTAGTTCAAATTAAGGGTCACAGTTTTAATTATTGAGCTCCAGTTACCTCTTACCATTTGCTGAAATCTGATTATATCCTGTTCCCAGCCTAACAACCTGTTCCTGTTAGCAGGAACCTCATACTGGAAAAGAAGCTGCCTCATGATGACCTGACATGGCTGTTGAAGCAAGCACAAGACAAAGGAAAAAGGTCTGATTCTGTATATCGTAATATGAAAGGTGTTCACTGAGTGAAGGAACAAATGAAGATAAATGGGGAGAACCACTGGTGGGACATTTTATTTGAGTCATTGCCAACACCAAGGATTTTGAACAAAATGTTGCAGCTTTTGCTTGTACTTTTAATGTTAATCATTCTGCTTTTCATTTTGGTAACTGGTTTGCACTATGTGTAGAATTATAGGCTGCCCTCAATGCTTAGAGGTAGCTTAGAGATTGCATTTGAGCCTCTATTGTTCTGTTTCTCTCCCTGTTTCTCTTCTTTTTCCATTTGCAGGGATCACCAAGTCCATATAAAGTTTGAGCCATTGGGTGTAGTGTAGAGGCCCCATCCATTTTCTGTTCCAATGAAGAATTTGCCTTTTTTTTTTTTTTTTCCAAAGGGCCTCAGGGAGCTGATGCTAGAGTTTATGGGCTGAGTTTCCTGGAGCCAGTTCCCACCAGATGCTGTTTTGCCAAGGTTCTCTGACGCTGTCAGGTGCACCAGAGTCAGGGAGTAGTTGTGGGGGGATATCAGGAGCACAGTGCTCCCCACGGACAAACAGCAGGCACACCGAGCAGCTGTGGGACAAGCAGTTGTTAAGGCCGGCACACGGGCATTGCAGCTGATCTAGCACCTTCTCCTCCTGCACTAAGGACATCCAGATGATGTTGTGCGCATAGAGCTTGTTGCTGCCCAGGCCGGTCTGTCAGATTTCCAGCTGCATTCCACATTTCCCCTTTCCCAGCATCATATCTCACTGAGGTGTGTTGTAGATTTCCAGGAAGCTGGAAGAAAAAACTTCCCATCTGGCCTTAGGTGAAGATACATTTCTGTCCGAGGTTGCCTGGACGAGCAGCTGAATCTTCTGGAATATTGCCCCTGGGAAGCTCTGGGTGGGAAGCTGAAGTTGTAGTGGAGCTCCGGGTTGCACTGCCAACCCATGTGGGACTCCTTTGGGCCACTTCTTCAGCACTAGTGCCTGGGACTCCTGGAGGGTGAAGTGTAAATCCTGCAGACCCTGCTGTCATTCTGACTCCTTTGGAACCACTGGCAGCAGAACAGGGGTATTCCTCTTGACCTTCTGGCTTGTGGAAGTGCTGCTCTTTCTGCTCTTCCAGGAGGTTTTCTGGAACATTTCCAAGTCCCAGAGCCTAGCCACACGGTCCACATGAACCCACAGATGCACTTTCATCTGACTCAGGGTGGCTTTCATGACTTTGAGCTGCACCATCAGCACCTACCCCCAGTCTTTGGCCTCACCATGCTCCCACCACCTCTGTTCCTCTGCCAACAGCCACCATTTTTCACCTGCCAAAACCTCAGTCTTTCACCAGCTCTGCTCCAGATCCTTCTGAAATTCCAACGCCCAAATCTGTGGAGCCCACTCAGAGACTGAGGTTGTGCCTTTGGCATTCCTACCCCTGATGCTCCCTATGGAGCCCCTCCAGCCGCTGCCACAGTTCCTGGCTCCTGGTCTCCCACTCATGGTTCTCTGCCCCAACAGCCATCCTCGGGCCCGACACAGCAGCTCCCATAAATCCCCAGTTCAGGTCCACAGGTCCCAAAGGGCTCCTTGAAGGGTGCTAGGAATAGAAGGAGCAGAATTAGAGTAGTTGGAAGGCAGCAGTTCATACAGATGTTTTCTAAATTTTAGTAGCTGGCCACTTTTTAAATAAGCAGCCTTATTCCTCTATCAGATAAACTGATATAACTTCTTATGCTGAAACAAACCCACACTTGCCCAAATGCAAACATCTTGACTTGCAAAATGTGCAGAAACTTTCTACTTAGAAACATTCTGTGAAAACTGAATATAAGGAAAGGAGTCCCCGCACCATATTAGCAAGAAACTGTTCTAAGAAGAGAACCCATGCTGTTATGTACGTGTTAGGTACTGCCTGCAATGTATTCACCTCCTTGCAGGCAAATATTCACTCATCCAGTTGAACACATGACTTTGTGTGTACATCAAAAATTTCTCTTAATTTAAGCATTTTTTCCACATGAATATTTTTTTCACTGCAGAAATGTCAAATATGCCTTTGCAAGTACACAGACTGGACTGTGGTCTGACAAATGCTCATTAGACTTACAGAAATAAGCGCTCAGTATTAGGGGATGTGACTTTAATTATCTAGCTCCTGTCACAACACAGGAATTACTACAATCTATCTGCATATACAATTGAGATTTACTGCCCAACCCCTTTGGGATGAACCCTGCACTAATGAAAAAATTACTGCAGCAAGATGACCTGTGTCGACTGCTGGAATGCATCCAATGCTGGAAGCATTGGACACAGAACCCTAATCACTGTTCTCCACAGTACAGAAATGACACATAGCAGAGAAGGGATTTTGGAAAGAGTGATGAAAAATGGAGAACATCATTAGTGGGACATTTGGTCTGGGTGGTCATCAACTGCAACAGGAATTCTAGGCACAATGCAGCACTTTATTGTAATTGTTCTTCTATATATTGTATTATTCTTGTTGTTGAATATAGTTCTATATGTTAGAGTGTGTGTACTAGATAGACAAGTAATTCTGTGGTACAGACCTTCTGAATTATAATGTTGTTTTATCATGTTCAAAGCAATCTTTAAAAAAGGATTATTTAGGTAACCTGATCAAGAATTTCCATCAATTTAAAACTGGAGCATGATACATATGTGTTTATAGCCACAGAGGCAAGAGGGGATTAGGCTGCCAATCTGCCAGTTCCCAAAAACTGCTGTATAATGAGCTCCAGTTTTTTAATGAACAGCCTTTGAAACTTATTTTTCTTGCCTGAAAAACAACCCAAGTGGGACAACACTTTTATTATTGAACTTTCGAAGAAAGTTATTGCCCTGAATTTAGGTCCGGATGGAAAATTGCTATGGCTAAAGCCCACGCTCTTGTGACATTATAAACAGAGGTCCCAAGTGAGACCCTTTGAGCTCTCCTGGACTGCAGGAGGCTGTGACCAGCACCTCCCTCTATGTAGGGCCATTCAGAGCCAGAGAACACTCAATTTTCCCAAATTTGGAGGGCAATCTCCAAGCAACAATGATTTCTGAGCTCATATACCCACTTCTCAAGGCTCAACCCTGAGCCCACTGAAAAGATGCAGAGGCATCATACTTCACTGAATTCAAAGAGATTTTTCCACAGGTATACCTTAAGAGACTCTTTATGATTGTATGCATGCAAATGTGAAAATGCTGGAGCAAATACACAAGAAATGTTGTTCTAGCTTCTTAAGTATTCTAGATTTGTAAGTTAGGCCCATAAGTTACTACTGTGTTATAGCAAATTGTATATGAATCCATTACTAAGTAGTTTATGTTAAATTATCTTAAAATTAAATTAAGTGCCATTAGGTGTTAAGTACTGTTAAATGCTGTTAAGTTTAAGTTCGGTCAAGTTTAAGTGTTATTAAGTTTAGGTTCTGTTAAGTTTAATTTCTGCTAAGTGTTGTTGAATTTAAGTGATGTTAGGTGTATGTTCTGTTCATTTTACGCTCTGTTAAGTTTAAGTGATGTTAAGGTTAAGTTCCACTAAGTTTAAGTGTTTTTCGTTGAAGTCCTATTAGGTTTAAGTGACATTAAGGTTAAATTCTGTTAAGTTCTGTTAAATTTAAGTGTTTTAAGTTTAAATGCTGTTCGGTTTAAGTGATGTTAAGGATAAGTACTGCTGGGTGTTTGTCATAAACTGTAGGCCCAGACTGGGCCCAGTTTAACATGGGGATATACTCTGAACCTTGTGACCCAACACAAGGTCTTGAACATTTCTTTCCACCCCCTCCCCTCCCCTCCCCTCCCCTCACCTCCCCTCCCCTCCCCTCCCCTCCCCTCCCCTCCCCTCCCCTT
>JAHLSL010013205.1:0-10812 GCA_025920805.1 Petroica traversi
GGGGGACAGGGGAGGGACAGGGGGGACAGGGGAGGGACAGGGGAGGGACAGGAGGGACAGGGGGGACATGGGAGGGACCGGGGGGCTGTGCTGCAGCCATGTGGGAGCACCTGCACACCAGCAGCCCTGGAATCACAGAATCATGGAACGGGCCCTTAAAAGCCACCCTGTGACAGGGGCAGGGACACCTCCACTGTCCCAGGTCACTCCAAGCCCCATCCAACGAGACCTGGAAAACTTCCAGGGATGGGGCAGCCACAGCTTCTCTGGGCACCTCTGGGCATCACCACCCTGGCAGGAAAGCATTTCTTCTCCGAATCCCACCTAACCCTGCCCTCAGCCAATCTTCCTTTCCTGTCCCTCCAAGTCCTTGTCTCCAGTCCCTCTCCAGTGCTCCTGGAGCCCCGTTAGTCTCTGGAAGAGGCTCTGAGCTCTCCCCAGAGCTTCTCCAGGTGGAGACCCCCAGCTGTCCCAGCCTGATGCAGAGGGGCTCCAGCCCCGGAGCAGCTCCGTGGCTGCCCTGGGCTCTCTGCAGCAGCTGCAGCTCCTTGTGCTGAGTCCCCAGGGCTGGGGCAGCTCTGCAGGTGGGGTCTCACCTGGGTGGGGCAGAGGGGCAGAATCCCCCCCACGCTGGGGGCTCAGCCCAGGGCACGGAGGCTTTGGGACAGGGCACGTGGAGCTTCTCATCCCCTCACTCCTTGAGTTTGGCCAGATCCCTCAGGGTGGCATAGCAGGTTTGGACACGCTCAGCCTGTGGCTGTCACTTCCTCCTGCCAGACAATATTTACGCTCCTGATTTCCCTGTATTTGGCATGCAAACCACGAGGAGGCCGATTTCTCACCGAGCTTTCCCACTCTCTTTCTCTCCCCAGAGCCCCGAGAGCTGTGGGAGGCTGCAGCAGGAGGATGGAGAGCAAGCCAGCAGTGAACGGCCGCGCTGCTCCCGGCTCCCCCGGGGAGGACGTGCCGGGGACAAACCACTTGTGCCAGGCCGTGGTGCTGTGCAAACAGCAAAAAGCAGCTGGCAGGGATGCAGCGGGGCCGGATCCTCCCAGGGAGCCCTCGCAGACAGCTGGCAGCATTGCAGGCGTGTTCGTAGAGGCTTCCAAGAGAATAATGAGCTTTTATGAGGCCACCAGAGAGCATCTGCTGAGCCTGGATTCGGCCCTGTGCCTCCTGGAGGCGCAGGCGGCCACGGGCTCCATCTCTGACCCCGTGAGGAGCTGTCGTGTCCCCGTGGCCGAGGCCGTGAGGATGGGGCTGGTGGGGCTGGAGCTGAAGGAGAGGCTGCTCTCGGCAGGCAGAGCTGCTGCCGGCTTTGAGGACCCCTACACGGAGGAGAAAATCCCCCTCTACCAGGCGATGCAGAAGGAGCTGGTGGGGAGGGAGCAGGGCATTCGCCTGCTCCAGGCGCAGGTGGCAACGGGAGGCGTCATCGACCCGGCCACCGGCGGGCGGCTGCCAGCGGACGTGGCCTGTGAGAGGGGATTTCTGGATGAAGAGATGAGCCAGCTCGTCTCTGACCCCAGCAACGAGGACAGCAGGGTGTTCCTTGACCCCAGCACCACGGAGAAGGTCACCTATGCGGAGCTTAGGAGGAGGTGCGTGGTGGACCCGGCCTCAGGGTTCCTCCTCCTGCCGCTGCAGATCACGTTCCCAGGGCTGGGCGGGAGGGTGAGCAGCAGGGACCTGATGGACTCGGGCATCATCAGCTCCGACGTGTTCCGAGGCCTCGAGGAGGGAAGGATCTCTGCCCAGGAGGTGGCAGAGAACGAAATTGTTCAGCACTTCCTGCGCGGGACGAGGAGCGTGGCTGGGGTTGTCCTGCCCTCCGGGGAGCAGAAGAGCCTTTACCAGGCGCTGAGGGAGCATCTCCTCGTGCCTGGTGCTGCCCTCGTGCTCCTGCAAGTCCAGGCCTCCACCGGGAGCCTGACAGACCCCATAAAGAACAAAAGCTACTCCGTGGATGAGGCTGTCAGGGTCGGTCTCATCGGCCCAGAGCTTTATGAGAAACTCTCCTCGGCGGAGAAAAGCCTCACCGGGTACAGGGACCCCTCCAGCGGGGAAATGCTCTCCCTGTTCCAAGCCATCAGGAAGGGCTTTGTTCCCAGGGATCACGGCCTCTGCCTGCTGGAGGCTCAGCTGGCCACGGGCGGAGTCGTCGCCCCAGGCAGGCACCTCCGAGTCCCCGTGGAGACAGCCTGTGAGTGGGGCTACCTGGACGAGGCCACCCGGCAGCTCCTCTCCAGCCCTCCCGACGACCTCAAGGGCTTCTTCCACCCTGGCTCCAAGGAGAAGCTGAGCTACTCGGAGCTGCTCCTGCGCTGCGTCACCGACCCCAGCACGGGGCTCCTGCTGCTGCCTCTCGGTGGGGACGGCAGTGACGGACCCCAGGGAGCCTTCTTGGACCGTGGGACAGAGACAGCTCTGGAGAACACACAGGTGCCCATTGCTGTGGGGAAATTCAAGGGCAAGTCGGTGTCTCTGTGGAAACTGCTCTTCTCTGACTACATCCAGGGTGAGCAGAGAGCTGCGCTGGCTCAGCAGCTCCTGGCAGGAGCGCTGTCCCTGCAAGGGCTGGCAGAGGCCGTCAGAGCCGCCGTTGAGGAGAAGGCTGCCACTGCCAACGTCACCTTCAAGGGCCTGAGGGACCAGGTGACGGCCGACCAGCTGCTGAGCTCGGAAATTATCAACAAAGACTTGTTTAAGAAACTCAAGGAAGGGGAAACATCGGCCAAAGAAGTGGTGAGCATGGACACGGTCAGGAAGTACCTGCAGGGCACGGGAAGCATCGGAGGGCTGCTGCTCCCCGACTCCCAGGAGAAGATCAGCATCTACCAGGCAAAGAGGAAGGGACTTCTGAGGCCGGGAACGTCCCTGATCCTCCTGGAGGCCCAGGCTGCCACAGGGTTTGTCATTGACCCAGCAGCCAACAAGAGATACTCGGTGGACGAGGCTCTGCGAGCGAACGTCATTGGCCCGGACGTTTACGACAAGCTGCTGGCAGCGGAGAAATCCGTCACTGGCTACAGAGATCCTTACTCAGGGGGTAAAATCTCCCTCTTCCAGGCCATGCAGAAGGAGCTGATCGTCAGGGACCACGGCATCCGCCTGCTCGAGGCCCAGATCGCCACCGGCGGCATCATCGACCCCGTCAACAGCCACCGCATCCCCGTGGAGGTGGCCTACAAGCGGGGCTACTTCGACAAGAAGATGAATTTGATCCTCTCGGACCCCAGTGATGACACCAAGGGCTTCTTCGACCCCAACACCCACGAGAACCTGACGTACCTGCAGCTGAAGGAGAAATGCATCACCGAGCCCTCCACGGGGCTCTGCCTCCTCCCTCTGAACAGCAGGAGGAGGCAGTTCGTTGACGAGGCCACCAGGCAGGTGTTCAGGAACTCCTGGCTGCCCGTCAGGTTTGGGCGCCTGCGGGGGGAGAGGGTCTCTGTGTGGGACCTGCTGAACTCCGAGTACTTCAGCGAGGGGCGGCGCCGGGAGATTTTCAACCACTTCCAGCTGAGGAAGCTCGGCCTGGAGCAAATCCGGCTCATGCTGGAGGAGGAGATGAAGAAATGGGCCCCCATCAAGTTCCCGGCCATCAGAGGCAGCGTCAGCGCTTATCATCTGATGGAGACCGGGGTCATCGACCGGGCCCTGCTGGAGCAGGTGCTGGAGGGATCCGTCACCCCAGAACAGGTCCTGCACATGGACTCGGTCAGGAAGTACCTCTACGGCTCGGGCAGCATCGGGGGCATTGTGCTGCAGCCATCCAACCAGAGAATGAGCATTTACGAGGCCATGAAGCAGAACATCGTGGTGCCGGGAGTAGCCCTGCCCCTGCTGGAGGCCCAGGCTGCCACGGGCTTCATCATTGACCCCGTGAAGAACCAGAAGCTCCGCGTGGATGAGGCCGTCAGGGAGGGCGTCATCGGGCCAGATGTCCACGAGAAGCTGCAGCACGCGGAGGGGGCCGTGACGGGCTACAAAGACCCTTTCACAGGCAAGAAAATCCCCCTTTTCCAGGCCATGAAGAAGGGCCTGGTGGCGGACAAGCAGGCCATGCAGCTGATGGAGGTGCAGATGGCCACAGGAGGCATCATCGACCCCACGTGTGGCCACTACATCCCCCTGGAGTCGGCCCAGCAGCGAGGGTGCCTGGATGAGGACACAACAAAGGCCCTCGCCAAGCCCAGCGATGACCACAGGGCCTTCTGCCTCCCGGACAGCAAAGAGAGCGTGACCTACGCGGAGCTCATCCAGCGCTGCCAGAAGGATGATGTGTCTGGATTCCACTTGCTGCCTCTGGCACAGACAGCTGCTCCTGCCTACACCGAAGAGCAAATCCAGCAGATCTTCAAGGAGACCATGGTGAAGGAGAAAGGAGTCTCCCTGTGGGAGCTCATGCACTCGGGGTATTTCACCGAGGAGCAGAGGAGGGAATTCGTGGAGAGGTTCCGGTCAGAGGAGCTGTCTCTGGAGCAGCTGGTTGCTCTCGTGCTCAGGCTGGTGGGGGAGATGGAGATGAAAGCCAGGACCCAGATCTCCCTGGAAGGCCTGAGGGGCAGCGTCCCCGTGGTCTGGCTGCTGGACACGGGCATCATTTCTGAGAGGACGTTCGAGGAGCTGGCTCAGGGTGTGAGAACTCCCGAAGAAGTGGCTGCAATGGAGAGTGTAAAGAGGTACTTGCAGGGCACAGGCAGCATTGCTGGGGTCTACATAGAGGCATCCAAACAGAAGATGAGCTTCTACGACGCCATGAAAAACAATCTCCTCCTCCCCGGGGCTGCCCTGAGGCTGCTCGAGGCCCAGGCAGCCACAGGGTACCTGACTGACCCTGTGACAAACCAGAAGCTCAACGTGAGGGACGCGGTGAGAGCGGCTGTTGTTGGAGAGGAGCTCACTGAGAAACTCCTTCTGGCCGAGAGGGCTGTGATGGGCTACACAGACCCCTACTCCGGGAGCTCCATCTCCCTGTGCCAGGCGCTCAGGAAAGAGCTCATCCCCCTGGCAGAGGCCGTGCCCTTGCTGGAGGCCCAGCTGGCCACGGGAGGGGTGGTTGATCCCATCCACCACCTCCACCTGCCGCTCCAGGCCGCCTGCAGGTTCGGCTTCTACGACGAGGAGCTGAACCAAACCCTCTCTCAGCTGGACGACAGCACCAAGGTCTTCTTTGACCCAAACACCAAGGAGAACGTGACCTACCAGCAGCTGAAGGATCGGTGCATCCACGAGGCTGAGTCGGGGCTGTGGCTCCTCCCTCTGTCAGAAAATGCAATGTTCTGTGTGGATGAGCAGACCATGAAGGTGCTGAAATCTGTGACTGTTTGTGTCAACGTGGGGCGGTTCAAAGGGCAGACCGTGTCCGTCTGGGACCTCCTCAACTCCGAGTACTTCTCAGACAGCAAGAGAAGGGAGCTGGTGCAAAAGTACAAAGATGAGAAGGCTGAAGTGCTACAGGAAATCACCACAATCATCACCACAATCATCCAAGAGACTGAGGCACAAGGCAAGAAGTTTGCATTCCAGGGCCTGCGGAAAAGAGTGTCCGCCAGCGACCTCTTCCAGTCTGAGCTGATAGACAAAAAAACCCTCGATGAGCTCAGCCAGGGGAAGAAAACAGTCAAAGAAGTCACTGAAATGGAGTCTGTCCGCAGGTACCTGGAGGGCAGTAACTTCATAGCAGGGGTCCTCATACAGCCAAGCAATGAGAAGATGAGCATCTACCAGGCCATGTGGAAGGGCATCCTGAGGCCAGGGACAGCCCTGGTGCTGCTGGAGGCTCAGGCAGCCACCGGCTACATCATTGACCCCGAGAAAAACAAGAAGTTCTCCGTGGAGGAAGCATTAGAGGTGGGTCTGATCGGAGGGGAGGTTTTTGAGAAGCTGCTCTGTGCAGAGAGAGCCGTGACGGGCTACACCGACCCCTACACCAAAGCCCCAATGTCCCTGTTTGAAGCCATGAACCAAGGGCTGATTGTGAAGAGCCACGGCATCCGCCTGCTGGAGGCCCAGATCGCCACCGGCGGCATCATCGACCCCGTGCACAGCCACCGTGTCCCCGTGGAGGTGGCCTACAAGCGGGGCTACTTCAACCAGGAGATGAACCAGATCCTCTCGGACCCCAGTGATGACACCAAGGGCTTCTTCGACCCCAACACCCACGAGAACCTGACGTACATGCAGCTCCTGGAGAGGTGTGTCCAAGACCCAGAGACTGGGCTGTACATGCTGCAAGTTGTGAAGGAGGGAGGAAAGTATTTCTACATCGACGAGTCCACCAAGCAGGCTTTGCGCTCAAAGCCCCTTCAAGTGAAAGTTGGAAAGTTTAAGGACCAAACTGTTTCTGTCTGGGAAGTCCTCTGCTCCCACTACATCTCAGAGCAGAAAAGGAGAGAGCTGGTGATGCAGTACAAAAGCAAAACCTTAATGCTGGAAGACCTGATATCCCTCGTCTTAAAAATCATCGAGGACACAGAGCGAAGAGGAGAAGCCCTCAAGGTCAAGGGACTGCGGGGCGAGGTGTCGGTGTCAGAATTGTTCAACTCTGAGATAATCGACAAGAAAACGCTGGATCAGCTGCAGGACGGGAGCCTCACACTTGCCAGCCTCACAAAGAGGGACACCATCCAAAGGTACCTGGAGGGCACTGGGTGCATCGCCGGGGTTGTCCTCCCGTTGAGGAAGGAGAGGATGAGCATCTACCAGGCCCTGAAGAGGGGCCTCCTCACTGAGCAATGTGCGCTGGGGCTGCTGGAGGCTCAGGCGGCCACCGGGTTCCTGATTGACCCCCGGAACAACCAGAAGCTCTCGGTGGACGAGGCCATCTCCTCCGGGCTGGTGGGCAGCGAGCTGCGAGAGCAGCTGCTGTCGGCAGAGAAAGCCGTGACAGGGTACACAGATCCTCAAACGGACAAGAAAATATCTCTATTCCAGGCCATAAGGCAGAAGATCATTGTCAGGGATCGTGGGATCCGCCTGCTCGAGGCCCAGATCGCCACTGGTGGCATCATCGACCCCGAGCACGGCCACCGCCTGCCTGTGGAGGTGGCCCACAAGCGTGGACACCTGGACGAGGACATGTTCCTCCTCCTTTCAGACCCAGATCACGGCAGCAAAGGCTTTATAGATCCGAACACTCATGAGAAAATCAGTTACAGGCAGCTCCTGCAGAGGTGTGCCAAGGACAGGGAGAGCGGCTTGTACCTGCTGCAGGTCCTGGAAAAAGAAGGCGACTATTTCTACATTGATGAGCAAACAAAAAATGCTCTGTTGTGTACAAAGGTCCAGGTGCCTGTGGGGAAATACAAGGGACAAGTGTTATCACTGTGGGAGCTCCTCTGCTCCGAGTACATCACTGAGGAGAAAAGAAAAGAGCTGGTGAAAAAATACAAAGCGGAATCCCAGCACATTATACAAGGAATCATCGAGACAATACTAAAGATCATCAGGGAAAAAGAAGAGGACAGAAGTGATGTCTGGTTCCAGGGGATCCGGCAGCAAATTACAGCATCAGAACTGCTCAGTGCAAAAATAATTACAGAGGAAACACTGGAGAAACTGCATGAAGGAAAAGAGACGGCACAAGGAATAGCACAAATGGAGAGCGTGAGGAGGTACCTTGAGGGAACGGGAAGCATCGCCGGCGTGCTGGTGCCCTCCAAGGCCCAGCCTGGAAAAATGGAGAAGATGAGCATCTACCAGGCCATGTGGAAGGGCATCCTCAGGCAGGGCACGGCGCTGGTGCTGCTGGAGGCTCAGGCGGCCACCGGCTTCATCCTGGACCCCGTCAAGAACCAGAAGCTCTCGGTGGACGAGGCCGTGTCCTCTGGGCTGGTGGGCAGTGAACTGAAAAACAAACTCCTCAGTGCTGAGAGAGCCGTGACGGGCTACACCCACCCCTACACAGGACAAAAGATGTCTCTTTTCCAGGCCATGAAGAAGGAGCTGATCGTCAGGGACCACGGCATCCGCCTGCTCGAGGCCCAGATCGCCACCGGCGGCATCATCGACCCCGTGCACAGCCACCGTGTCCCCGTGGAGGTGGCCTACAAGCGCGGCTACTTCGACCAGGAGATGAGCCAGATCCTCTCGGACCCCAGTGATGACACCAAGGGCTTCTTCGACCCCAACACGCACGAGAACCTGACGTACCTGCAGCTGCTGCGCCGCTGCGTGCCCGACCCGCACACGGGGCTGCTGATGCTGCAGCTGATGGACAAGGGCTCCGTGCTCCACCAGCTGAGCGAGGGCGCCCGCAAAGCCCTGCAGGCCGCCCGCACCACCCTGAGCGTGGGGCTCTTCCAGGGCCAGAGCGTCACCCTCTGGGAGCTCCTCTTCTCCCGCTACGTCCCCGACCACCGGCGCCAGGACCTCCTGCGCCAGTACAAGGCGGGGACGCTCACCATTGCACAGATGATCGACATCCTCACGGCCATCGTCACCAGGGCTGAGGCCCAGGGCCACAGCGCCACAGACACAGAGGTCCTGACACAAACCGTCCAGAATTCAAACTCCCAGAAGGACCAGGAATTAAAACAGGAGCAAGAGCAGGAAAAGAGGCAGGAGAAAGAACGGGAGCGGGAGCAAGAGAAAGAGAAAGAGAAGGAGCTGGAGAGGTCCCTCAAGTCCCACACCATCGAGGTCTCAACCGGCGGCTTCCACGGCAGGAAGGTGTCCCTGTGGGAGCTGCTCTTCTCCAAGTTTGTCGCAGAGGCAAAGCGTCAGGAGCTGCTGGGGCAGCTGCGGGCCGGGAGCCTGGCGCTGGCCCAGCTGGCCACGCTCCTCACCCTGCTGCTGCAGGAGGCGGCGCAGCGCAGCAGCAGCGTCAAATTCTCAGGCCTCAGGAGGCAGGTGAGCGCCTCGGACCTGCTGGACTCGGGCATCATCGACACGGACACCATGGCCCAGCTGGTGCAGGGCGCCAGGACGGTGCAGGAGGTGACGCAAATGGCCTCGGTCAAGCGCTACCTGGACGGCACGGGCGTCATCGCCGGCGTGCTGCTGCCCTCCAAGGCCGAGCCGGGCAAGACGGACAAGATGAGCATCTACCAGGCCATGCGGAAGGGCATCCTCAGGCAGGGCACGGCGCTGGTGCTGCTGGAGGCTCAGGCCGCCACCGGCTTCATCCTGGACCCCGTCAAGAACCAGAAGCTCTCGGTGGACGAGGCCGTGTCCTCTGGGCTGGTGGGCAGCGAGCTGCACGAGAAGCTGCTGTCGGCCGAGCGCGCCGTCACCGGCTACTCTGACCCCTACACGGGCGACAAAATCTCCCTCTTCCAGGCCATGAAGAAGGAGCTGATCGTCAGGGACCACGGCATCCGCCTGCTCGAGGCCCAGATCGCCACCGGCGGCATCATCGACCCCGTGCACAGCCACCGTGTCCCCGTGGAGGTGGCCTACAAGCGCGGCTACTTCGACCAGGAGATGAGCCAGATCCTCTCGGACCCAGGTGATGACACCAAGGGCTTCTTCGACCCCAACACCCACGAGAACCTGACGTACCTGCAGCTGCTGCGCCGCTGCGTGCCCGACCCAGACACCGGTCTTTATTTCCTTAATATTTCTAAAAAATAGTCATAAAACCTTTTGATTTTTTTTCCTTGTTTTTGCCCTGAGGAAGAATGTTGCTCTTGTGCTAATTCTTTGGCTACTCGTGTTTGTCTTTCTTTTTGCAAATGTTTTTTTACCGTTTATGATCCCAGTGAGGGAATTTCCTTCATGATCTCTTTTTTCAGCACCACCCACCCATATCAGGTGCAGCTTTGAAGTGCCTCCCCCAGAGCAGTGTTTGTGGAGCACATCGTGCCTCGTACTTTGGTCGCCTTTCAGGAACACACGAACCAGCCTGGGTTATCCCAGGTCATTTTGGTGAAGCACGTCAACCTCATTTTCCCCAGGGAGGTTTAAGTGCAAGTCTTTGTTCCGTATGGGTGTTTTTGTGAGTGGTGTTTTTATTCTCTCACATGCCATCTCTTTTCCCCGGGATCTTTGCGGGGCCATATTCGGGTTGCAGGTTTTCAAGGCTGAGTTTTGCGTGGAGAGCAGATTTCTGCCTGGGCAGGGAGCCAGGCTTGCGTTGGGTGTCACTGCCGTGGGACTCATCCTCTGTGCCTCAGCCTGTCCTGCTTTTCCGGGGGTGTCGGGAGCACAATCAGCCCCAACCCAAAGTGGTTTTTCTCTCGCTGTGCTTTCCCTCCCTCCTCGAGGCCTCGGTGGGGATGGGCCCTCGCAGGAGCTGAGAGCGGACGTGGCTTTGCTGTACTTTTAGTCTGCTCGTCCACAGTGGAATCTCCTTTCCCTCCTGCTCCTTCTGCCCTCCTGTGCCCCAAGCTGACTCAGCCCACATTCCACACTCCTGGACAGGAACAGCCCCGGAGCCAACTCTTCCACGGAGTTCAGGGATGAATAATTCTACTGCTGTTTAATAGAGGGAAACTCACCCTCCCTAAATGCCCTGCCTCGGGCTGTTTGCCTTAATTAACCTGGTAATGTCCTGGAAAATGGACTTTTGGCCGCGGGTTGTGCACCTGATACCTGGGAACAGGTGCAGGGGAGCTGTGGGACTCCTCACCTGCTGTGGAGCCCGGAGAATTGCAGGGCTCAGAAAGTGATGGGACAATTTAAGGGGAGAGAAGTCATAGAATCATGGAATGGTTTGGGTGGGAAGGGACCTTCTCATCCCACCCCTTGCCTTCCACCATCCCAGGTTACTCCAAGCTCCATCCAACCTGGCCTTGGATGTTTCCAGGGATGGGGCAGCTGATGCCTTTCCTGGTGTTATAAAATGAACCAGACACGGTTAAAGGG
>JAHLSL010013206.1:0-17230 GCA_025920805.1 Petroica traversi
GGACCAGCGGCCCTCGGCGGGGGCGGGCGGTGCTCGGCCCTGTCCGGTTACTTGACCGTCGAGCACCGAGCCCATCGCCGCGCGGCATCTTCTGTTGTTCAACGTGCGACTCCGGTTGCTGCTCGGCCTCTTCTACCTTTCTCTTGCCACAAGCAGAGGAGACTTTCTGTCCTAGTCCAGAATTAGCGTGCTTTAATTAAAGCTCAGACCGTGGCTTTCTCCACCCTTCTGAGAAATAAAGTTCGTATAGTTCGGGGGCAGACTACTTCGATAATAGTTTCTTCCTGTGTTAGGATTTAACTTGCAAAGTAAAAATGCGAGGCTAGCAATCTTAACGTTTTGGGGGGGTTTTTCTTGCTGCTTAGAACCAGTAAGTCGTACTGACAGCTCTTGAACCTTAAAGAGCATGTTGATGATGTGTTTAGAGAGTTGTCTGTGGCACGGGAACGATTCTTTGCGAGACGAGTATTTTGTGTGTGAAAGTAGGTTGTTCCATCCCATCGGAGGGTGTAAATGGGTAAGATAGTCTGTAATGGGACACAGAAGTTTGCATCTATGATGAGCGTGATGGTTGTATTTTTCCTTTTTCTAAAGTAGGCAGTAATAGCAGCAAAGGCAAGCTATTGAGTAAATTTGGAAGTTTCTGTTAATTTTCTGAGTTGATGACAGTAAAAGAGACATAACTACCTCTTAATGGCGGGGGTAAGTTTGGGGAGATTAAACTCAAAACGTGAAAATTTTTGTGACATGGGCAAAGTAGGATTGAATAGACTTTCTCTGGTGCAAAATTCTTTCTGGTAATGTAGCACATAAATAGATAGGGATCTAGAGAACTTATATTGACAATGTAGCAGATTGCTTTTGAGGGAATGCTGAACTAATGGGATCTTAGTTTTTGAAATGGGCTTTCAGTTTTCTTTGGCTAATCTTTATTTTCTAGTAGACAGATGAGGTTATAGATGCTTGCCTGCTCTCATCAATGTAACTGAAGTCTCTGGAAACCATATATGTGAAGCCTGTCGTCTCTTCTATACACTGAAACTTTTCAGTGGTTAACTGAGTCAAATGCCTTAAGATTTGGAAAGCTATTTGTAGAACATAAGAAAAGTCTTTATTGTACTAGGGCACAGTAGAGTGTGTAACAAAAGAAAGTAGGATGCATGGCCTGAAAACTCAGAATTCTTCAGTTACTTGAAAAGTTACTTGATTAGCTATGTTCTGTAGGAGATATACTGTTTATTTACCCAATGAGAAACTGGCATATACCTTGAGGTGTATGCTGTAATTAATTGGCTGTTAGCCACAGGAAGTGGAATTCAGGTATTTGGAAGCATCCTGTAATGTGTCTTTTGGCAGAAAAAGTAACTGAGTTAGTGAACAATTTAAGAATATTTGGATGGTTAATAGGAACAAGTGGTTTTCTCAGCCTATGACGGGAAGGTTAGTATTAGTACAGTGGACTACTAAGTATCAAAAGCATAGCTGAAATTCTACTGTATACTCATTTCATTTACATCTCTTGCAAGGGCATGGGCTCACAACATATTAAAACTTGCTCCCTGTATAATTTGGTTAAGGGAGAAGTTTTTTGGTTGTCTTTGGTTTTTTAGTTTCTTTTTTGATGTTGCACTGGTATTTTTTTCAATGGCTCAGCATCTCCTGCTTGTGAAACAGAGTAAAATCTGAAGTCATGTATACACATTCATTGAGTCATGCAGGTCTTCTGCTATAATTAAGATACAGTTGTATGTGTTGGGAGCACTGGAGGAAAATTGGACTGAATATAGAAATGTTTTTGTGTGTGTGGTTGTTCACTGAGTGTGAATTGTCTCTTTTAAAAAGCTTCATCTGGCATTAATTTAGTTGCAACTTTGAAGGTTAATTAGGGAATATGACCATCCAGGCAAAACTGTCTTTAAAAAAAAAAAAGTTGAAGAACAGACTTAAAATACAGGTTATCCTAAGGACAGCATAAATTGCTTAATCTGGTGTTTTTAAAGATCTACAATTCATATGCTTATAATAGTAGTAGACTGCAGTATAAGTAGACTTCTTATAAGTAATCAACATATTGAGAGGTTGTGAAATTTTGCATAATTCTTAACCAGTGTATAAGTGTTTATTTTCATAGAGCGGTAACACTGCTTTTATTCGTTCTGTGAGCTTGTTAAGTGGAAGCATTCTATTCCTCTGCTGTCAAAAAGGCTTGTTAGGTACGTATGGAGTTGAGAAAAATTGGCCTGACTTCTGCCACTGCCAATTATCAGCTCTTATTTAAAATGTGTAGAAGTGTAGTTACGAGGAGGATTAAAAACCTTCACTGGAGTTTGACCATGTGGCTAGTGAAACTCTGAATTTAGATACAGTTTGACAATGAAAAATAAACTCTCACTTTGAGTACTGTTCTGAGTGAATGGAAAATCCTCCCCTGAATTTGAAAGCACCACTCGTGCAATCATCCTGTCTAGAACTGTGTCATGCAGTCGTGAATGACCTATGCTCTGCATATTATTTCTATAGTTGTGGTCACCATGCCTGGCTAAGTGAAAGTGCAGAAATATTCTTTAAGTTTATACTGGAATTGAAAATCTGTCTTGTAGAATGAGCTGCCATAACCTCTTCCTTAGCTGAGTTCTGTGTTGCTGCCTGTTCCTGCTCTTGTGTATAAGTTTTATAGTGGCATCACTGCCACTATAAAACTTATGGTGACTTCATTAAATTCTGTGCCCATGTTGGTTTTATATAGAATACTGGCTTTCAATGAGAATTTACCCTAAGAGTAATATTTCTTATTCCCATTTGCCAGAAATGGGAGTGATGAACTTGCTTACAGAAAAAAGCCATACCTGATGTGGTGTAGGAAGGAGATAAACAGTGTGTGTGTCAGTTGCACAAATAGGAAGTCTCAGCGCTTCTTCAGTTTATACTAACAGTGCTTCTCTTGTCAAGCTACTGTCAAAGTTGCTTCTAAGATGGGGTTCAAATATAAAGCAATAAGGTAAGGATGAACGGTTAATAGGTCAAGTCCGGTAACTAAGAACTTGATGGCATGGGGAAACTTGATGTTATTCCTGATGATAAATATTGCAGGCTATGCAGAAATGTGCATCTAGGTTATTGAAGTGAAAATGAGAGGTCAAAATAATTTGTGAGTGAGAAGGGCTTATAAACACATAATGTGTTGCTTGCACTATAAGTAAAAGTATGTACTAACAGCAATTAATTTTGTTTTAGAGGGACTCTGAATATGTCTGGCATAGCTCTTAGCAGACTTGCACAGGAGAGAAAAGCCTGGAGAAAAGATCATCCCTTTGTAAGTATGAAAAACACCAAATTTCTGACTCTGCAGTTGTTTCAGTGTTCTGGTGTTGATTTTTTCCTTACCCTGATAGGATTTTATAAAAAATTAAATTAATATTTTTAAATTTTAAAAAAGCTGTTTAAAACTACGTGTAGTGCAAAAAGAAATAACTTTGTCTAGAGGTAAAATGTATCATGAAGTATTTTAAGTATATCTTGTAAAATCCTCACTCTGTGTTTATTTGCCCTAATTCAGGGATTTGTAGCAGTACCTACAAAAAATCCAGATGGCACAATGAATCTAATGAACTGGGAGTGCGCTATTCCAGGAAAGAAAGGGGTAAGACTTACTGTTCTCCTAACTTCTCATTTATGGTGACAAGTAACATAAGTTGCTTATGCATTACACTGACAATTGAGAATTTAAGTTACCTGTAGTTTACTTTAAAAGTTTGTATCCTGATGCCACTTTAGAATTAAAAGTGATATGGACTAGGAATATTTGAGAAAGTACACCATAAGCCTGTTCAGCTTTGGCCTATGCACCTTAAGAATACAGGTTTTCGGAGAAGTGTTCTAAGAGTCTTGCACTGAACAAATTGGAGGTTGTTTTCTGCTTCTTCTTGCTTCTTCTGAAATACTGCTATTAATTACTTGGGGATTTTAGTTTTCTGGGGTCTTCAGTGCATGACTTTTTTGCCTTGCCTTTGCTGCAGCCTTTTGCCAATTTGCTTAAAGACCCTTATGATCTTGTTTCTTAGACTCTGAGAAGTCGCTGTGTGTAGGCAAAACCTGCAGGTTCTGTACCGCTGTCTTAGTTGAATGCTGAATATAGCATTACTGCTACAGTTACAACTTAGTTTTGGTAGTCTGCATGCAGCATTAATTAGCTCTTAAAGAAGCACCATCAGATAATATAACACAGTGTAAGGAAAAACTCATCCCCTTTTGTTCTGCCAAAACAAGATTATCCCCTGTAACAGTTTACGTACCTTATCAAGATGTCACCTTTAAATACTTAGGTAAAATTTTTATGCCGTTCAAAATCTTCTTGCTATTGCTTTCAAGTTTTGTAAACCACAAATCGGAACAAACAAAGCCTTAAAGCCAGCTTCATGTGCGCTAGAAAATGCTGATGCGCTGATGTGATTCCTGCTAATTAAAAAAACTATATTTAATTAGAAGCAACATGACTTGCTTATCTCTACCAAACCAAGCAATTGCTCTCTATTGCCTTTGTATTTGGAGGCATCCTGTACTGCAGCTGCCTCCCCCCGAAATGAGTAGTTGAAACTACCAAAATGCTTTCTTGTCAATCAGATGAAATATTGAAGTGGTGTTAGTTCTATGTTGGATACTCCAGTCACTCCTTTGAAAGCAAATCACTTGTTAACTACCTAAAATTTGACTCAAAAAACATCTGCAACTAGTCTTATAATGCAATATGGTCTTGATGATACTGCTGTCATACTGTTAGCCTTAGTAAGGCTTTTGAGTGTCTGCTGTCTTTAACCCATAAGGTATGTTGCTCTATCCGAAACATGGTTAAAGCTTTGCCAACTGTTCTTTTCTCCTGTGTAAATCATTAAAAGCTATTTGTCTTCCTCTGTGACTGAAACCTAACCACATATGTAATGTTTATTCTATCAAAAAGGTAGTATTTTCTAAAAAGTAACTTCTCTAAGAAGGTATGGAGGATAGATAGTTTTAGCTGTTGACAGCTTACTACAGTAATTTAGAATGACTTCTTTAAATACACTATAGCAAATATAGTCAAACTCATTCGCTTCTGGAAATTTGTTGTCTTATTAATTCCTAGCATGTTATAATTCCTGTTCTAGCTTGAGAGTTTGCAACCCTAATGACTACTAGTAACAATGGAGTGCTTTTTCTCTTTTCATGTGGGTTTTTTGGTGTTTTGTTTTTTGTTCAGTGAAAAATCACGTAATTCAGATAGGAAATAATTGAGAGTTTCCTTCTTAAGGTGGTCTTCAAACATATCTGCCTGACTGTGAGGATAATATATGATCAGTTTTGCCCTTAACATGTGAGACCATCTTTACTCCAGTTGTTCTAAAGAATCAATCCAACATTTACTTTCATTGCAGGGTTTCCACAGCAAGGTTTTAGAGAAGTGGTCTGAATTCTACAGCTATAATAATATTTTCTGTATTTCTATGCTTCTTAGAAGAACTCAGAAGATGAGCTTTTTTCTTTGTTTAGATGTTTTATATATTTGAGACAGTCTTTTCCTCTATTGCAGGATGGTTTTTCTTCTTTATAAGACCCTTTTGAGTAGTGCTGTCTTAATTGGTTTGCTCTGTATCATGGGAACTGCTCCTATCAGTGCTCTTTCCAATTTTGGATAGGGATAAAGATCCTCTTACAATTTCTTGTTATACAGAAAGATTGAATCTGTGAGACTACATTTTACCAAACACAGACAGGGTTAGACTAGTGAATCTCTGTAACTGTAGCAGTACTACTGTCCTGTCCACATTTTTAGTACATTTGTGGTTTTATTAGCCACATTCTCATAAGGCACAATAGAAGCCATTTACATTCACGTTCTTAACGGGTGTATCCATATCCTGACTTCTCAAACTTTTGTGGGGGTACAACAGCCCCTTCCTTATTGTATGTTTATCATGTAAAATTTCAGAAGTATTCTGTTCTTATGTAGTGTGAAAAATTTACTTTTATATGGAATTATTGGTGATGATCCTGACTGTGTTGATGACTTGGCATTGCTTACTGTCTGTATTGCCCTTCCTTTGCACTTCAGCTTCCTATATAGGTAGAATAGCTTACCATGGTCTAGACAGTGTGCTACAGTTGCAGGACAGCTATTGTCTACTGTGGAGCAGAAGAATGTCTTGTGCTTTGCCTGAGAAACTGTATTCTTGGTACGCTTTTTTGCACAATTTTGACTTGTCCTTGCTGTAACTGAAACTCTGCCTTAACTTTTTATAGACACCATGGGAAGGAGGCTTATTTAAACTAAGGATGCTTTTCAAGGATGACTACCCATCTTCACCCCCAAAATGTAAGTAAAATTACTGATAACCACAGGTTCATTAGAACAGTGTTGAATTAACCCATGAGGTTCTTGCAAGTGCTTATTACTTTCTTACTTTTTTTTTAAGGCACATGCTTTTTCTTTTTTCCCCATCCACTTTGCATTCAGAACTCGGAAGACAAGAACTTGGAAAAAAGGGTTCTGTAACTTGAACCTTTTAATCGACTTATTCTAAAATATTAATCTCTTCTCTTTCGGCTACTGTGTATAACAGATCTTCAGATACATGGTTTCCTTATTAAGTTTTTGAACTGAATTTTCCTTATATTATCTCAAACTTATAGAAACCTGAAAACATCTATTGTCTTGCACAGTTTCTTGTTTCTGAATTGAATTGGCTAACATCTCAAATCAATGTCAGTGATTACAAATTACTCTTATGACAGCAATTCATCTCTCATCACATTAGTATTTTTCAGCTCTGTCAACTCCTGGCTACTCCTTTTGTTTGATACCACCTATATACATGTAACAAAGGGGGAAGCATCTCTTTTGACTGAAAACATTTCACATTATTTTCATGAGAAATACCAGTTTTCACATCCTGACAGTGTTAGAGGAATCGTCATGCCTTAAAATACGATGTATATGTTACTGATAAGACTCCCTAGCAATGCACCTTCTGAAATACCACTGAACTTTGTAGGGCAGCAAGGCCCTATGTCTTGTGAATACTTGCAATGTCAGATGGATTAGAAAACTGCACTAATATGTTGATATTTCATGTATTGCAAAAGGAGTATTCATTACTTTACTCAAGATGTTGCATTTAAGGCCTGTAAAGATTAAAAGAAATGCCAAAATACAAATGCAGTGGCGGAAGGAAAGCTGCACAAGCCTTCAGTTAGTCTTGTAATTTAAACTTGGTTCCTCTTGTTCAGTGCATCTTGATTATATATGGGAAAATATGGAACGGAAAGAAAAATGCTAAGAATTTAAGTCTTCCTTGTATGAAACTTCCATTATTTTAAAGTGAGGAGAGAAAAGATGAGAGAACAGTATTTTCTTTACATAGTAGTATGTGAGCTAAAATGACAGAATTGTTTTTAAAAAGTCTTTATCAAGTATAAATCTACTCCAAATTACTTTGTCAGTTTACATTCCTAAACCAGAAGATTGCCAGTCAAAAAGACAATGTTAGATTGCTTGGATTGGTATCACAGACGTGATGGAGTTTCTGCTTTAGGTGTGGGCTGAGCTGAGAAGAAAACTGATATTAATAGCTCCAGAAATCTGTGGGATTTTATTTGGGGGTTGGGGTTTTTTGCCAGTGTTGGTATGGGGTTTTTTGGGTTTTGTTTTCCCCAACTCACCTAATCCAACTCTCTGATCTTCCTCTTAGCACTGTATGCAAGTAATTTCCTCTTCTTTATCAGGTAAATTTGAACCACCGTTATTCCACCCAAATGTGTATCCTTCAGGCACCGTGTGTCTCTCCATCTTAGAGGAGGATAAGGACTGGCGGCCAGCAATCACAATTAAACAGGTCATTAGTTGTACTTAGATGTATTCTTAACCCTTTTGCTTTGCTTGCGTATTTGACGCAAATATAAGATGTTTACTGTGTGTTCCTACAATTGGTTTCTAAGGGTTTTTCACTGAATCTCTATTAGTGATATCCATAATTTATGCCTATGTTACTGCTATTCCTTTGTCCATAGATATTGTTAGGAATACAAGAACTTCTAAATGAACCAAATATTCAAGACCCAGCTCAAGCAGAGGCTTACACAATTTACTGGTAAGTATCTTTGCATATCAGCTTGAAAGCTGTCATATTGCTTACAGTTCTCTGTTACTTGTAGTATAACATGCAAATGTTTTTTATGAATGACCAGGGGAATTTTTTTTACCTTCGTGACTGTATTCTGTGGAGATGCCTAGATTGTGCTAAACTTGAATAAAATGGTAACTTAAGGGCTATTAGGCTAATGGAGCTTTTAATAGCAAAGCAACAGCAATAAAATATGAAGAATCCTTATATCATGATTTTCATCTAGGCCAGCACAGAGTCCTTTCTCTTAAAGGGTGAATAGTAACAATGAGGCATAATGGTGTCACGAGATGAGGAGGAGATTGAATTAGGTGACAAGTCACATTCGTCAGTACAGGAGTACCTAACTCCTGCCAGCAGTGTGTACCTGTAAGCACTTACGCCTGAAGGATAAAGGAGAGCTGTGGTCACTGTAGGAAACATGTCAGTTTGGGAAAACTACGTCTTCCAAAATAATAGGTTGAAAAGTACAAAATGCCTGTAGCTTTAGCAAAATTAAGTTTGCATTGATTGGCAAAGGGGATAATTTGTGAGCTAAAGAGACTTTTTGGGTTCGGTGTTTTTGTTTGTTTGTTTTTTTGTTTTTTTTTTTAAGGCTTAATCTCAAAAGTTTTCCGACCATTAAGAATGGGTATCTGTTCTATAATCTTTAGGGAAGTAAACCATTTTAAACAAATACTTCTGGCATTGGCAGCTACTGAAAGAATAATCAAGATGGAAATGTGGAATTACCATTCTGGACAGACGAGGCCTCCCAGAGAGTGCCAAGTTTGAAAAATAAGGTTTTATGTGACTGTACATGCAAGCTATGTTAGAAATTATTAATAGGGTTCTAGTGAAAAGGAGACGTTGGAATGGGTAGTGTTATTGGGTTGCAGTTATTTAATGGCTTCACTCAGTGCTAATTTTTAAAGTACTTACTGAAGGCTTGATGGCGTTGAGTGCATATGGAAGTCAGGTAAGCGGCCACAGTTGTAGCAGCCAGGAACAATGAGGCACGCCTCAATAATATACTTCTGTACATGTATAGATAAGTCTGTGTTTTATTTTTTAAATTTTTTAATCACCTCCCACATGCATGTATGTATAAAACAGTCTTGGCTAGTCTAGTTTTTTGTTTAAAGTGCTTCCAGGGTGAAAAAACATCTATTGAGCTTAAAATACTACATTTTTGTTACTTCAAGTATATATATTTTCCCATTTATCCTCATGTCTCTTGGGCATGCAGAGTATTTCAGATGGGTTACTATTATTCTGCAGTCTGAGACATTAAATAGCAAGAATATTTGATGCTATTTAGTGAATATGTGATAGAAGTTAGAGCAGGATTGTGCACACATCTGTAATGTTGGCATAGTTGATAAATACTGCAGAAGATGCAGCATTGTTTACATACGTGTCTTTTAGTCAAGTTGTTAAACTTTCAAGAATAAACGTATTCAAAATAAGGATACTTATTCTCAGGATTCCTTTGGTACTGGTGTTCAGTAACCTTAGCACTCCTAATGTGCTAACTTACTTCCTCCTCTTTGCTATAGGCATTCAGGGTCTCCTATGGAAGGCAATCTGCATGGATTCTGTAGGTGCGAGACTTAACAGCTAGGCTATGTTCTCATGTGGCAGTGCAATATAACTTACAGAAAAAATGTAGAATAAAACTTGTAAGTATCTTCAGGAGAAGAGAGTATATTCGATCTCTTGGCTGGCAATTGTTCACTGCACGTGACCAAAGTTTGTTGCATTGCTTCTTCCCACCCCCAATCTGTCAGGTTCTGAGGATATCATTTGCTGCCTTTTTGGTTTGGTTTTTTTTTTGTTTTTTCCACTGCAGCAAGCCTTCATAGCTGAAAGTATGTTAGACTTACTGCAAAGCTATCTGCAAAATCCAGTCAGTCTAAACTATCTCTAGCAGAAAAGTAATGGTTACAAATTTTTGTTTAGTTCAACTCACACTGATACAAAATGGACAACTGAATGTAAATGGATGCTTTACAATGCTAGTACTATCCTTTGTTCACACAAGAACTGCAAACAAAGAACTTGCCCTTTTACATCTTGAGTCTGAAGCTTAGTGACTGGGCATAGTTCCCTCAAGTAGTACTTACTTGTTTAATCAACCCCTGTAGCAAGTAGCTACACTTAGCTTTGTTGAGCTAGCTTTTTTCCCAACTGAAGAGTAGGAAAAACCTAAATCTGAGTCAGAGTCTGTAGAGATAAAGGCTGAAATTACCATACCGTTATGATCTTCCTGTTTCTTAGGAGTGCTTCCATTCTCTCTCCAAAGCAGTAAAGATGGTAATTTAAAATTGTATGACGTCTACTAGCTGTTAGTGAACTGCTCTCTTCACTTTATACTGTTAGGATACTGGAATTTGTTGTTAATGATCTCAGATGCAAACATCCTCTAATTCATTCAAAGTTTTCTACTCCCCACTCACATTAAGACCTGAGGTACAGTTGGCCTTGAGAAGAGCAGGTGCAAACCTCTTTGAAGAGACTGGTAAAGTATGAAGACAGTGCAGTTGTTTGACAACAGGTGATACTTGGGAAGTAACTAGTTGAC
Source organism: Petroica traversi (assembly GCA_025920805.1). NCBI lineage: Eukaryota > Metazoa > Chordata > Aves > Passeriformes > Petroicidae > Petroica > Petroica traversi. The sequence goes on from JAHLSL010013206.1 coordinate 10,717, forward strand.
CAGTACCATACTTGTCCCGAAAAGTCTTAGTTTATTGTAGTGTTCAGTTAGTTGCTATCAAATGGGTTTGCCTTTGGCAGTGACTTCTATTTCTCTTCAGCCTCTGATTTCTCCAGCTATAATTACCCTTTTCTCTTTCAGCCAAAACAGAGTGGAATATGAAAAAAGGGTTCGAGCACAAGCTAAGAAGTTTGCACCATCATAAGCATTTGTCATGCAGCATCTTAAAAAGGAAGGGATTGGTTTGGCAAGAACTTGTTTACAAAACTTTTGCAAAATCTAATGTTGCTATGTACAATTAATATCCACATAAGGGGAGGGGGTTGTATGTGTGCCATTTTCCATATTCGCCAGTTGTATACAGTTCTAAATTTGCTGAATTGCCCCCAGTTTTTTCATACAGGGTCTCTTCCTTCAGTCTTTTGTATTTTTGATTGTTATGTAAAACTTGCTTTTATTTTAATATTGATGTCAGTATTTCAACTGCTGTAAAATTATAAACTTTTATACTTCTATAAATTCACTAGTATCTCTAGTTACTTTGCTATCTGATGCAGGCATGCTTTAAAATGTTAGAACTATATTTAGCCTCTAGCTGGCTGTATGAAAAAAATCATGCCCTCCACCCCCTTCCCTCCCTGAATTTGTTTTTTCTATCTTTCAGAAACTAGGTTGTTATTGCTTAAGAGCCTCTGAGATCCAAAGTTAGCCAGCATCCTTATTCGGCATCACTTTCTTTGTGTTTATATGGCATTCTGTCTGTGTTGCTGTTTAGAGTAAATAAACTGTTTATATAAAGGGCTTTGTTTCATTTATCTTCATTGAAATTATTAAAACACTGCCATTTAAATGGCTCTGAATACAATCCAGTGCAAGTCCTGTTTCTAAGGCCTGTGATGCTGAGTTTGCCTTTTGTTTAGATGTTGCCTTCATTTGTTTTGCCTGTGGCCCTTCCTTGACCCTGTGTGGTAACTGCAGCAAGTAATTTCTGATCAGTTCCCCAAGCAGTATTCAGAATTCTGACTCACTAGAGACCAACTGCTTACTGTGCATAATGGTATCAGCATACTGGTGTGACCATGTTAATATAAATGAGCTTTAGACTGGTATGAACAATAATAGAAACTGTCCAAGTAATGCCTGAGGATTTTTAATGGTGTTTGTTTATCAGGAATAATTTTGTGCCTTTTTCCATATGTTAATGCATACAGCTTCTAGGGAAAGAATGTGCTCTATACAATTACAGTTTCCTTCTGTAAAGGAAATTGTTAAGATATGTAAGTTGTTTCCATGTATGTCAAGCTGATATGCCCTCTATTAAACTTTCACTGCTTTTTTAAATTGCAATTTTTAAAGTCAAAATCATTCTGCAAAACAAATGTGAAAAGCTTTGTTCTATCTGAGCTTAGCTTCTTCAGTGCTTATATTAAAAAATGGCTACTGCTCAACACTTAAATTATTCTGAGTTGCACAGCTATTCCCAGATCCCTTTTGCTTGTCTGCATTTGATTACTATAGCTTTATAATATAAAAGCATTCCCCCAAATTAGAATAGCTGACTCGCTCACATTGTTCTCAGTCCTTTAAAAATGATATTGAATTGCTTTCTTGTCACTATCTAGAAATCCTTGCTAAAACAGCACATTTGGAAAAGATTTCATAGGGGTGAGGAAGTTACTGAGAAACCAAACCAAAGGAAAAGTCTTATTGTAGCATTAATTTACTTGTGCTTCTTGTTTTTAAACGGGAAAATGAGTATTTGTACCACTCAAACTGCTGCTGTTACTCCTTGCTCTAGCTCCAGTAGCCCTGGCATTTAATCCCTCTAAAACTGAAGGGGCAAGAGGAGAAAGTCCTGAGATTTGAAGAACTTTGATTTGCGAGGTGTCCTTAGTATCTCCAATTCTACTGAAGGGTTGATAAAGTTTAGGTTTCAGTTGGGTGCTTGAAGCTCCAAATTGTATTCTATTTAAATATACAGAAAACAACTGCTAACAGCTCATTTTCACTATACAAACTGGTAGGCATAGGGAAAGTGACCTAAGATACTAATGCTGATATGAATCTGTCACAAAGCTTCAAGGGCCAGACAGTGTGTATTTCTGACTTGGTACACTTGCCACTTTGAGTGATGAAAATAAACAGAGATAGCACTGATGAATCTGTCATGAAATTTCACAGTACAGTTCTGAATATGATGTGCCAAAACGGTGTACGTTGCTTAGGACTGCATTAGTGTAAATAAAATGAGGAATTAAAGTTCCTGAAAAGACATACTGAGATGCAATTCAAGCAATTCCAAGAAGCATTTTTCCCTTTTAAGCTTAGCTCAGTTTATTCTAAATAGATGTAGTTGAAATACATATGGCAGGTTCAAGCCTGCAAAAAGTTAGAGACTCCTTATGTGGTAGGTACCATGAACAGGGCAATAGCTGTCATGTTTTCCCGTTGAAATACAGACCAGAAGTTAAGAAAGTTTACCTAATATACTATTAGTTAAAAATAATCCAGATAAACCACTTTCTAGACAAATTGATTGGAATAAAGGGTTATTTATTTTTTGACATGTAACTAAGCCTCAAGCTCCTTACAGAATTATTTTCTACTCCATACTTATCTAAAAATCAAATAACCTGGAGCCCTCATGCATATGAAGACCTACAAACCTGCACAGGGACTGAGATTTGCTAAGCATCAGGTGAACAAGATACACTCAAGTATAATTTCTTTATACAAGATGTTACAACTCTTTGGGATTATTGGGAATGTTTCTTTCTTCTGGACTGCTCTCATCGGTGCTTTCACTGCTTTCAGTGACAGCTTCTGGCGTGCTCATGCTGTCCTCCTCAGAGTCTTCCTTGCTTTGTGCTAGACTGGAAACATTTCTCAGGATTATAAAAGCAAAATAACTTACAGTAAGAAAAGCTAGTATTTAAATAAAATTTCATTACCCTGAGGAGTTGACTGGCCTGTTGGGATTATAAAATTCTTTTCCTAAGTCAATATCAAATGGATCTGGAAAAAGAAGGAAAAGCTGCAGAAGATGAAAAAAGCATTTTCTTGATGGTCTACCTTCATTTTCATAATTAATGGCAGGGAGGGGAAGGCACAGAAAATCTAGTTCACGTCTCTCCCAAGCTTATCATAGTTGTTTGATGAGAAACCAGGGGAGGTGAGAAAATAACCCAAGTCCTGCCTGCCCATTCTAGGCTTTTCACTCTTTTCCTCACCCCCTGCATGGGAATCAGTAGCTCTTTAGAGGTAGTCAGATTGTATAAGTAGGTTTCTAAGGCTTTGGGTAAGAAAACATGGATGGTCTCTGAATGATGAAGTTCTAAAACAGCTATCTAGTTAGCCGATGTCCACTGGGAATGAATTACAACTGTCCAGGTTTAGCTCTTGCTGACTAAGGCTAGGGCTGGGCTTACTTTGGCTTAAGTAGCTGGGAAGAACTGTTGCCTCAGGAAGTCAAAGCCTGGCAGCTTTGGTTCTGCAGTTCAACCAGAAAATACATAGGATTGTAGGCAGAAGTTGTATTGCCCCTTAAGAGCTGTCTTCAGTTTAATCTAACTAGTTAGGCTTCCACCAAGCAAGAGGATGGTTTCATTCAGTATCAAGGCAAAGAGATCTAAGTTTAGAGCAACTAAAGGCTGTTGACTATTTTACAGTATGAGCCCCTGGCCTGTTTTAAAGGGCTTAATCACTGTGAAAGGCAAAGGATAATTAGGATAATCACTTTTCATATGTTCTTGATTATTTGCCTTTCTTTGTGACCAAGCATTCACCTGTGAATACAGCATGAAATACTGGGTTCCCAATAAATTACTGGAAGAGATAGGATTAAACTACTTGTACTTATTATAAATAATTTTAATTCTCTTTATAGGTCTGATTTTAAACATCTTGATTGGGGACTGTTTAAATATGTCTATTAAAGGTCTTTCAAAGTTTTCCAGTTTGGTTAGTTGAATAACGGTAACTGCTTCAGAGTTCAGCTGTGAATACACTACTCTTTGCATTAAATTGCTTTAAACATTTTCATCTATTTTCGTTGAAAAAAATGGGCAAACAGGCACACTTAGCACAGTATAAACACGAAACAATATCTATCAACAAAGCACTTAATCTTCCACCTCGCTAATATTTTCATGAGATTTAAGGAAAAGACTGAAGAAACTAGTTAGAAAAGGAGCATATATAGTGTTTCTGTGTTTTTCTCTTACCTACTTCATCTTTTTTTTCTTGGGCACAGGCTAAAAACTCCTTCTCAATGTTTAGCATGTCGTCCTGGCAATGACAGGCTGCATATTTTTCCAAGAGATTTTTGTTCAGGTCAATAAATGCCTTACCCCATTTGAATTTCCTTAGAAGAATGGTGGCTAGATCTGGGAATCCTAAAACAGAAAATAAATTATCAGTTTTCTTCTTTAGAGTGAGACTTCACTCGGCTTACATGTTTCTAGTTCAGTACATGCCTACATGTCAATACAAAAGAGAGATGTTTGCCAGTGTTTCTTTCACTGTTTGGGGAATAAAACTTTTGGAAAGACTACAAATATTTTCAAGTATCAGTTTAACTTGAAACACAGTACTGAATCCAAAAATAGTTCATAGCCTTTTAGTGAGCGTTACATTAAAATATTTTGTACGGGTAATGAATGATTCAAGCTCTAGGTCCCACAGCCCTTCAGTACAAGACCAATTGTATATACAGATTTGTCTGCAGTATGGTACAGCATTTCTCTTATCAAAGTTCTGTGATTTGTTTGTAAAACATCACAAGAAGGGGCAATTTCTTTTGTTCTTACCCGGACCTCCCCCTATTGACAGCCAGCCGCTACCTCTCATTAAGGCAAAGGTACCTAAGGATTCGTGTTCTGTCTTCTATATATTTTTTAACAGTTTTTCTAACGTTCTGCACCATCCAGACAAAATGAAGATTATCAGTTTGCGTCCTGTTTAGTAGCTGACACGAATACTCCACAGATACCTCAGTGCCACCAATACACACACTTGGAAAAAACCTAGACGATCTAATCCCAAACTCAATAAAGTGATGACCCGTGTGACAGTGTTACAGTTTATTTTGTGGCAGACCATCTCTTCTGATTTATTAAGGATGTAAGAATTGCTAGCAACATACTTTACATCAGACAAATTGAGCCTACCGACAATGCAAAACGCTGCAGCAAAAGCTTCCACGCAGGACAGCTTGCACGGTCGACCATAGTTTACAGGATTTGCAGCCACCAAGTAAGGCAGCAACCGCAGTTGACTCCCCCTCATTCTCTTAAAGGGAGTTTCTTCTAATTTGGCCCATGAGCAATCAATGACTGCAATTCCACACTGAGCAATGACATGCCTGAAAAAAGAAATGTCAATGTATTTGAAAAATTGTCAGCATTATAGTGATGAAGTGAGAATTCCAACTGCCACTTTATATTGCCAACAAACCTGCATACAACCCCTGCTTTTGTCAATCAAAACTCATGTGCTTTACAATAACCTATAATAGAGATGCAACGAGAAAGAATAGTAGCATGGTTTTCCTCCAGATATTGCAAACGGCAAAAAAGTTTTATCCATATGTCTAAAAACGAAATGTAATTCTAGGGTTAAGAACGTGACAGAGCAGCATAGTTAAAAAGTAATGTCCACTTCTTAAACTACACCAAAGTTCTAATTTAGGTTCTCTGCTAGCTTCCAAAGACCAATCTTTTCTCTCAGTATGTACATCTTTATAAAAATTCTGCAGGCACATTTGAAGAAAATTCTCATTTCCCCCAGAAAGATTTCTGGTTAACCATTGTGTTACCTAACTGAAGAACTTAAATATGGCATGATAAAAGATACAATATAGCTACAGGCCCGTGCACTGAAGAAATAAACCGACAAGACGTGCACATTGATTTTTCACTGGGATCTACAGATGCTTTTCTCGTCTGATACCAGCTGTGTAAAAATGTTGCGCTGACTTGATAAAACGGATCTATTTCTCATGTTCGTGCATCGATGTAAAGTAGTAAGACAGTCAATTTTATCCCGTATCAGAGTTTCGGCCATGAATCAGTGGTTTAAATGCTCTCCCTAACACAGCATCAGGACGGTATTAGAACCAAGTGCTCTCCCTCACAGTCTGCGCCTCCCCCACCTTCCCTCTCCGCCCGGGTTCTGCCAACCGGCACCGGAGCCCTACCTGTCAGCGGGAGAGACGTACTCCGTCGCCAGCGGACTGAGGACGACGCCCGGGAATCTCTGGCGGAGGCGCAAGGTGCGCAGCAACCCTTTCCGGGCTAGTTTTCTCCCGGTGCATTTCTTGGGATCGCAGTGTCCGAGCTCCCACATAGCAAGGGGGCAGGGGAACTTGGCTTCCTGAGCGCCTCCTTCCCCGGACCTCTCGCCCACCAGGCAATCTGAAAACAGCAGGCGTGTATCAGTGCTCAGCGGCGACGCGGCACAGCCCGGCAGGACCCGCCTGCCCTTGCCCGCGTCCCGCGACGCCTGACGCACCTCT
>JAHLSL010013208.1:0-26100 GCA_025920805.1 Petroica traversi
CTCCGGAGGCAACTAACACAGGCGACGCCCTCCCGCGGCCGCCGTCAGCATCGCGGAGATGCCCCACCGAGGCCGGGGATCCCCGCCGCGGCGACTGGGGCCGCCCCCTCACCGACCCTCATCCCTGTGGCCAACTGCGGGAGGCCCCCGGGGAAGCCCTGTGTCTCTCGTGGGCCCTCTCTCCCACCCTTCCCAGAGGCCGTCGCCCCGCAGCGGAGGATGCGAAAAGCACGGCGGGGCCGGGGTGGGGCTGGGAAGGGGCCGGGAGGTCACCCGACCTGGCTCAGAGCCGTGGGTGTGGGGGTGTGTGTGAATGGTGGCCGCACCTGCAGCCTCTGCGGGCCGTGGTAGCGGGCGGGGAGCTGCAGGCACAGCTCTGTATGGGCTGGGGGAGGCTGCAGCGGTGCTCAGAACCGCCCCCCTCCCCCAATTCACCCCATCTCCCCAAATCCCACCGGGAAAACGCGGATTCGGGGGAAGGGGGGAAGGGAGTGCACGACGCCTCCCTGGCCGAGCCTCGGGGCCGAGCCAGGAGGGGCCCGTCTTCCCCCGTTCCTGGGAATGGGATCCGTGTGCCCCCGCCCCGAGTGGGCCGGGGGTTTGAGTGCGCGGGGGTGCACACGCGTGTGCTGGGTGCGGGCCGCGGGCACACCTGCACACGCTGTCGCACTCCGCCCCCTGCCCACGCACGCCAAGCCCCGCCGCCTTCCTTCTCCTCCTTCTCCTCTCCCTCTCCCCGGACTCTCTCCGCCATTCCCTCGCCCAGCCCCCACCGCCGGAGGGGACAAGCCCCGACTGCCCGCGGTGCTGGAGGTTCGTGGGGCAGCAGGATCCTGCCCAGCCGCGTGTGTGACCCCATTCCGGAGGGGGGCCCGCGCCCTGCTCCCCCACTCCCAGGAGAGAGTCACCCAGAGCAGGGGGCTCTGCCCGCTCCCCGCAGCCGTGCCCAGGCACCCCTGTGATGAGCTGTGCCCGGCCTTTGGGCGTGCGAGGCTTTCGGGCACGAAGAGGGGGCGCAGACCCAGCAGTGCGGGGCGTGGGCGGGATCCTTTATCGGGAGCCCCTCGGAGCATCGGGAGCATCGAACACCTCCCCCGGGACACGGCACCCACCGCCTGCACCGCACGGGAGGTGTATGATGTGTACAGGTGTGTGTAACACCTGTACACCTGTAAATGTAACACTGTAGCCCGATGGAAGCTTACAGCTCAGCCGGCTATAGATTGTGGTTGGTATGTATGTTATCTGTCTACTATAGATGTGTGATATTTAATAGTTGTTATTTAATGTAATAGCTACATGTAAATTTAAAATAAATGCAAGTGCATGCGTACACATAAAGACCTAGCTATATATTTTTAAAATATCGACATAAACATATGAAAATTTAAGAACAATACGTGTGGAGAGGTGAGTGGGTGTGCGAGCAGGGCGAGGCAGCGAGTGCACTGATCTCACCCCAGCTGTGTGGCTGGGAGCAGCACAGTGATCCAGCACCAACACCCAGCCACAGAGAGGCTGTCAGTGAGGGCTCCTCTTCCTCCCCTCCAAAGACAGGGTAGGGAATGGAACACACACATGAAAATATATGGAGATTTTTTATGTGAATAGAATGTGTGGGGGAGGCTGCTTGTGTGTGTGTGAGAGAAACACAGAGAATGGGAGAAAATAGCCCCAACACATCACACACACATGCTCACACACAGACCTTCTGCCCCCATATGAACATATTCACTTACATGGACACAGCGAGTCTTGTTCACACACACGGCTCTCATATACACACATTCAGCCAGCAGACATAGCTACAAAAAGTGTGAGAGGTTTGCAGGCAGCTCTCTCTTGGTATATTCACACACATATTGGTACAGATAGAAGTGGGGGATGAGAGAGTGAGCATGCTGTTCAAACATTCTCACTGTGCACAAGCGAACATATAAGCATATTGTATATTGCAACATACATTGATATGGGGATAAGCTCTCACATTCTTTTCTGCAGACCTCTCTGCATGCACACAAATACATGCACACTATTCTCTCTCACTATATGCATCCATATATGATAGAGACACAGACACAGAGTGAGAGCTGTTCACACACATTATTCTCTCTTGTTGTCTATAGATACATGTGCATATATATTTGAGGAAAAGAGCAAGATCTATTGTCTCTCTGTCTGTCTGTCTCTCTCTCACGCACACACACACATTTTCTATCACTCTCTCCCCACCCTACATAATTGTATAATCTCTGTATAATTCTTTCTCTGTATGTGACACACTGTAGAGAGCGAGAGTTTTTCCTCATGCACACAATACTGTCTCTGTATAGATGCATATGTATACATGTGTAAAGAGAATGTTTACCCATGAGAATCTATGAATTTATACAAATAAAATTAAAGAGAGCATTGCGTACACATACTGTTCTCTGTTCATCTATATGCATCTATACCTATATACTGAGCTGTTTTCACCTGACAGTCCTTTCTGTTCCTGTATTGAAACATATATATGCATATATGCATATATACTCTTGTACACACAGTTGTTCACACATAATTCTAATAGAATATACAGAGTTAGGGGAGAGCAGTTCACACACAACAGTTTCCTTGCTATATGCACATATATACAGTGTATACAGAGGGGGAGAGAGCTGTTCTCACATAGGTAATTTGCTCAATGCATGGGTATACATACATCTATTTAGTGAGAAAGCTGTGACATATATGTATATATGTATGTATGTATATATACACACTTCTATATGTGGAGAGAGCTGTTCTCTAACGTAATTCTCTACATATATGTGTAATTAGGGAGACAGCTGTTTGCACACACAGTTCTCTCTTATTATACATAAATAAATGCACACACACTTCCCCTCTCCACACACAGAGCTGCTCACACAGCAATAGTCCATATGAACAGTTCACAAGTCTCTGTTCACACATACCGTCTCTTGCCATATCTATATATTTAGACATATATAAATAACAAAATGAGTGAGAGCAATTCATATGCACAAATAAAGTTTCCATGACTCTCTCTTTGCTCCCCTCCATATATACTCTCTGGGATGCATAAATATATGCATATCTCTGTATATATGTTGATATATTCTCCCTCTGTATGTACAGGCATGAGTAGAGACAGTAAGAGCCATTCTCACACTCAGTACTCTCTCTTGCCTTATATACGAGTATATAGATACATATGTACATATATGTACAGATTGTTCATGCACAGTTCTCTATATATACATATATACATACATAATTAAAGCACATACTGTTTAAACAGGAACACTATTTTCTCTTCATTGTACACATGCCTATGTATAGTTAGTGAGCTGTTTTCACACACGATACTTCTCTTTCTTTCTACACAAATACATATATATGCATATAAACACACATATATATGTTGTACATATAGAGAGCCTGATTTCCTCTCATGCACACTTCTCTCCCAACAGATACAGGGATGTACTTAAGGAGCTGTTAACACTCACAGTTCTCTTCCTATACATGCTCACAGATATACATATTTATATACATGCATTTTTACAGGAGGAGGGATGTGATGGGGTATTTTTTACCATGCTGTGTTTAGGTCTTTCTCTCCCTCTGGGGGGAAAAGATGGGAAGAACAGTAGAAAATACATGGATACACACACACACAACTCCTTACCTGTGCTTCTTTGTGCTCTTGTGCTCCCCCGCTGATTTGCTCTCCAAAATATGTGTCCTGGTAAATAAATACATACACATTCCTGCTGCATTAAATGTGAGTATGTAAACAGCAAACACACTTATGTTTGCCTAAAAACATTTGGGGTGCCTAGAGAAAAGCAAGCATGTTTTAGAGTTTATGTCACACATTTCCCTCCGGGCCCCCAGGGCTGTGTGTCAGGTGGAGTTCTCTGCACACCTGGGGTTGGGGCACTGGGGGCTGGTGGCGTTTGGGGCTCCAGGGGTGTGGGGATGGAGCTGGCACCGAGACTGCAGGTGGCTGCAGGCACTGGGCTGGCGGGAGGGCTACTCTGCAGGACAGATCTTGCCCCAAAGCCCAGCCAGGTGCCAAGGTGTGCAGGAGCTTTCTCGCCCTGGGCTTCACAGCTTGGTGTCTCCGTGCCAGAGCCGGCAGTCAGCCTGGAATTCCTTTGACACTGCTCCCCCCACACAGCTCCTGCAGCACGGGTGTGGTTGTGTGATTCCCCAGCTTTTGTATTTGCATCTGGCACAACACAGCTGCCTTCTGAGCAGCTCCAGCTGCCAGGCTCTACATCCTCCTGCCCTGCACCCCCTGACCCTGCCACCACCTCACTGAGCTTCACCGATCCTGAGCTGCTTGTAGCTTTTCCTATTACACTTAGGAACGGTGGACTCGGGAACTGAACTCACCCAGCAAGGCTCCTTCTTTGGGTCTCTCCCTCCTGCCCTGCCAGGACCTGGGCAAGGAGCAAAACCAGGCCTGAGCTCAGCTGCCTTCCTGAATGCCTCAGCCTCTTCCAGGGCCAGGTTTCCTCTGGTGTTTGCCCAGCAACTCGTCACCTTTACACCCATTGTCATTGCACCAGCAAGAAAAGTCATCACAGAAGTAAAAGCCATGAGGCTCCAATGGTGCAGGGAGTGGTTTTAAGTGTGTATGTTCTCTGCAGCGAGGCAAGTTGGCTTCTCCAGTCCCAGGATTCTCCAGCCCACAGAAATGACAGTGATTCTTGCAGAACACCAGTCCCCATCCACCTTGTGACACCACCACCCTGGAGTGTAACAGCAGGGCACCAATTCCCATGCTGCTTCCCTCCTGCACTGTTTTTTGTACACTTGTGTGTATTCCCACATGTAAAAACATTGAGCTGTAGGTGGCAAATGGGATCCTCCCCTCCCCTTTAGCATGTGTAACATCCTGTGACAAGGAGCCACTCAGCTGTTCTACCCCATCTAGAATACTCCCTCTGCCTTGGGTTATTGCCAGTTTATCCAGCTGGAAAGACATTAAACACATGATCACTTGAGGGCTCAGCTCCACCAACCAAGACCGAAGCAGGCAGAGGGGTGCAAAGATCAGCCCATCCCCTTTTCCCAAAACTTCAAGATTATTGTTCTCCCCTCTCCCAGCTTGGCTTTCTCCGCATTCCAGCTGTGTCCACAGAAAACAAGCACAGAACAACACTTTGAATGGAGATGAGCAGAAGGTCCAAGTATTTAAAAAAGGATGCAGATAGAAAAGTGGTCCCACATTGCTAGTGCAGTTGAGATTGACATGGACCGCAAAAGCCCAGTCAGGTGAGAAAAAGGTAATAGGACAGGGCCATAAAATTAGATATGGAGCACAAAAACTGTTGGAAAGCTCTTGAAATAACTGCCCTCATTTCACTAAACTGTTTTCTCTCATCCTCTGGGTACAGTTGTCAGCTCAGCCTTGATGAGTGCAAGCAGAGGTCAGGCCCTGCATCTAGAAATTAAAGGCTTAACTTTGACTAGGCTGGACCACAGAAAGGCCTTAAACTCTCTCCAAGAACCCCCAGGCCAGCTTTGCTGGTGAGCAGGAAGGGCTGAGCCTGCTCTCCTCACACAACCCCCCTGCCAGGACAGGAAGAGCTTTAACAGCCTGTCCTAAAACACAAAGGCTCTCCAGGCCATACACCCAGAAGAGGGCTGAAGGACTGTGCTCATGGAGGGATCTGATCCAGCATCATTCCTGCCCCTGCAAGCAAAGTGGTAACTCTCTAGCAGTACCCCAGCCAAGCAAGCAGGGCTGGCTCACCCCACTCTCAGAAACAAAGATGAAGGCACAAACTTTATAGTAAGGAAGAAGCATAAATGTCCTTCAGTTAGCAGGCATTGGCTTGCCAGAATTGTGACTAGACAGAAGAAAGCAAGCATGTTAGTGGAAGAAAAAAAGAGTCAGAAACAGGAGTAAACAAGAAGGTTTGTTCTTGTTAAGTTTATTGGCATCATGTTTGTTTCTTTACATAAGAGCTCAGCCTACGTACTAGAATGTAGACCTCAGGAAAACAGGTAGAAGGGCTCCATTTAAGCAAGCTACAAACGCATGAACAAATACCAGGAAGAAAGGAAGAGAGGAAAAGGACTAGATTGCCAAGTTTTTCCATACCAAAAATCCAGATTAGCAGTCAGTAAGAAGAAAGGGAAGATTCATAGTCCAGGTCATTCATCAAGAAACAGCTACCACACCCCAAGTGGGAGAAGAACTCCTTCTATAGCACAAAGAGCCACATGGACACTCAGCTCTGGCTCCTCACGCTCGCTCCAGGATGTTAGGAGTTAAGCAGTAGGGGAGTGAACAAATGAGGTCAGTTCATAGCTGTATTTAATTTTAAATCCAATAATCCAGTGTGCATATCAATGCTGTTATGCAAATCTGAGAATTCAGACACAAGGAAGCCAGATAGATTCTTCCAGAAGATGAAGCCTTTTTGGCCTCAAAACAAGAAGGCTTACATAGTTCATCTCTACTGTACAGAATACTGCCTCTATCTGGACTCTGTGTTGCTAGCACGCTGCAGGTCACAAGTGTCCTCCTCACTTTCTACACAACCTGTGTCTCAGTACTTGAACATGTAATTCAGGAATTTTACACTAATTTATACATTTTTAATTGGTTGCATATATTAACATGTACTATAAGATTTTTCCTAAAGAAGCATTACATAATACATGGATATTGTAAAAAGATCTGATTAGTTAAAAGTAACAAGCATTAACAGAGATACATACAAAACTCAACCTAGTCGACTGAGTGCTGAGCTTGCAATGAACTATGGGTAATCAGCCTTTCCAGTTGCAGCCTTCACTGGGGAAAACACGAGACAGTTAAAAATGTATGTAACTTGTTACACAGATTACCTGTAAACAGTTTCTCTCCATTGGACACCGAGAATTAGACTCGGTTCCAAACATACATGAGTTTCCATTTGAAACTAAGGGAAAGGTCTGTTACCATGAAGTGTGATGTGGATGGTGTGGGGATGTGAGCTCTGAAGTGCAGGACTGAGATGCTCATGAGAGATGGGTGCATTTTGGCAGTTGGAGATGCAATTTTTTTTTTGTAATTTAATTTTAAACGCAGAAGAGGGGCTTTGTGTTTGAAGGCCTAAGTGTGATATTCGTTTGTGAAGGACTGTGCTGAACCCCTCCCTCTCCCCTCAGCAGCTGCAGCTCTCTGCAGAAGCCTTTGCTCGGTCAGTCTTGTCTAGTTTGATGGGTTCGGGGAATTCATTGTAAAGTTCCACTTCGGTTTCCTAGTGGGAGAGAAGGAAGAGTTAATGACACAGCTCTGCAGACAGTTCCAAGCATGCAAGGAGCTGCTCTTGGCTGGGGAAGGCTGGGGGTGAGCCCCAGGCTGCCCACAGCACTGGCACACTAGCCCCCTTCCTACCCTACCTGTTTAAGTGCATTTCGTGCAATCGTCTGGAAAGCTTGTTCCACATTAATGGCCTCCTTGGCACTGGTTTCAAAGTAGGGGATGTTGTTTTTACTGTAGCACCAGGCTTGTGCCCGTTTTGTGGTGACCTGGGAGGACAGAGAGCAGCATCACTACCTTCTGCTATGCAGGGAGAGGTTTTATTTTCAGGGCAAGGCCAGAGATCCCTCATATCCAACCTGAACAGCTCAGATCTCAGAGCTGCAGCCTTGAAACAGAACACAGGAGACCACTGCCCATCACCTGACATCCAGCCCCAGAGCAAGGACCATGCCCAAGGGAGATGAGACAACAGAGCACTGGCTTGCTCTGCAGTAGGAACTGCTCAGCACCTCTGGGAAAGGAGAAGCAGCTCCCCAGGAAGCTGCTGCAATCCTTCCACCAGTGGGCAGGAGCATGCTGTGCACAAGGGTCTGACCTCTCCAGGCAGGAGAGACCCTTCTCCAGTGGCAGACATCTGAGCCACTCTCAGACACATCCCACCCCCATTTCTCAGATAACCCTCCTGTGTTCCTACAAGGTCTTCCACACCAGCAATTTCTTATGAGGCGATTAGTAAGTCCCAATACTCACCTGTCTGTTTTCTAGGTCAATCTTGTTTCCCAGCACAACAAAAGGAAAATTCTCAGGATCCCTTGGACTGGCCTGAATGAGAAATTCGTCCCTCCAGCTGTCCAGGGTTTTGAACGTATTGGGGGCTGTGACATCAAACACCAGCACACAGCAATCTGCTCCCCTGTAGAAGGCAACTCCCAGAGACTGAAATCGTTCTTGGCCTGCTGTATCCCATATCTGGAGCAAAAGACAGGGCAGATAAGCCAGCTCTACTCTGACACAGTCAGTCTGCAATTAGGGCATTAATTCCAAAACTCCCCACCAGGCATATATAGTCCCCAGCTAGGCAGAGAGCAGCACCTGAAGGCTTGGAAATTTCTGTAGGCACTAAGCATCAAGAGCCAGAAACACCTTCTAATGACAGTTGACTCTTTTTGTGTTCAGCCCCAGCCAGTGACATATCCTTGTCCTCAGCAAGCAGGACTTGGGTGTTAGGGTCAGCAGGTGACATGCCTGCAGTGCTTGGATGCACCTGGATAGCAGCAGAGTCCAAACACTTCTCTGATGGCTGCAGCTTTTGCTGCCTTGCAGTCAGTTTCACCATGGAGAGATGAAAGCTTCAGAAACCAGAGACATAAGCAGGCTGGCAGGTTAACACTCCACCCACAGGATTTGGGGCAACATGAATGGTTGAGCTAGGGAGTCCTTTCCCAGCCCTTTCCAGTTCTTGAACACTAGGGAAGTTAATCTTTCTAACAAGATCTAGTTTATGGACAGTAACAAGTCCAGTCTTTTTTAAACAGGGCCTAGCAAAGTTGCTGTTAGCTGAACCAAGATTAATTTCTGCCTTCCCTTGTTCAGCCCATCTAAAAATTTGTAGAGAAGACCAGAAGCATTTATGTCTAACAGAAGGTCAGTGCAAACAGGATTCACACCCAGTATACTGACCCCTACACCAGTTAGGGCTACACCGGAACAGATGCTTCCACACGAGTGGGGTGACAGCACTTCTTGCAGCAGGGAGCAGAGTCCCTCCTTACCTGCATTGTCACTAGTCTGTCATCCACCATCACCTCTTTTGTCAAGAAGTCTGCACCTATCGTAGCCTTGTACTGGTTACTAAATTTCTTGTTCACATACTGGTTCATGAGTGATGTCTTTCCCACCCTGCACAGGAACACAAAAAAGGAAGATGTGGTAGGCTGTTTCTACAATGTTTGAGTTAACCATCCTGAAGAGGACATTCCAGTGCCCCTCACTGCCCATAACCTCCTGGCTCTTTAACCAAGAAAAAAGCCACCTCTGCAAGAAGGGGCTTGCACACCAAGAGATGCTGAGGCACCCAAGGATACAAAGGATTACATCCTGAGAAACCTCACTTACCCATCACTAATCTGATCCTTAGTAAAGAACAGATATCACATTATGACCATGAAAACAATTTTCAAAGATTAAATGCTTCAGAGAAACCCATCACAAACAGTAATCTTCACCCTCTGCAGAAGGAGGAGGTGGAAGAACAATCTCAGGTGTCAACAGCTCACAAACACATCTGCTAGGCACCTAGAGGTGAAGATCCTCACCAGAGAGCAAGCTCAGAGGTTCACATGCCCTCTGTGTGACTGAGAAACACTCCCTGAACAGCAGCTGGCTGGGGACAGCAGTATAAATAAACCTTATGTCATGGGAAACAGGTTACAGCCTGTACAGCAAGTAACCTGAGACAGCAGAGCCAACTCCTTGCTGAGAGCACAGAGCAAAGCCTTTCACTGCAAGGGGCAAGCTCCAGCCAGCCCAGAGAGGCAGAGCAGATGGCTCAATACACACTATGTCCCTGACAGAGACAGAATTTTAGGAAGTCACCTAAGAATGCTTACTAATGGTTTTGGGGTTATTTTATTTTAAGTGAAACACTCATTCCAACAGCATACGTCCTCCTTGCACCCCTCTGTGCTACTCCAGAGGTCTGCCCACCACATTTTCCCCATTTAATACTGTAGCAGGACTTCAAGACACTAAACTGCAGGGACACATTCAGGACAGAGGGCAGTGAAGAGATCTTAGACCTGTGAGGTAACACAGCTATCAAGGGCTGTAAAGTCTCCCAGCACAGCTGATTTCTTATACTGAATCTAGGCTCTCACTAGTTAAGAGCACCGCTCTAGCCAGATACAGATTAGCAGTTTATAGGCTCTTCCACTTACCCAGAGTCTCCAAGGATGATGACTTTCAGTAACACTTTCTTCCTAGAAGTCATCTTTCACACTAGAAAGGAAGAATAATCCCATCACAAACCATTAGTATGTCATTCCTCAAGAAAGCAAGCAGCAAGTCTGGAGTCTGAGAAACCTGACTCCCAGCAAGGAGCCAGTGACAGGCAGGGCCCAGCACTCCTGGAACCAGACTCCAATTCAAGGCTACACTCAGCACTAATGCTCAGGTGTCTGCCCACTGCACAGGCTGGGCCATGTCAGACCAGTAGCAGCAGTTTAATACCAAGAGGTACATGAGTTGAGCACTTGTCATTTACTGTACCAAGACCCTTCTGGATCCTATTTCCAGGCCATTTGGTAGATATACTAGCCCAGACCATCTCCCTTGACTTGAGGCAGTGCAGTAAATCATAGCAGCTGCCAACACAGGCTAATAATTCTTACACATGCCACAAAGTGAGAGGTGAGCAGGCATGTGTCTAATACCACACTCGAACTTTTTGGTGCTGTTCAGCAGTTTCCCAGCAAAAAAAGAAGAAAAAAGAAGAAGCATTTCCTCCAGCATGAGCTTGGAGAAAGTGGCAGCTTTCTCTAGCAGCTGTGCTTTGTGTAAGAAGCGAATACCAAGGACATGCTATAGTGGAAGCAGCTGTAACAGCCACACAGGGCAGCTGAATTACAAAGCAAACTGCTGCTAGAATCTGTGGCTTCTCTGAGGGCACACAAAACTGACTACTGCCACCTCAGCTTTGTTATAATAAGGTTACAATGACAAACCTCAACATTAAGCCTACTGATGGTCACCTACTCCATTAGATGGTGAGTTGTTCGTTCAGTTGCATACTGCAACTGAAACACTTCATAGGCAGGAGGCTCTAAACTGGCCCCTAATAGTCCAATTAGCAAGAGAAACCTGAGCTTCCGAGTTCCACACTTATTTGCTCCCAGGTCTCCAAGTGAGGCACCTACAAGTTCATCAGTTGTAGCAGGCCTGAATACACTTCTGGATGTGTTTTAGAATTGTGAGAGCAAGCACAAGGTCTTGCCAGTGGCTGAGCACAGCCTTCCTACCATGAGGTCCTTCTCCACACCTCTGGGGAAGGGTGGGCCAGCCACTCGTATGAGCTGGATCAGATTGCAGACCCTGTTTTGGTACTAGCCTGCTCCACAACAGGCTTGGCTTTCCTGAAGAAGCCCTGCAAGTTCAGTACAGCAAGAGTAGCCACAAGATGGCTGAAGCTACGCTACTTGATTTCAAAGATCCTTGACAACAGGCCTTGGGATTCAGCCTTTCTATATGGACCTGCTTACCCTAAAATTCCCATCCTGCTGTATCACATTTATTGCAGCACACAGCTCCTTCTTTTCAGGATCTATTCCTGATTTTCACAGCTAAGAAGGCCTTTGCTTCTACAACAGCTTCTTCCAAGCAGCTTGATCCTATGTGCTTCTTGGGATACACAACAGCTTAAGCTCCTAGATCATGCACTTCACCCCACTACTACAGGAGGCTCCAAGCTGTAAAAATCTCTCACTAGATGCAGTCCAGTTGCAAAAGATATTAATCATCTCAAGCTTTGAGGGTTAGAAGACATGAAGTGCTTTAGCCTTTACTGTCAGTGAATGCTGCAGAAGGTGAAGGAGCACCCCTGCAGCCACTGTAGTGATACACCTACACCTTGTTGGACTGCACCCACCTCCCATTCACAAGGTTGTTAGGTTGGGAAAGGCCTCTAGGTTCATCCAATAGGTCCAGCCATTAGCCCTGCACTGCCAAGCCACCACTGTCTCATATCCCTCAGTGCCACAACTACATCGCTTTTAACCACTTCCAGGGATGGTGATTCCATCACTGCACTGAGCAGCCCATTCCAGTACTTGACAGTGCTTTTGGTGAAGAAATTTTCCTTAATATCCAATCTAAACCTTCTCAGGCACAAGAGGTCATTTCCTCTTCTCTTGTCACTTGTTACCTGGGAGAAGAGCCCAACTCACACCTGGCTATATCTTCCTTTCAGGTGTTGTAGAGCCATAAGGTCCCCCCGAGCCTCCTTCTCTCCAGGCTAAACATCCCCAGCTACTCCCAAGGAGAGTTGTGCTCCAGCCCCTTTCCCAGCTCTGTTGTCCTTCTGTGGACACACTCCAGTACCTCAATATCCTTTGTGTAGTGAGGGGCCCAAAACCAAACCCAGGATTTAAGCTGTGGCCAGTGCCCAGTACAGGGGGACAATCATTGCCACATTATAGCCCTGCTGGCCACACTATTGCTGATACAGCCAGGATGCCACTGGCCTTCTCAGCCACCTGGGCTCATATTCAGCTGCTGTCACCAGCATCCCCAGATCTTTTCCCACCAGGCAACTTTCCAGCCACTCTGCCCCCAGCCCGGAGATGCAAGGGGTTGTTGTTACCCAAAGGCAGGATTCACCTTTACCCTGTTGAATCTGACACCACTGGCCATGGCCCATTGATCTAGCCTGTCCAGATCCCTCTGCAGAGCCCTCCTATGCTCCAGCAGATCAACACTCCCACCTAACTTGGAGTCATCTGCAAATTTACTGAGGGCGCCCCCGATCCCCTCACCCAGAGCATTGATAAAGACATGAAACAAGAGTGGCCCTAGTATTGATCCCAGGGGAACAGCACTGGTGAGCAGCTGCCAGCTGGATGTAATCCTATTCCCCATCACTCTCTAGGGCCAGTCATCCAGGCAGTTTTTACCCAGCAAACAGTGCACCCGCCCAAGACACGAGTAGCCCACTTCTCCAGAAGAATGCCATGGGAAACAGTGTCAAAGACTGTACTAAAATCTAGACAGACCACATCCACAACCTTTCACTGATACACTAAGCAGGATAATCTGTCATAGGAGTCAAGGTTGGTCAAGCAGGACATGCCTTTCCTAAGCCCATGCTCACTGGGCCTGATCCCCAGTTGTCTTGTATGTGTTGAATGATATCTGCTCCATAACCTTCTCTGGCACCAAGGTCAGACTAACAGGCCTTCTGCAGATCCTCCTCCTGACCCTTCTTGTAGATGGACATTTCATTTGCTAACTTTCAGTCCACTGGGATGCCCTCAGGGAGCTACAACTGCTTGACTGAAGGGGCACAGGGAGCACTTCCACCAGTTCCCTCAATACCCACCATCCAGCCACAGAGTATTGAGCATACATGTATGTCATGCAGCAAGCCTTTTCCTCATCCTCTGCCACTATTTTTCCCTCCTCATCCAATAAAGAATGGGGATTCCCCTTAGCTCTCCTTTTGTTGCTAATGTATAAAAACACTTTTTATTGTCTTTTATAGCAGTAGCCAGATTAAATTATAGTTGGGCCTTGGCCCTTCTGGGTTTTTTCCCTGCATAACCTCATGAGATTCTTGAGATACATCTAAATAGGACTCAGCGCTGAGGAGAAAACAGCCAGGGGCTGTGGAGTGAGCAGCAAGCACAGCTCAACCACAGGGCTCATGCCACCCTTACATGGGTGTTAACAGATGCCAGAGAGCATGTGCAGGACAGTTTCTCCAAGTGTAAACACCTCCTTTCCAGTGGACTGTGTTGTTCACTGATCCAACTGAAAGCCCAGCTATGCTCGCCAGCTGAAAATTGTCAACACCAACATTTAGCTCTGCTTCTGCTCTTGCCAAGATCCACACACCATAGCTTGTCTCCCCTATAGCCATGGGGAGAAGAGACAGAAGCTTCTTTGAGCCTGCACCTCCTGTGTTCACAAAGCACATAAAAGTGACACTTTTGCCAGCCAAACCAGACTTATGCAGTTCAAGTAGCCCAGATGGAGCAAGAAACAATTGAACAGAGCTTTAAAACAGCTTAAAGACAGCTGAGTACACTGAACTGTCATGAAAAACATCTGCATAGGTTCAGGTCCAGTACAAGTCACCTGATTTCCTCAGGACAGAGGAAAACAACTCACCCAGAAGTGGCTGTGCCAGAACCCAGCATGCTTCTGGGAACTGCTTCTCTTTTCCTCAGAGTGTTTCCAGTATCACTTGCTGCTGTAGCTCATTGCCTCCTGGTATTCGAAGCAGCTTTGGACAAGCTGGCATTAGTTCTCTTGCTTAGGGAGGGATTTGCAGAGCCCTAAATTGCAACACTAAATCACACAGGATGCTTATCTCCCAAGTTCAACATAGCCTGAACCCCCACTATGAGGGGAGGAAAAACTGCTCTGTCAACATTCATTACTTTAGAAGTTTCTCAGCTGAGCAGTGACCTGCAGACATAGGAAGTCAGGCTGAGTCAGAGCTGACACTGCCTTCATGTCACAGCTGACAGGCTGCCCAGCAGTGTGAAGGGTGTCACTGCCCCATCAACGCCAGTCAGGTGAGACACTCAGCTTCCATCCCAGCTGAAGCAACAAATGTGAGCCACAGCACAGGAGGAGTTGCTGCAGCTTCATTTGCCGTGGGCCATGAGACAGTGAGGAACTCCAGCCCTGCCAAGGACCAGCAGTGAGCACTGCCCAGTCTCATACCATTGCTCTACCAGGCTTGAACCGATGCTGCCTTGAAGCCCAGTCAGTTGATGGGCCAAGCCCTCTCAATAATCTTCTCACTGCAGGTATAAACAGACCAACACTTCAGAGTTATTCCTTGCCCAGTAAAACAAGGAAACACATCTTCAGTTCCTGTAGAACATGAGATAGGCTGGGCTCTCACTGACTCAGCACTAAGACTATTTTGCACTGTACAATGCAGCTTGTCTTGCCTTATGGTATTTGACACAATTACTCCAGAGCAGCACCCTGCTGAGGCACATGCCCTCAGGCAGTGTGAGAGCTCACATGGGGCTTGAGTCCAGTACTGGGAGCACTTCTGAATAAACACTTCCTTTTTCAGAGGTATCACAAAGTAAAACCTGTTTGTTAAGACTTGATTCAAGACTCAGCTCTGTTTCACACTGCACAAAATCTTTTGGAGCAAGGTCATCTGCATGACTGCTCAGAACACAGCCTATAGCAGTACACCCAGCCAGCCCTGCTCAGGAGCCACCAGGCACTCCACATCAGCCAGGAGAACAGTCAGCATTATTCCTCCTCCTGGCTTAACGGGTGCCAATGAAATGACACAGCTGTCTAGTGAGAGGAGTCCTTCCTCTCAATTTTTAATGCCTATCATCTAAAAAACAAGTCATTAATGATATGCTGACCCTCAGGAAATTAAGCTGGTAGAGCACAGTTTCTCCCACAATATTGTTATTACCTTTAAGGCCCACCTACAGAGTAGCAAGAGAAAATCCCTAACACATAACCCGCAAGTGACTCTGGCTTAGCTTATCTGAAATGACTCAAAACCCATCTTATGAAGCCTCACAGCACTACAGTTCACATGCAAGAAGAAATAAAGTCTATGCCAAGTCTAATTAGGTTTCTCTTGTTGCTTCAGAGTACATTACATCTATCCTTTCCCTTGCTATATTAAGACAGCTGCTTTAACTCAAAGCAAAAATGGAGGGTTAAGAATTCCTTAGAGATGTTCACATGTGTCAAGTCACAATGCAGGCATTTTAATATTGATTAGGTTGGTACAAGCAAATAACAGTAGCAGCTTGTGTTGATAGCTCATCAGACCTCAGATTAGCTATGCTTTAACAGAAGCAGGCCTTGCAAAATTCTATTCTAAGTTGCTCATGGATAGTTTTAGTGTGAAAGCATCCAGCCCTGGGGAGAATCTCACCTCCATGGAAGACAAGGCTCCCTAAGTAGCAGTATACCCATACCAGTTTTGAAGCTGCTGAACAGTCTTTACTGTTTCAGCTTTGCTACTGAACAGTTTGAGTCACAACCCCAGCATGCCTATAGAGGCTGGAATGTTTGACCAGGAGTTCCCTGCTACCTCAGCTATCAGCCTGCCACCTGCACCTTCTGGTAGAAATCAACTCAGCACTGAAGTTGGACAGCACCTCTTGCTTTGTGTCCTCTGCCAGGAATATTTAACATCATACCAAGAAAGCACAACGTAGTAGGGCAGCAGGCATCGAGCAGAGAGAGAGGCACTTATGGATGCCTAGTTTTGCTACCCTGTCCCAGCAGGCAGCACAAGAGTAAGGAATTATCCCACAAAAAGGTGTATTTGAACCTGAAGCACTGCAGCTCTGTTCTGGGTGCTGTGGCTGATAAGCAGAGCTTCCATTTTCCCACTATACCACAGGACCTTTAGCAAAAAAACCCCACCATGAACAAGCTGATGTGGACAGATCAGGTCTCCATGAGGGGCTACCACACACAGCAGCTTGATCACCACAGTGACCAGACAAGAGCTACCCTGTGTTCTGGAAGAACCTTCTGTCCTGAAATGCAGGAAAAGTGACCCAAAATGCTCCTAAGTGCACTTCTGACACAGAAACAGCACCTCTACTCCCTGTTCTCCTGCATGGGGGAGGTTGCAGAGCATTACGTGTCTGAACTACAGAGAGCTATTTTTATTCCCCTCCCTCCTCCCTCACTGGGTTCTGCATTTCTTCAAGGAAACTGACGCTGGAAATATGATTCAGGACCAGTGCAGTCAGACTGAACTAGTTCCCTCTCAAAATTAGCAAGTTCCCTAGCACGTTTGGCATCTCAAAGGCTTATGTCTGCTTAGATCTTCAGCCACTGAAATGAGATGGTCACTGAATGTGTATTCTGTTTTTAGAGGACCAAGCACACCAAACAGCCTAGCACGTACCACTTCCCCCACGGTCACATTATACCTTGCCATGCTTCAGCTAAACCTTTGAGTAGATACATGAATTTGCTCCAATTTTTTAGCTACTCTGAAAAAGCAAGGCCTGTTTTCTCATCCTGAGAAAAGGCATAGCCTGTTATTGTCATTAATTGACCAGAGTCACAGTTCCTGGTTGCAGAGCATCGGAGCAGTCGGCACATCTTTTGTATTGAAGCCTCAAACTACAACTGGTGCAGTTGGGCTGAACAGGCTTTACCAGCTACAATTTAACAACAGCTTGGTTCCTACTATCCACTCAGACAGACATTGCTAACAAGGTGTCAGCCAATACAAAGCTACAAGTGACAGCCTGAGAAGTTCGACATAAACCTAAGACAAACGGATACCAACATTTGACACGTCACTTGCATCCTCCCAAGAAGACACAATAGCTCACAAGGGGGACAGAAGTTCTCCAGTCTTTTCAGCTGGGCAGAAAGCACAGCAGTAGCCAGAAGACAATCAGCAGGGGCTATTAATTTCATAGAAACAAGGCTCGAGAGATGCCAAGCTGCCTTCAAGGAAGACACTAGAAGTAGAGCTGCCTTTGAGGTTTTTGACTGCTACAGAACCCGCATATTTTCCTTACCAAACTTCGGTGCTCTACGAGTAGATCATGTATCCAGCATCCTCACATTAAGCACTACTACAGAAGCATAGGACATTAAAACAGCAGGTTGACTCTTGCACTGACAAAGGCTGCACAAGCAGGACAGTACTCTCTTCCATTCCCATGACAGGACTATCAAGAGCTCAGATCCCCCAGCTCACTGGAAAATACCATCGAGGAAAGCCTCACATTTAGTGGAACATCTTGTCATTTGGAGTGACAACTTGCAAGAACTGCTCTCTGAAAACAGGTTGTTTTTGAGGGCAGTGGGCTCCTGCAGCCCATACAATCAGACATGCCTTCAGGCCAGGCAGATGCACCACAGAGCAGCAGTCAGTTCAAGCAGAGCCCACACCAAAAGCAGCTGGCAAGATACTCCAGTGACAGCTTCACTGAAGGATACAATCTAGCTGCTGTTCAATCAGTAGCATCTCAAAACTGATTTCCACCTCCTTCTTCCCAGCATGTTTATGGTGTTGTTCTAATCAATATATTCCCTCCTGCTGGTACCCAGCCAAAAGCTCAAGCATAGCTCAGCTGCCTGCTACTTACTGCAGCTCCATCAAGAGCAGGCTTCTGTCCAATTAGTACCTTTCCCAGACAGCCCTGTGAGGCAGAAATTTCCTCTGTTTATGGAGCTCGAAGCCTCAGCTACAAATCAATTTTTGATACCTTGTGTAAACCGTTATATTGCAAGCTGTCAGGTGTAAATACACTGCCCAGTATATCCCATCCCCATCTGAGAGTCCTTCGCCAAAAGCTTCACCTTCTTCAAGAAGAGCCTAGAGCTTTCAAAGTCTGCTAGCACACTGACACAGCTCACATCAAAATAGAATATTAGAACACGGGTCATTATCCCAGAGGAATTAGCTTTTTAGATTACAGCTGTCCCCAGTAAGTTTCCATCACCTTTTGGGGGTGGAGTTGCAGCCTCCAGTGCTAGAACAGCTGCTCTAGAACCAAGTGAAGGTTAGGAATCAACAGCAGCAGCTCAGCCACATGGCTTTAAGTTCTGTTCATTGTCTGCTTCAACACAGGCACCAAATTGGTGGGACACAGTGCTAAAAGCCATCTGACATGGTCTGAAGTAGCTCCCAGATGGAGCTGACACCAGGCCTACACAAATATTCTGCTGCATCCTGTTCATGGGTAACATGGTCTTAAGACAGTTCTGTGCTAAAGGACCAGAATGATGGGGCGACACGCAGCTTGGAGAAACAGGCAGAAAACCCAGCTGCAAAACAGAAGCTTTGGAACAGTTTTGTGCATAACAGAGTCTTGGTGCAATCAGGGAAGCTGCAGAGCCAGTGCTGGCTACGACACTCCTATCAGTGGTAGTAAGGTCTTAGCTTGCCTCAGACACCCTCTCAATCCTCAGCTGATGGCTCTACTGCACATCCCTGATGTGGGCAAGAACTCAGGCAGCACTGGAAAGGGGACATGCCAATATCCCCAGCTTGCCAGAGTCCAGACAACAGAGAAGGCAGAAGCAATGCCACTGGTAGGAGCCCTGTCGGCAATGAAATCACAGGATTTGCATGTGAGAAGGGGTCTGCCCTGCCTGAGGTCTCAGCTCAGCTGTGGCTCCCTTAGAGCTGAGATCTGGAGAGTGCTGCATTCCTGAGAGGCATTGATGCATATGATCAGTCAGGCTCAAAGCCCAAGATCTCAAAAGCAAACTCTTCAGTCCAAGCCTCACTGATTCAGTCCTGTTACACCTCCTGGCATTTCCCCAGATGAGTTGTTCCATGCTGCACAAAGTTTAAATACTAGCTGTGGAACTGAGTAAGTTCTTGGCTGTAAAGCTGTCACAATGAATTGTGACTCTACCCTAGAAAAGTCCAAACTATTCTGCCCTGGGGGAGACAATAGGACTAGACCCCACCCCAAACCTGATATGATTTCTACTGGTTTAGATATCACAACAGCCACCTTCTCATGAGGAGGCATCCTGTTGATCTGACTACATGATTTGATTGATAGTGGGAGCAAAACAAACATGAAAATGCGTTTGCTTACAATAGCATGGCAGATGTTTCTCCATATTCAGTCAGACCAACAGTATGCTTAGGAGCAGTGGAAAAAGGTCTGGAGGACATTTCTTGCTGTCTACAGGAACACTATTTTGCCCAAACTGCAGCTTAGCCTAAGATTACAGAAGCACATGTAGGATCTTCCAGGTGATAATCACATTGACCCAAAATGATGGAAGGAAGGGAGTGAAGAAAATGTCCCCAGGGAGGCAGCCAGTTATGCTGGGCAGCCACCTTGAGGGGACCACTTTACTCCTTGGCAACCTGAGGATGATTTCCATCACCTCCACAGTGGGTAAGCAGGGATTGGAGATTGCAGCTGTGGCAGGAGAAGAGACCAGGAAGATTCTTTTGAAGCTAATGCTACACACTAATAAGACCAGAACTCCCAGAAAGCAAGCCAGGCCTGCTGATGTAGAAGTCTTCAGCTTATAGGAAGACAGCTTTGCAAAAAAGGCAAACCTAGAAGCTTCACTGAAAGCTGGATGTTTCCAGCCATGAAGTTTTAGTCCACTGGTTCCTCCAGCAGCTAAATGGCTCTTACACCACAAAATACCCTCTCAGGATTGGGCAGACATACCCTAACAGTCTGACAGCAAGTGTCTCAAGATCTTCTGCTACCCTTCTCTTGGAGACGAAAATCATGTCATCAATCAAGAATCGGTATTGCTGTGCCCCTACCTTCCAGGAAGAAGTAGGTCCCCTGTTAAATCCTACAGGATTCCAGGTAGTTCCCAGTAGATTTCCCCCAAGGATTAAGCTGTTACAAGAACAGGCATACTTGCTTTAACACCCTTCCCCCTTTATCAGAGCAAGCTCAACTTCCCCTATTCTGCCCTGGGGGAGACAATCTCAGGATGTGGGAGGAGAGTTGAGCACATAGTTGGCTGTTGGGAGACACAAGGCAACAAGCCATGTGTCTTGACTAAGGGCCTTGCCTACACAAAGCACTGCTGCTGCACCAGCACAGCTTCCATGATGCCTCTACCACAACAGCAACCTTGGTGGACAGCTTTGCAATCAGTAAAATAAGTCTTAAACTAACTGGAACCCAGCTATAGTGCTCATACAGCCCAGTTTATCCAGTGCTGTCTGCCGGCCTTTTGGCACACAGCCACCCAACAGTTTTAGTAACACCAAATATGAATAGTAGTTTAGTAATGCTTGACATTAATATCAAGAGCCCAGAACAGTTCTCACATCAGGCCATACCCTGAGTGACAATTCCCTTATAATTTTCTATAAAACAAACATAGTGCCAGAGGCAGCTGGGTTTAATCCATGTGTCCAAAAGATAAGGCTGAGCAGTTAAAAATATTCTAAGTTAGTCAGGCCACTGACAAACAGTTGAGTTACTAGGTTTTTACCATATCTGACAGTATTTTTTAAGAGCTCAGATTAATTCCTAGTTTTGACTAGTTTCCTAAGTTTTCACACATTCCTGCCATGCTTTCAGTTTCAGAAACATAAATAAATAACTTTTGCAGTGGTAAGCAAAGGACAGATCTTAGGCCTTGTCAGTGGTAAACAAGCCTTGTTTATCCACTCCTGGCTGCCACAGCTCCTAGAGGCTGGGCAGGAAGGAAACAAGAAACTGAAAGAAGACTTTGACCAAGTCAAATGACAACCCTTAGGAGGTCTGCCAGAGGCTGTAACTTACACCTGATATTCAGATCTGAGAGTGAATATTGTGTCTCCCCCATTGATATAGGAGAAAGAACAAACACTGATGGGAGATTCTACTAGCAGATGCAGGAAAGTACCAGATCAACACTAATGGCAAAAATATTAAGCCTCATTCCAGGAGGTCCTGTTCTCATTACTGAGTCTTCTAGAGAGGAAGCTTTCTCTAGGGAGAAAGTTATAATCTAAGAACTGCACCTTGATCTGTGAGCAGAAGTCTTGATCCTACACACACTCAATACCTCCTACTATGCCAATGTGGTTTGCAAAGCCAGAAGGACAAGTATTTCAGTACCAGGATGGTAGCTTGCCACGACAGCTGAGTCAGTGACTAACAAGGAATTCCTACTGTGGATACTCAGTTTCACACACATACTTCAAGCCCTCATACCTCTTGCATAGATCCTGCATCACTACTTCACCTATTCTCTTGATGAAGCTCCACAAAGGTCCAATAAAAATCTCACAAGCATAGTGAGGTTAAGAGAACTCTGTGGGCAAATGGCATCTGGTTAGGCAGGAGGGAAAGGTTCAGACTGAGGCAGGTCTCAGCTAAAACCCTCTCACTGCTCATGCTCAAGACAATGGCACCACTGTGCCAGATATCATTATCTATGTCTGGGAGCCGAGTGACTCAGCCCACTTGAGGGAGACAAGTACCATACAGGTTACTTTGAAGAGGATTCTGCTTCCAGCTGGAAAGAGTTCAAGGGCTCAGACTTGTTAGATAAACTGGTAGCCCCAGTAACTATGGTCCAGGTACTCCAGGCAGGCTGGCTCCAAAGGCAGCTCCAGTTGCTGGCCTCCACTTTTGTTCACCACTTCATTAGTCCACCTGGTCTGTCAAATGACCAAAGTTACAGTATATACGACACACTCATGAAAAATACTGGGTTTTTAAATTGACATTAAGAGGATCCACTCAATGTGATTTAACAACTTCTACTTGAAACTCATGCAAGTATAGTTAGACACAATTAGTCACCTTAAATTGGCATTTTAAGTGGTTATGCAGAAGAAAGAGCAAATCACTCACTGTATCAAGAGCCTTTAAATCATGCAGGTAAAAATTTGTGCCACAGGTTTACACTTCAATCCCATCTCAAAGGCAGTGCACCCCCTCCTGAAGGCCTCACTGCCCTAACATGAAGACGGCCATGGCCTCAATAACAGGTTTCCTGGCAAGAGAAGTCAAGGCTATTTGAGATCAGCTGCAAATCAACACACTTCAGTAGCCTTGATGAGCTTGCTTCCCTTCCCAGGGTCATTGACCATAAGGTAGCAATAGCAGTGTTGACAAAGCTTCCCCCACAGAGAGAGCGCTGGTTGCTGGCACCGGAGAGGAGGAGCAGCCTCCCAGGAGCAGATCTCACAGCAGAGATGACATCACCAGGGCAGACCTCCACCAGCACAAAATGCAGCAACACGCTGGGCTGCATCCCCACCAACAAAGAGCAAAAGAAACAAGCACGCTGGGAGCCACAGGGGAACCATAAGATACAGGGGTATCCCTTCATCACCTGCTATTTCTGAGCAGCACATGTGCAGTTCCTGACCTTGGGTGCTCATTTGAAAGCTTTACTCAAGTTGCATTTAAAGAGAAATAGGACCTTCAATCGAGCCCCTCACCGCAGAAATAAGCACGGTATATTAACTGTTGTCATTCAATTAATTATCCATACCAAATTCAGTTTTGAGATGCACAGCTTGTGTTTGGATTGATGCTGCAGGGACTGACCCTCTTATCCTCACAATCTCTAGTCACAGCTATATCTGAAGGCAGACAGTTACACAGCAACTACAAAAGATCATTTTAGGAAGCTGCAGAGGGAAACCAACTCAACTCTAACTCATCAGGCAGTTAAACTGCAATTATCAAGACAATGCTGTACAAGAATGTAGTACTTCAGCATCTGAAGTATGCAAGACTGCTGTCAGACAAGCACCACATGCTAGTGCCCAACCAAGGTCAGCATTTAGGTAAGGTCTTAGCTGGACTCGTTTCTATGGAGGCAACAATCTTCAAATTACTCTACAACTCTGCAACAGAATCTTAGGTCCATCTGGCCCCAGTAACAGGGCCTTCATAGCAGGTCAGGTCACAGCCAAGGAGAAGTCCAGAAGGCATGAGGAATCACTGGCAACATACAAGGTGAGGGTTCCGATACTTGTTTCACAAAGGCTAAATTGACTTCAGTTACTAACAAAATCACTGTAATCTAAAGGCAGGGACATGCAACAGTAAGTACCTGTGAGCCCACATCATCCACCAGTTTCAGAGAATGCAAACATCCAAGTACCCTATTTCATAGGCCGTATTCTCGAGCCAGGTAACTGCAAACCCTTTCTCACAATGCAGCATTTAAAAACACACCCTAAGCAAGCACAGGCAATTTTGTTTACAGCCAAATGTTAAGTTCTGCATAAACTAGTCTCATTTTCACACAAAAGTCAGACCAAAATCCCATACATGTTAGAGACAGAACTATTTATAGTTTTGCACAGATGGCTTGATTGTAATTGTCATGTTTCCTCAAGGACAAGCTTTGCCAGAGATTTGCTCCAACAGGTAATTCTCACAACCTTCCAATACAAGTATCTTAAAACACGAGCTTCAAGAAGGTGCTGCAGAAAATAAATCTGGTAATCCTCCTGCTCACAAGCCTTCATTTTGAGCAGCAATCTCAAAAAAAAAAAAAAAAGCAAAGTTGTATCTTCCCCAGGTCACTTCAGAGCAGAACTTGCACATTTTCAGTTAAGGTTTTATCAGTGTTGTAACATGTCTGTGCTACTCAAAGGGTTTGATTCTCCAGCTTTGGCAGAAGGCCCAGGATGCCTATAGTGCAGGCTCTGCAACACAGTTATTTAAATTCTTGTCTCCCTGAAGGTACAACTCAAGGTGTCCTGTTCACCAACTCTTCACTCTGGTAACCAGCGACAGAATCAAGAAAACAGCATGAAGCTTTGTCAAAGCAGGTTTAGGCTGGATAGGGAAAAAGCTCTTCACCCAAAGGGTGGCTGGCCACTGGAACAGGCCCCCCAGGGAAGTGATCATGGCCCCAAGCCTGCCAGAGCTCAAGAGCACTTAACACTCTCAGGCGCATGTACAGGGCCAGGAATTGAACTGCTATTATCCTTGTGTGTCCCTTCCAACTCAGTATATTCTGTGATCCTATGCTCAACTATTATCAGGGTATTTGAGTTTGAGGACAGGGACCAATGCATACTACTCTCTTCCACCCTATCAGTTTTACTTTGCACAACAGGTTGGGAGAGCAAGAAACTGCTATCAGATTTCAGAAATCTTCCTTATTTAGGGGTCAGATTAACCCCACCTAACAGCTTTTCTACACCAGATGTAGGGATATTAACATAACAGCACAAAGAATAAAGAAGAAAAACAAAACAAAAAAAAAGGCAGTGCTTGAAAGTTAACAGTATTAGAATTGCTTTAATTCTGAGGACTCAGGCCAGGCATGGTGGGTCCTCTCATTAGTGCATGGAGGACAAGTCATGTGTTCAGTCAGCTGTTGGGAGTCACAAGGGGGAGGGGAAGAGAGGAATATATTCTTCTAAGTACAGCAACGAAGCCTTGATTATTTAACAAGGAATATTCAAATAACTCCACCCACTTTAACCTCAATTTCAGCTTCGGAGACAGCAGAGTACACTGACTCCAGCAGCCTGGTTCTACTAGAATCACAGCCAGGCTGCAGCTCCTATCCACACACCACTGGTACCACCACAGTCTTCAAGTCACAGCCAGCCAAACACTATAGCATAGCTACTTATGTACCATTTCCCTAAAAAAAAAGTTCTCCACTTCCCCAGACCAAATTCCCACATGGACACACAGACTGTTAGGCACAGGCCAGAGCTGGCCAGCCAGTGACAAGTATTGAAGGCTTTAAAGGTTCAATGCTAGGAAGTCAAACAGACAGCTTGCTTATAGTTGGGGGGACTTCATTCTATCATGTGTTCTCAGTTCACATATAAAAACTTCATACACACAGATAAAAACAGCTCTGTTTATCAGCAAAAATTTTTAGTTTTCCAGGAGATAATGCTGAAATTTCCAGCTTGGAGAACAAAAGGCCTAGAGTTACTAGGTGAGACATAGTAATTTTGATGCTGAGGTTATCAATCCTACTTCAGATTAAACAGCCTTTTTGCTACTAAAATAATCCCTCTATTTACAGGCAGTACCACAGTCTTAGGTACAACCATCAGGCATTTCTATATTTACTAGTCTCTATATGGAAACAAATAATGCATCTATCACTTAATTTACCTTATTATACACTCACAGACAAAAGCACTTCTACCATCCACTATAATACTTCTTAGGACTGACTCAGGCTCTATACACACCGTCGGCTACTTTCGCAATAACTGCCAGTCTCCTCAGCCACCTCTTTGGCCAGATTAATTGCTCCCGGGGCTGCGAGTTCACATTAAAAGCGATCCCCACCGAACGCCAGAGGAGCATTTCACCGTCCTGACCCAGCGGCCCCCACACCCCGGCCCTCCTTAGGCCACCAGCTGTCCCGAAGCCTCTTCAGGCTCCGTGAGGAGCTACAGCAGCTCCGAACCCCACAGACAATGCGCTCCCTCCCCGGGAGGCATCGCTCGGGCCTCCGCAAGCCTCTCGGCAGAGGACGCTCCACAAAGGCCTGGCGAAACGCGCATCCCGGTGAAGGCCCTCGGGAAGGAGCCCCTTCCCGGGGAGCCCCCGCCTGTATTGCCTGAGCCCGCCTCGGGATGGGCGAACGAGCCGAGCCCCGGTGCGATGCCAGCCGGGAGCACCGAGGCAGCGCCGACT
>JAHLSL010013211.1:0-27626 GCA_025920805.1 Petroica traversi
ATATGAACGCTCTTCCGATCTGGTACTAAGCGTTCATACAGCGAGCGTTCAGGGCGGCGGCTGCGCCGGGCAGGGACCGGCACCGAGCCCAGAGCGGCCCCGGGGCACCCAGGCTGCTCCTC
Source organism: Petroica traversi (assembly GCA_025920805.1). Taxonomy (NCBI): domain Eukaryota; kingdom Metazoa; phylum Chordata; class Aves; order Passeriformes; family Petroicidae; genus Petroica; species Petroica traversi. The sequence continues at coordinate 123 of JAHLSL010013211.1, forward strand.
CAAGCCCCGGCCTCTCCTAAGCCCCCGTTATCACACTTGCCCGGGTTAATTTAGGACCCAACGTCGTCCCTCCCTCATTTTACTTCATTTAAAACACCAGAAAGATGTTATTTGTTCGTCGAAATAAATAGACCATATCACCTCTAGTTAAATTTGTAAATTACATTATGTTGCTGCTCTGGCTTTGTTTTCATAATTTTTAAAAATCTGAACAAATCAATTATATTAGCCATATGGCTTGATCACATCAGCTAATTTTCATTTTTGTACAGTAATTGTTTTTTAAACACTGACAACTTATTAGTTAAGGTGTTTAGGAAAGATCTCTCCAGTCCTGTCTTGTTTAAAAGATGTTTGAAATGACAATGAATACTTCAAGTAAAGTCATTAAACCCTTCTTTCCAGTATTTTTCACTTTCTGTGTATTTAAAGAGTTCACAGCAGCAGTAGCTGTGCTGCAGCCTGATTTATACTTCTGGAATGGAGGCCATGAGACCATCAGGCTTTCAATTCCAGTTTGCAATGATTTGCTTAAAAGGAGCAAGTTTTTGGTATGCAGCAGGTAAGTAGTAATTTTTCTTAGTTATTTTAAAGGTGTGTAGTATTGAGAGTGTACAAGAGTTTCCACTCTGGCATTTGCACACTGCAAATAAAAAACTTCACCCTTCAGTGATCTTAATATTTTGTCCATTAAATGTACTTGCCCATTTAAATGAGAGTGTATTTAACTGCTAGACAGATGGTCTACAGTGTGCACAATTATAAAGCAAGGGTCTGTGTATGTTGCCATATTTTGGGCTCCAGATTTCCTGCTTTCCTATACATTTTTGCAAGCAGTTTATTTTTCCATACAAAATACTAACACAGGTGGAGAAGCAGTCTGGAACTCATTTCTGCTATCAGAGATCCAGAGCACAGCCCTTCAGGCAGTCTTCTTAATCTTCTGACAAGGATTTAAACTACTTTGTGCTTCAGATTTTTAGAACATTTAAAAACAATTCTGTAATTCTCTTTAGAACACTAGGATTTAAAATATTTGACAGAAGTTTCTGATAATATTTACTGTATTGAGAAAATACTGAAAAAACTTCTTGGCCCCACATCAGCAAAACTGAAGCAGTGACCAGGCAATGAGACCCGGCAGGTTTTTAAGCTGTAGTGTATCACAAATGAAAGGAAAAGGTCACTAAAAAACCCAAAACAACAAAAAAACCCAAAACCCCAGAAAATTAGGAAACCCCAAAATGGAGGCTTGCATTACAAACTGACTGCATTCACTGTGGGTCTGTCTCACCCCAGCACAGGGGAAGCTGGTGTTCATTCACTGACCAGTAATTTAAGCCTGTGAATTTATCTGACCCAGGTAGGGCTCTCATCATTTTTTCTCATGCAAGATTTTCACTCTGGGTTAAATACAGGCTTGTTAATTTTTCTGACCAGAATGTTTATATTTGTTCTCACTCACATTACTGCTGCTTCACAAATATTAACAGATTAATTCTCAGAATTCTATAAAGTGATTTCTATTCTATGAAATTCTATTTCATGACTGTGATCCCAAAGATCAGACACACAGAGAATCTACATTTGCTTTTTATGTGCCGTGGAGGACACTGAGCTGATAGTGTAGTTAGTAATATGATTTGCTCATTGCCCTGCAAAACAAGATTTTTAATGTGATTTGAAAACCATAACATGGAAAATACTTTTTGTAAGCAGTTATGAAAAACTGGATTTTAATGTTGTGCTTAGCATTGTATGGAAGTTCTGTAGCAAGGCAGAGGTTCAACTGTATTAATCAAGTCAGCCCTTTTCTATGCTAGGATACCATTCCCTCCCTTTACCAAAGCATCTCCAGCATAGTTTAAATTCTCTGGGAAATGGCTGGCATTTTATCAAGATCAGACTTTCCCTTGCAAACTTAGGTCACTTTCAGAGGAACTCATGTCTGCTCTGGATGATTTCAGCCATACATTCAGCAATAGAAATTAGGATTTTATCTTCCTTTATAGTGCAATCACAGCTGGCAGAACAAGGAGAGGTAAGGCTGCATAAATCACACTAAACATGCAAGTTCTCAAGTTCTGAATGCTCAAATTTTCAATCATAGCTTCCTTTTGAAATAGCTCTTTGCATCCTGTTTCCTGGATTAAAGAATCAGTAAATGGTTGGTCCTTTCTGTGGATATCTCCCACCACAGTCCATCAGTAGCTGGAGCCATGATGGGAGGACCTGTTAAGGTAGCAAGCAGAGGGGAGAGGCATAGAGACTGCTATCAGGGGCTGGCATACCTTCGTGATTCAGTACCAGGAAGAGAACATCAAAATTCAATTGTCAGGTCAAGAAGTGAATCTCCTGCACAGGACACAGATCCCTGTCTTGTTATTCCCACCCACTCTGACTCCTTTTGCTCTTCTTGGGTATTTCTCATCCCCTCCTCTCAGTGCAATCACAGACAGCCACACTTACTGCTGATTATCAAAACTTAGACCTTTCTGTTGTCCCAAATAATCTTTGTGGACCTGAACTTTACTGAGTTGCCTGTGAACCATTATCTAAACATATGTATGGAAATATAGATACATTGGAATTTACATTAGATAAGTTTAAAAGAAAGGTGAGAGTGGAGAAGATAGTTTGGTTTGAAGGGATCTGGTGTCTTTGAGAGAAAATAACATAAATTTTTTTAAGGAGGAAGGTCTGATTATTTTTATTCATCCTGTCCCTGCTGATCTTTGAAGTCTGTTTCTCATGGCAGAGTCCTAAACCATTGGAAGATGAATCCAGTCAGAAATGTGAATGAAAAGGGAAAAAGTACAGCAAAGAATTCTTGACCTACATTTGCAACCACTCAACTTCTTAGAAAGAAGTAACATTTTAGTAAGCTAAAAGTGAATAAAAATTGCTTTTCAGACATGCAGTTAATAATTTCTAGTGCCTTATAAAGCATTATTTGGTTGACAATGTCTCTTAAAATATCTGTTTATGAAATGCAGGGTTACTTCATGAAATTTACCATTTTGCACCATGAAAAATAACCCTTTTTCTTTGAAAACAACAGCATGGACTTAGCAGAAGAATCTTTAATGTCAAGAAATGGGCAGGATGGCAGTTTTATGCCGCATCAGAAAGACAGATATATGTATTTCACCATTTCTCCTATCCTATTTATGATTGTTGCAATCACAAATAATGTAGCTGAGATCTAGTATCTGCTTGGCCAGTATGCATTGCAGCATCTTGTTCCAAGGGTAACTGTTGGGGAAGATGAAATAGGAAAGTTTTATAGATATGATTGCCTTGCAAGGGATGCTGAAAATATGGAAAGTATAGTCGAGATTGGGATGAGGACAAGGTTTGAGTTGAAGAGTAACTAAGAAACAATGGTATAGCTGACTGAAGGTAATCCTCCTTCTTGATAGAACAATACCCTCTGCCTAGGCAGGTCCAAAGGTCAGAACAAACCCAGCCTGCCTGGAAGAAGATTCCCAAAAGTAGTTTTTAAGGTTTAAAATATAACTCTGTATGGTAATGCGATAATTCTTATAGGTTGCATGCAAATATTGTAGAGTTTGTAGCTTGTTTCAGATTGGTTAAAGAGAATTAGAATATTCAACAGAGAAGATGATTTATTGTATTGTAAACGGTAAATCGCTCTTTTTTTTACTCTTTCTTTTTACCTCTTTCTCTCTCTTTCTCTGGCCTGCTTTGAGCTGCGTCTTGCAGCTCAGCAGCCTCTCATACCCACGCTCTTTCACAATAAATTCCCATGCTCTAAACTCATCTTTAGAGATCTCTCACTTCTATTTTACCCTCATAACCAAATTCCACAGAGTTAAATCCTACAGGTAACAGCATTTTGTCACAGAGATTTCTCTTCCTTGGGTTTTTATCTGGTGTTTAACTCTCAGTTCTTCAGGAGTGCAGGACAAGGACTCCATGGTCTCCCTTTGCAGAGCCTCGGTTGCTGTGCCAAGGTCATACCCCAAAGCACATGACATTACCATGTATGACAGGTTTCTTAATAAAAATATGGAAATAAGTTTTTCTCTGTGTATATTACAACTTAGATGGTACAAATCAGGTGATAAAACTAGGCAGTGATGGTTTTTATTTTGGTGAGTGGCCAAATGCCATATGCTATAACATGTTGCAGTACCTTCTCATATTCTGTAAAAGCCCTTTCTGTATCTTGCTTTGTTTCCAACTCAAACAAAGATAACTTTTAGCTTATATTCATGAACTTATTTTCAGTTCACATGTTAATTTACCAACTATTATTTTGATTTGTGAAGAAAAAATGTACTGCTGGGCAGCAGGTCTTTGTTACAAATTTGGAGATGAAAAAATAAACTTATTTTTTCAGATACATTTGTGAATTCTTGAATAATGTATGTCCTGTTTGAATACTTGATCACACATCTAAGTTCTGCAGTTAATTTTTAGTCAGATAATGACTTTTTAGGAGACAATTTTTAAAGAAAATTGATTTCCGCATCCATCAGTCTCTATCTTCATACCTTTTATATCGTCTCTTAGTAGCTTTCTTCTGACAGACCTCTGGACAATGTTCTATTGAATTATCTTAGACTGCTATTAGCAGGTTTTCAGTAAAACCCCTTCCTGTCCTATAGGAGATACAGTATATGAATACTCTTTTGCTCAGCTAAACTATTAGCCTGTAGTCAAACTACTGAAGAAGAAAACATTCTTTTTCTCTTGCAAAGCATTGTGCATATCTCAGCAGGGAGCTTTTCCCTGTTATGATCCTTATATTTCATCTGAGAGCTAAATGCCTGAAACTGGTTATCGATAATGATCTAGTTTGAGTACTAAAATTTGTCAAGATTTTGCCCTCTATCTTTGATAAATAACATTTGTGTAGTCATTCTGGTCTTGCATAAAAGTTACTGCATGTTTTGAGAAGGTTTCCCCAAGGACTTGGAATGCCATTTCTCTTTTCTAAAAAACCCTCTATAAGTCATCTCCTTTTAGAAATTTTCAGTCTGAAAGGCAGTGAAAGAGCTTCTGTGAAATTTCTATTTTGTTACTGGACTCATCAGAGGAAGGGTTTCAATTGCAAGTTGAAAATAATGACCTATTAAAGAGCAAGAAGATAAATTCTTGAGTTCAGTTTGATGAATGTTCACCAGCTACCTGAGAACAGCTGATTTTAAAACTAGGTAGAGATAATACTGCAGAAGAATGAAATTAGCAGGAGTGGCCATACTTGGGAGAAGTAACATGGGTGGGATTTGACATGGGATCCTTCTGCACCAGTAAGGTGCATGATACCCTGTTTGCTGAGCTGCTGAATGGCCCACTGCCTTCACCTCTGATTCACATTTGGGATCCAAATCAAGCATGCTGTAGGCAAACACAATTTCTGAGAAGCTAGAGGTAAGTTCTATGAGTTACATGACCCACTGTCGTAGATGAAGTACCTGTGGTAATGGCAAGTGCATTTGGTCTTGGACACCATTCTTTTTCTTGCATCTCTTGTAACATATTAACATCCTTGTTGGTCACATTAACCAGATGAATAAAAATGTTTGTTTGTTTGGATTTTTAATTTTTTTTTTTAATGCTGAATCTTTTACATCTGTAAGAGACAAGGAAAAAAACAAGGAAACAAATATTCACAGGAAAAGCAAATGACTGTTTCAGACAACTGAGATAATACCCTAGTCCTAGCAATTCATTATAGTAAAAGTATTTTGATCCATGCTTGACTTGCCAGCAGTATCAGCACTTGACCTACAAAAAGAACTGTCAGGGACAAAATAACCCAGGCCCATTAGCAAATCCTATAATTATAGCCCTTTACAGTCTCATTAGAACTGGCCCTGAGTCAATGTGTTCCAATGTATCTCTCACTGGACATTCAGAGTGACTCATCAGGGTTACACAGCATGAATGCAAACACAAACAGCATTCTCACAGCTCCTCTCCCTCCTTAGACTCAAGGCACGGAACAGTCTCTGCTCTGCTCTGCCTGCAGCTCATACAGTCACTCTAATGACCTTTAAACAAACTTAGGGCGTAGCTCTAACAGCTCTGTGCTGGGTGTTAATTACATAACCCACCCAAAAAAACTGGGTAAATACACCATCTATTGATGGAGCTGATGTTCCTCCTGGCTGAGCACTCAGCTACTCTGGCTGTGCTGCCAACATCCAAACCTAATGAGTTTAAACCTAGCTCAAGACTGCCTCCAATTGATGGCATTTTAAACATCCTGGTCTGTACTTTCAGATCTTGCTTTGTGTTCCTCTGTTGGGTGAGGTATTCTGCAGTAGTTTTGATTGTTTCCCGTAGAGTTTCTCCAAATAGTGTGATCGAGTTGCATCTTGTCTGACAAACTAGATAGATCAGTTAATTTATTTTCCTAAGGTTTGAAGTTTCTATTAGCTTTTTTCTTTTGTCATCCTTGGTTCATGTTTTCAGCATGTGTTTCAGTGTGGTTGCTGAGCAGACCTACTAAGACTGAACTCATGGATGCTGTGAGCAGAAATGAAATCAAGTCCCAACTTTGCCACATTTAATGTGAGACAGCGTAGGCAGGAGCACATCTCTGTGGAAGGAAATATTTCAGTATAACCTACATCTCAGATGAAACATGTGAGCTGAGGTTGTGGGTAGACAAACAAGGCTTTGGAACACACATGGCTCTACTCTTTTTTTGGGTGACAGCCTCTTTAGTTTTTTCATTAGCTGGTGTTTTTCAGCTGGATGCTAAAAGTGGCCATCTTGCCAGAAAATCATCTGTGACACTGGCAGGTAAGAAGCCAATGCAAGAGCATGGAAATATTTCTCAGTCATCTTTCATAAAGCTTTAACAATCAGATGGAGAAGTTTTATTATTAAACGGAGCTTTAATACAAACTGTTAATGAAACTTTGCTTAAATAATATTTTTTTTTCTTCTGACTCTTAAACCAATATTAAAGCAGGTTGGAAAGGTGTATTCAGTTATTCCACCAGGTTCTCACACTGCTGGTGTACATTTGTAACTGCTCCCTGTCTCTTCTGTATATTAGAAACTTCTCCCATTTCCTGTTTGGGTGACACTTAGTGCTGCAGCTGACAGTTCATGGAATTAACTGTGCATGACAGAAATTAATGATGCCCAGAAAAGATATGCAGGGAAGCCATTATAACTGTTATAAAACTCCAGAGTGTTTCTTGCTGGTGCCACACAGCTTGGTCACTCTTACAAACACTGGAGTGTCTGACTGGCACATTCTCTGTCCTGGCACAAGCAGAAGGAATGGCTCAGTCAGAGGTTTCAAACACAGCAGTGTTGAGAAGAGTAGCACAAAATCTCCAGCACCTGACATGATCATAGAATCACTCAATGGTTTGGGTCAGAATGGACCTTAAAGGTCATTGAGTTCCCTGCCTTGGGCAGGAACTTTCCACTAGACCAGGCTGCTCAGTGACCCACTCAACCTGGCCTTGAACACTGCCAGGGATGGGGCAGCCCCAGCTTCTCTGGGGAACCTGTTCCTGTGCCTCACCACCCTCTGAGTACAGAATTTCTTCCTAAAGTCTCATCTAAATCTCTCCTCTTTTAGTTTAAAGCCATTCCTCCTCCTCACTTACCTGCCTGTGTAAAATGTTGCCCTCCTTCTGTTTTATGAAGTGCATTTCAAGCACTGGAAGGACACAGTGAGGTGTTCCTAGAGCCTCCTCTCCTCCAGGATGGGAAACTCCAGCTCTCTCAAGCTCCCTGATGATGCTTTACAAAAAGTGCAGCCTGCCTGGGGGGCGCTGGGCAGGTGCTCTGTGGTGTTACAAATGCATCGTGTCCCAACAAGAGCTTCTTTGTACCCTGAGACAGAGATTAAATCACTTTCCAGGTGTAACTGGAAAGTGATTTAATGAAAGGTGTTTCATGGATTGAAATAGTACCTGTCCTCTTTGGGGATTGTCAAACATACATTTGGCTCCAGGCTAGCAGATGCTGCAAAATAATCTGGTTTACAGTTGCTGCAAGTGCCTTCACCTGGAATTTTAAAATAAAGCAATCTTTCATTTATTTTGACCCAGGTATTAGATGGTTCATCTGGAATTTTATTTTTTGGCATTCTTTTTATTGCATAAAGCTTAAACTGACCTTTCAGTATCGAACATCCTATTGTCACAAGCACATGATCATTTTGTTTTGTTTCCATTTGATAGAATACCTCTGGTCTCTTACTATTGTATGTGTATATTTTGTTGTCATTTCATAATTTTATCTCCATAAAATCTGGATGTTATAAAGGTCAAATTAAGTTCAGATGGCATTCCAGGATCCTCACTAGAATTTGAAACTAAAATTTATATTAAAATATAACCCACCATTAAAAGAGTGTCAAATTTACACATTTTCAGGAACCACTCTTTTTCAAATGAGAATTTGGGGAATGAGACAGCAATGGTGCCCTGAAAGGGACCATGTAACATTTTTTGTCTCTGTCCCCTCATTTCTCCCAAAGCCAGGCTGGCCTTTTCCTCAGCTGATATTCCTGGAGGCCAAAGCCAACTATCCTGACAGCTGAAACAAGACTGCATCTCACCACGCCTTGCCTTGGCAAGGTCTTGAAAAACTTAAAGGATATAACCTGACATTTTGATTTTTTTTCTTGTTAGATTTTACCTTAGTATTAAACCAATAACTTTCTCAGGATTTATGCATTAAACCCCCCCATTTTTTTTCCATTAGTAGCCCCTGGAGACCTTTTTCTATTTGGCAGTATGGAAATAGCAGGTGCCTGAGATTCCCTGAAATGACTTTTCCTGGTGGAAAAGGAAGCACCAATTGTGTTGCCTGGGCTGCCTTGTGAGGTTTTGAACAATTTCAGCTTTTTGGCTGTTACTGCTTCTTTCAGAAGAGTAATCCAGAGTATTCAGCATTAGGAAAATAGACTGTGCTTCATATAATTTACCTACAGCACAAAAGTAGAACAGGAAAGTCAAATCTAAGCAGAGTCCTTAAAGAACAAAAAACATTACAGGGAAATTAAGAACTTGGTTATTCTGTGAAGTGAATATGAGAACCATCCTTCCTTTTGATTTTTAAAGTCAGTGGCTCTTCCTCACTTATGCAAATAATTTTCCAATCATTTAATGTAATTGAGGAGTATTTTTTCTTTTATTATATTATTACCAAAATACTTGTCTGAAAACATGATGCCTCTATTTCTTCCCATTTCTCTTATGGAGAGTTTAAGTTAAGAAATGCAATATTTTTTGCATTCTAATTACATTATCACTCTTCTGAAGCCCCCTAAATACAATAATCTCAGTGAAATAAGCAGAAATTATATGTTTAAAAAATTATTATCTTCCTTTTATACAGTTCTTCAGTCAGTGACACAAAACTAATTCTGGAAAATTAGAAATCCTTGCAGTAATGGTTGAAAGCAGTAAGTTGTATCACTATTATCTGAAAAATGGAAAAACAGTGACATGCCCTAGGTGACTAGCCAAAGAGAGAGATTTCACGGCAAAACCAGAAACAATTTTTGAATCTCAAGGGGGCTGTACTTTCTTCTATTGAACATCTTAAACCTTTTTCTGCCAAATAATCATAGCAGGAAAAAAAGTCGGAGGCAACCTGTATGTTCTGCTATGAAAATGTTCAACATTTTTGTCATGTTGGAATGTTTTGCATGTTGGAATGTTTGTGAAATCTTGTTGGGGGTTTCATTTGTTCATGAAAAGAAAATGTAGCAAGTCAAAACTACGATTGAACATTAATATTTGTTAACTTTATTTCTCTCCCTAGAAATGAACATTAGTTTTTACTAATTTTACTTATCTCTCGTTTGTGAGCACTTTCCCCCTCCCCTGTAAGCTTTCTCTGTAGCAGGTGACTGAACCACCCAGCCCCTCAAGAAGGAAATGATGAAAAAGATGATTCCTCTTACTGAGGCCCTGAGCTGCAGCCTGATAGGATCAATAAGAATCTCAGTTACATCTCCTCCTTTGCAGAATGCTCTCTCAAGGTTAAGCACAAGTCAAAGCACCTAAATAAAGCTTTAACAGCTGTAAGCAAGGCAGAGTCCTAGGTGAGTCCCTTGCTAAAGGAGGAAATTTCACTCCAAGGAGAACCCTCCTAAAGTAGAACTCTTTCTAACTCAGGGGAAAAACCAAACCTGTTAGTGATTCCTAAAAATTTGCATTTATACACCGGTAAAAATACAATGAATTTGGAATGAGCCATCTGAAATTACTTTCGAGCCCACTTGGCAAGCAAAGTGTGTTTTTTTCCCAAGGCACTTTATTGAAGGAAACATTCACTGGCCTTTTATCCTTTAAAGTCTGGTATTTACAAGGGAAGCTGCTGGCTGTCTAATTGCAGCTCACAAAAACATCACACAGTCTCATCTAATCTCTCTCAGTTGTTGCTATATTTAGTTTTCTGTGGGATAATTTACATATACCTGAACTGAATTATAACTCAGGTTAGAGGAAAAAATAAAATAAAAAAAAACCTGAAAAAATCCCTCATATGAATTGCATGCAATTTTTTTTTCTAAGCAAAAAGGAAAACAATTCTCTGTGGAGATCCAAGGATGTCCATCCCTACACTATACAGCAACAAATTAGAGCTCGTGCTCTGCAAGTGATAACTTTCCTTCAGAATGGACACTTTGATGGACACTTGGAGTGGGAACAACTCCCAGTCTCCCCAAAATTATCCTACACATGTAAAGGGCTTTAAGTGAGGATAGATGGATTTTGCAGAGCAGCACAATGTTCTGATCCATGTGAGGGCATCATTCAACTGGCCCTCCAAAGCTCTCCCTGGCTTCTGCCTTGTACCTCAGCAGCACCACATCCTGGTTTCTGGCTGGCTTTGGTCAGTAGGAAGCCCAAACCTGGCTTATCCAGTGTTGAAAGCCAATGTTGTAAAAGGAACTCACAGCTGGTAATAACAGAATAAAAAGCAAGAAACAGTCCTCAGCGGGTAAATTCAGGGATCAGCTCACCCCTTCACCGGCAGTAGGGAATTACTTTTATTCACCAAGGTCACATCTTGAGCTCTGTTAATGAAAAAAAGCCTTCTGGACTTGAATCTTCTCTGTATAGATGAAAGATGATCACTATCACTATTTAAACCAATTCTCTGTCCTTTCAGTTCTCAATGTGAGGAGATACACATGGTGGGAGAAGAGGGAGCTGTCCTGGCAGGGAAAGGATGGTTGTGGTGTGTTCAGGGAGTATGAACACCATGGTGTTTTCCTGTGGGGCAAATATTTCCTACCATAAGAATGTCTGTGTGTTGTAAAACTGGTGGGAAAGAGAATTTAAATTTCAAATTCCACTAAGCAATCAAAAGACAGATGAACAGAAATAGCAAGTGGAATCAGGAATCTGGCTTTTGCTCCATTTTGCAATAAAATACTTTATAGTGGAATCAAACAGGGTGTAGATCAGAAGTAAGAATCTATCTCTGAGTGCTTTGGGCTTTCCAAGATTAAAATACCATTCATTAGTATTAATAACCTTTAGTATTAATAAACTAATTGATTTTCCCTGGGTATCTCTTTCACAATAGACAGTTTCATTTGCAGAGTCAACACGTCAGTAAAACAAGAGGAATGCTCGTTAGAAAAAGTATTTTACAAAACACAGTGACATGTGCTTGATTTTTCTTTCTGAATATATGTTATCAGTTTGCTTCCTGGATGTCTGTGATATTTTAAGACTTTCTAACTGTGCATTAAAAATCTAGACAAGCCATGTGTCCTTTTGTCTTCCAGGTTTCCTGGCTGTGTCCTGGTAATCTTCACCTCATTATTAATTACTTACTTATATTTCTTTAACATTAAATTTTGATTTGTTTGCTAACAGAAATTAGATGATGCATGATTATAAAGCATAATAAATTGGAAGATTATATGTGCTACATGAAGAGTTATTCTAGAACTTCTATTTCCTGTAAGTTCATCTTTGACCATTATGTAACACGATTCTGTAATTCATACTTTTAAGGATTCTGGTTTATTTGCATTTACTACTGCCATAAGGCAGCATTTAAAAGCAAGCTTTCTTTGACTTTTTCCAACACAGTTGTGATGCATTGATGCCTCCCTGTGACAGCCATGAAAGTCACTGTTCAGCATTTTGCCCGCGTTCTCTTTCATGATACTTCAACATCTACCTAGCCCTTATTGGCCTTCAACCCTTTCCCCAGTAACACACCTCCTAATTCTTTCAGCCAAAGTTTCAGACCCACTAGCTACTTTAACTTTTTTTATAAAGACTAAACCTGAACTCTTACGATGGTCTCTAGTGCCATATGTTGTTAAAGACCTTTTCCTCTGACAGTACCTGAAATAGAAGTACAAATGCTAAGTATGCAGACTCTTCCTGAAGTACTTCCCTGAGATAATAGTTCCCTTATAGAACACTGTGTTTCATATCTGCATTTTGAAATGATTTGGTAAACTTTCTCAGGAAATGCAGAAGGCCTAGTGCAGCTTTATTGCATAGGAGCTCAGTCTGTTGTCCATAATAGGAGTTTCGATTTATGGGCAAAAATGCTCTTAATGACACATATGATTTCAGCATACACATTTGCTTTTGATTAAACTCTGTAACACATTGGTACACCCATGTAGAACTGACATTTGTCTTTATGAATCTCATGTAAAATGACACTTTGAGTCATGCATAAGGAATTTACAAGAAGAACATGACAAAACAATGTCCTTTTTGTGAATAGAGCCCATATTGTAAGCTTTTATTGCTTTACCAGTAATACATAATTAAATATGTCTACAAAGTCTGGCTTTGATCCTGGGGCTTTCTTCCCTGGGTTTAAGTTAGATACAGTTCCTGTATCCACGATACGACTACGTAGTAGGTAAGGTTTATGCCCAGCCTGTACTTTTAAAATCAACTCTCCTGTGAATTCATTGTTCTATAACATAATCCCAAAGTACAGTTTAAAGCTACAGTGACATTAAGATTTCAAGTCAAAAGGTCTCAAAAGAGATTAAGAGTGGAACATGATTGCAGATGGACGGCACAGACATCACACAGTTCCCAGCTGCTAAAAGACATTTTGTCCCATGGAGGATGTTCCTGCACAGCCAGGCTGAGATAACTGTTCAGAACCACCAAACCAGCTTTGCTCCAGGGCTTCCTCCATTTATACCACAGCTGAAACTCATCCCCAGGGTAGTTGTGGAGAAGCTGAACTGAGGTAAAATAATTTGGAATTCTGTAGAAGTAGAGTGGAGGATTTATTGAAAATTCATTTGTTCGTGAATCTTCATCCCTTCCATGTCATTGCTTTGCCCCATACTTTTTAGACTAAAAAATCATTAATAGCTGACACTTATTTTTGTTTTAGGTGTCCTGAGCAAGCTTTCCTGAGAAATTATATGGGGCAAATAAGAACAACTTTGATAAAGGCGACTAAGTGTATTTTCCCATAGTGAGATAGTTTGATTTTCAGAGGTATTCAGCATCTGGAATTTCTTTCATAAAACTTCTGAAGGAAATAAATATCTATTTATTTTCTTGACATAATTTAGTCTCCAGTGCCTCTACTATATTTTGCTTCATAATATTTACTTTCTAAGGCTAACTGATAATTACTATTTGATTCAGATTTCTTGAGCAATTAACGACACATTGAAAATTCTGAGGTATCTGCACATAGAACCTGATCCTGACAATGACAGCAGGTATTTGGCAATATTTGGTCCGAAATCCCTGTTTTGCAAATATTTATAGTACGATAGGCAAGAAAGCAACCAGAAGAAAGGATTAAAACACTACCAAGGAGAATTTGTCCAAGCACTAGAACATCTGAAAAATCCTGTCCCATACTTTCAAGGCTGCACTGTCTCACTTCTGACCCTAGAGACAGCCAGACTGATATGGCAAGGTTGGGAATAAAAAAAGGTGGTGAGAGCAAAACTGAGAGAGACATTTGTGTCCCAACTAAGATATCTGCACCATACTGAGACATTTCTGTATCATTGTAGAGTTGTTCTTCTCAGCTGGTCAGATGGATAGGAAGAACCAGAGGCTGGGAAATTCAGAAGTACCACCAGAGGCAAATTGCTGAGTGTTCATAGTCTGCTTTCTCTTCTGGGGAGAGTGTGACAGCTCTTAAGTAGTATCTCAGACTCAGAGCAGCAGCCTTCTTGCCATCGCCAGCACAGTCTCTTTGTATTGCAGGAAATTCAAGACAGTTTGATGAAATTAAAACATTCATTTATTTTTATGTTCTGGGTTCAATGTTCAGTTTTCTAATTTCTCCTGGAGACACAACCCATGGCACCATCTCTATTGGTCTATGGCAAAAGCTGTAGCCTAAAATGGTGCTGGAGGCTAAGCTTGATGGCCGGAAAGAAAAAACAAATGAACAAGTGAAAATGAATTAATGACTTCAGGTAAACACCTGAATTTGTGCAGTTACAGCCATCAAACTCTCTGAGTTCTCATCTTCAGTTTTGGTACTGCAAATACAAAGAGCTAATGTTTCCCACACCTCCTAGAAGAGCTCACTGTCCATTGGCCCTGATAGTCAGACTTATACTGTCAGTACCCCATCATCCTGTACCTGCCTCTGACCAATATCTGAAAATTTAACACCAAAATTTAGGCTCTTATAGTAATAAAAAATATGTTGTTTTCTCTAAAGTAGAAAAATAAACCCCAGTCTTAAAGACTTTTGTCAGACAAACAACTTAGGACTAGCAGAGTTGTCTTTAAGTTAGGTATGTGCTTTTTTTCCAATTTGAAAAAATAAATGTGCCTCTTATTTCACACATCCTGAATGGCAATATGCAAGGGCAGAGTAAATAATTTCTCTAGAGTTCTATCTGCAGTGAACACAGTCCACCTTCACATGGCAGACCTGCTTGCTGCCCTGGATGGGTATGTTTTTAGAGCTGCTTTCAATAAACCTTCCCCTTTCACTGCAACTGCTTATAGCTGGAACTGTGAATCATGTGGACCCAGGCCATGGGACTGAGACCTGAGCCACTTGAATTTCCAAGCTCCCAGATTGTGTGGCAACAGTACAGGACAGGAAGGATGAGGGCATAGGAATGCCTGTGGAGGACTCTTTGTGAGAGAAGAAAAGATTGAATGTGATGCCAAGAAGATTGCCTTAAAAAAAAAATCTGAAATCTTCATGTTTTCTCTCAAATGGTGTCCTGGTAACCTATTCAGATTATAATGCTCAGTTTTTGCCCTTTACTGTTTTCTCTGCCATCTATATCAGATCTTCCAGATATATTCAGAGCAACACACTATTGCACACAGTGTTCCCTCCTGACTGCATTTCCATGCTTATTCTGTTTTCACATTCTTTTTATTTGTGCTTTATTTTATTTGACTTGCAGTGCTTTTAACTTTTTAAAATCCTCACAACAGGGATTACCTATTTATCATTCTTTAACTTGATGAACAAAATCACTTATATTGCTGGCATAATGGAGAAACATTATTAACTTAAAATCTTTTGATGTTACAAAAGAAACAGTATAAGCCAGGTGACCATTCAATTTTTAATAAATCCCCTTTACGTAGTTTCTTAATTCTATGGGAAGCTGCACTTGGGGTTATTCCATCTAATCCCCCAAGCAAGCAGAGTGTATGTTGCAACATCACCCTTTTTTTCAGTGTGTAGCTTCCTTTTCTATTATACTTCAATTTTACTCGGCCTGGATTCACAAATATTCTGATTTTAACTTCTTTCTTTTAATCATTACAGCCCCTAATGTATTGATAAACTGGTCAACTCCTATGAACACTGCAACAGTCTTCAGATCAGGCATTTCTCTTGCTAGGTGAATATTTTCTGGAGTCCAAGGGATGCCGAGCTACTTGCATGCCTCCTCGATTTAATTTGGGGAATTATCTGTCTCTGTCATCACATTTTCCCCCTGGAGTTTAGGCACCACTGACACAAGTACGTTTTCTTTACCTTTTCCTGCATCAAACCTATTACAGGACTTTCCTCATTTCATAGACTTTCTAGTTTCTCATAACTCTTGGTTCTCAGGTGAAAAGGAGGCAGGATGCTGAAAGTTGACAATGAATTTAGGGCTGACTTCTAACATGTCTTTATATGTAGGTGATTTGTTACTACTACTTTTAATTGAAGTTATGCTCCCTCTTCTTAACATCTTACTATATTATGTACACAGAATGGCCATGAAAAAAAACGTAATAGACTAAAATTTGCCTGGGAACAGGAAAAGCAATAGACTATTCAACTGAGAGATGCATTATGTAGTGAAAAGTACAAGATTTAATACTAGCTGTATAAAAGAAGCTGCACATAAAGTTGTCTCCTTCCTTATAGAAATATGAGTCTACAAGCAGTGTGTGTGACATCTTAAGAGTAGCAATTGAAGCACATGAACAAAGCATGAAGGCTGAAAACACTTCTAGAGAGACCATGGTTTTCCCAGAGGACAATTTTTGTTGCACTAATGGCTGGCACTTAAAATTAAGGACAGTTTAAGGAATATGGATCAAAACCTGAATTAGTTATTTAATTAGGAATATTTGTTTTGCAAAGATTGCAGAAATACTTGTGATTTATCCTAGATAACTCACACTGAAACTAATAGCTAAGCCTTGATCTGGTATTTTTTGATAGAAAAAGAAAAAAATAACTTTTCAGCTTAATTTGAGTGTGGGTATTTCGAAGAGTGTGAGTATTTGCAAACTCAGAAAAAAAAGACCTTTTCATTAATCCATCCTTTTGGAAACAGTCACACTAACCCACAACCACATACAAATACAAAAATCCTAATGGGACTATTTTCTTACTAAGCCTGTAATAGTTTACATTCACCTAATGGCCTGGGGTTATAAGCAAACTACTCAATTAGAGAATTTAGGCTGGTTGCCCACATATTTTAGAGCAAATTATCCCTTCTCAAATGCAGAACTCCCTATATAAAACGCCTAAACAGTATTTCCTGTTAAAAAAGCAAAAATACTATTCCCTAAATTCCCACCTTGAGTCTACTAAGTATTTCTCTTTACATTAGTGTAGCCATTTTATGGAGAAATATTTGTTTTTGCCTCACATACCTCAATCTAGACCCTTCTGTTGGAATGTATTTAACCTATCAAGCAGCTAAAAAATGCTAATGCAACTTGATTTTTTTCTTCTCAGATTAAAATTTTAAAGAGCAGTTTCCCACCCTCCTTATTGGTGATACTGGAGCACAGAGGTCTTCTGAAGGCCTAGCATTTTGAAGCTTTCAGAATAACAGATCTCCCTCTTCTAAGGGCATTCTGAATTTTATTATCTTTTAGAAATTACTATTTCTTCTATTTTAATTTAAAAGAGAGGTTGATGCCTTTAACCTATAAACACCCATTAAAAGTTCCTCACCCTATTATGCTGAGCTGCAGCTCTTAATTGTATGCAGCTGAGTGGATCATCGAATTCTCATGTCAAAGACGAAGATTTGAAAGTACAATTAATTAGATATCAACTCCTCATAACACACCCATTTCTAACATGTAGAGAAGTGGTTTTCCCCACGTGCTGGGAATGAAAGTCTCCCTAGTAGTGTTTGACCACAGCAGGGCAAGACCAGCTCAGACCCAGAGCTGGTGAGCACTGTCTGGCTGATGGCACCAGTCTGGTTTTGAGGCTGTGGATGAAGGGATTCCAACCTCTGTAAATCCTGTTCTCCTGTGTGCTCTCATAGTTATGCAAAATGACTTTCTGGGAGATGTAATACGAGCTGAAGGAACTGTTGGTGGGTGGATGTGTAAGTAGATGAGACACAGACCCTTCTGGAAATGAAAATACTTTATATATGTGCCATGAGTGCTGTCACAATTATGAGCACCAATGAGTGCCCTTTCTCTTCTTTGAGATCTGGGGTATCGAATGAGGGGGTGGCAGCTCTTACTCTAGGATCTCTCTGAAGCTTACAAAGGCTTGTTCCATGATTCCTATCAGGAGAGAAGCCTGGTACTCTACTATGGAGGTGGTAGATGTCCCAGCACAAAATTCTGCTGAAGTCAAACAGCAATCTTCAGCTCTTCTGAAGACATTTAGTTCAAAATGTGAAAATGTATGCAAGGTGAGGTAAGTAAATAACTAAAAACCTTTCAATAAAGCAGTGAGATAGTGAGGAAAGTTCTGATTGTCCAAAAGTGACTTTAGAGCAGAGGAGTCTTTATTTTTTACGTTTAACACTTTGAGTTCTAAGTGCCTCCATTTAATACTTCAAGTGGTCTACTCCTAAAAGTCAGAATCTCTGGAATTTCTTTACTATGACACCCAACACAAGCTGCTGCTTTAGAAGGCATGGGTGTCACAAAGTTAGGTGGATGGGACATCTCCTAGACCAATGCACAGTTCACATAATGCAGCAACAAAGACAAATAGAAAGCATATGCCACCTTTCAACTCAACAAGCTAGTCTTCAAATACTGTGAGGGCCAAGAGCTGAAAGAATTGATTAAAATTATCAAATAATTAAGGAGATGAGTGTCATGAAATGACCAGGTTTCAGTCCTGCACTAGGTGTGGACCCCCCACCACAGTGTAGAACCCTAACAAGTTCTGGGGAAGTGCACAGATAAAATATCCCACTATGACTGATGAAAGATTAGGGTACAATTCATGCAGCACTCAAAGAATAGAGAAAACATAATTTCTAAATTGATGTTAGAGAACAAAAGATGATGCCAGTGTAATAAACACACTTAAGTACAGTGTGAAAAAGCAAAGAATTATTATAGCTATATAGAAATTATTATGTAGTAACAATATTACAGATACATACTAATTAATTAATTAATTTTTTCGGCTAAGTAAGGGTCTTCAGGAAAGGTTTAAAATCAGTAGGCTGCAGGTATCTGTTCCAAGAGCAGGCTGTTCCTTTTCTTAGGGAAACCAACAACAGCTATACCAGTAGGGAATCACATACTCAAAAAAATTCTTAATATCACCAGAAAAACAAAAGGCAAATATATTTCATTTTCTCTAATGGGCTCATTAAGCAGGATTTCTTCTATTAAGAGAGAATTTCCTTACTAAGAATATGGTAAATTATTTACAAAGCTAAGAATATTACCAAAGGAATACACGAATGTTTCAGGACTCAGGATAAGACCAGAAATTCTGGAGCAAACTGGGTAAAAACAAAATGCCCAATCTATCCATGTGATAGAATTTGATTAAGTTTTACTGGCTTTTTACTTCAATTTCCAATTTGATAGGCCCTACTAAAGCTAAAATTGAACTTCATATACAAAGCTTATGTGGTTATGTTTGTTATTAGCATTGTCTTCCCCGGAGATATTTGGATTTTGTTTAACTGAAAAATAAACAAGTTAAATGCCGAATTGCCTGGCTAAGACAGTTATATGATGTGGTCTTTTCCTTTCATTATTAAGATTGTGAGTTTTGGGATTCATGTTTAGGAGTTTGTGGTTACTTTACTTTAAATCTAATACCATGGACATATAACGTTTTTGTTCAATGTTCTGCTTTTTTTCATATAAAGTTCTGTGTCCTGGCCAATTTATGGCCAGACTTATCCAATAAACAACTTTGTAGGAATGCATTTATAGATTGTTAGAAATATGTGTGGTGCCTGCACTTCTCTCAGCAATAATGTAATGATTTATTTTGACCGTTAATTTAAAGCTATATTATAACAAAAAGGGAAAAGCATTTACATACCACAGAAGTTATTTTCTTAAAAATTAGAAAAATATCAAAAGACACATAGGTCAGGATTAAAAAAATACCTAGCAAGTATAAAGGATTCCTCTGCTCTTGACATTTAAACCCCCTTGATTTTCAAAGGTTAGACAATTAGCACTTGCTGAAAATCAGATCCCTTGCAGGATTCTACCTGAAGCCTTTCTGAAAGTTTTCAGGGTAAATCAAAGAGTAAGCAAGCAACTCAAACAGTAAAGCCTTTTATTTGTCAATGCATGTATCAGAGAGATATCATTTACTACATTATAAAATAGGAGAGAGATGATAGTGCTGTGGAAGCTCCCAGGAATCCAAGGATCTAATTTGCTAGCCATAGGTCATTCTAGCATAAAACAGAGACAGCACCAAACTCTATATATCTTATATATAGGGAGAGGAACAAAAAGTATCCATCAAGAAGACATCAATAAGACAATGCTACTTGATTAGCAGTGTGCCAGATATTGGTATTTTTCACAGTTTCATACTCTCTGTGAAAATGGGAGCTTGTGATGATTTGAAGAACAAGTTGCTAAGCCAGGCATCTAACAATGAGAGTAACTATGTTTTAATGTACTTTAGGTTAATAGGTTTGAGATCAGCACCTATCTGTTAAAGTGAAGCTAATTAAATGAATGTGTAAAACTACTATTCTTCATAAAGAATTTCAGTCACCGACAAACATAAAATGTATTACAAAATTTTTTTCTGATTTTCTGGCATGAAAGAACTGATCTAGTATTGATAAATGTATATAATTTAATAAAATAACCCAGACCTAAATAAAAATTAATTTTGCACTAAAATAAAAGTCCTAGAAGTCACTACCTGCTATTTGTATTTTCAAGTAACTCCCTTTATTCTCAATAGGGCTCAATTTGATGTGCTGCTTCTGCTGGAAAATGAGGCTTTTATTCTGGTTTACTTTGCCTAAACCCCTAAAGTTTTACTCCAAATTTTTCTCTTTCCCCACATCTCATATGCATTTTATCTTTGACTCCTTACACCTTTATCATTTGCCTTGCTTTTCACTGGTTGATTATGGTTCAGTTTACAACTGGAATGTGGAGACTACCCCAAAAATGTGCAATGAAACTCTAACACATTACTCTGAAATGCATTTCCCAAGAGTGTTTTTAAAATTCAAGACACATTAATTTTATCTGAGCACCTCTATCTAGCCAAAGGAGGCTTGAAATTATTTTGAACACTATCATTTGAAATTATTGGAGTGATTACAGTAGAAGTTCGGTTTTTTAATCCAAATTCTATATGCATTTAATGAAATAAATTTATCTTCAGAAAGGGAATATTTTGGACATCCTTCTAATATAATTAATCCAAGCTCTGTTTCAGACATTTATTAGTATGACATACTATAAGAAAATAATTTTGCCTGGGAGTTTTGCACATGACAGGACTGCAATTTCAGATCTTAAATTATCTAATCTTGAAGCAATAATAGTTGTAGTAAAGGATATTCAGTAGCTGCAATACGTTCAAAAATTCTGAACACTTTCAAATTTCACATTCTTTGAAAAGTTATTTGAAAATCCCATATGAAAAGACTAGCAGGGTTTATACCATTAAACATGAACACAAAGCAACTGTTCATTGTCCTTGAGCTTGCAAGATATATATATTTGCTTTCAAGGGGTGCCCTAATATTTGTCATCTTTAACTGAATGAAATCACAGATACTTTTACATGTGGATTTTATTATAAGAATTGGTTTATAAGCCTGCTATTTAACATGATTATATGAATTACGAACTGTGATTTTATTTCTTTTATAATCTCTGTAGAGCTTGCCATTATTTTTACATGTCTGTGTCTGGCATTATGCACCTTTGAAATTGTGCCAGAAATATTTATTGTCCTATTTCTGGCATTCTGGGACTCTTGGTTCTGTTTGGTTTCCAACCAGAACAAGGCTTATTAGCAGATCCAGTTCTTCATACTTTGCTGAAAACAATTTTATATGTAAATTTAATACTTCATTAAAGTAAGCTCTTGTAACAATCAGGAGCATGTATGAAATGCATTCAATGTAGGTAATGTTCTATCTACCATTTGAGCAGTTATCAAAAGCAAAATATATGTACTAATTAGAACTTTCTTTCTCATTGCCTGTCTCCTCCTGCTTGACTAATAAGAAAGCATTAAAAAGCAGTCAGGTTGAGCAGAAATGGGACACTCTTCCTGCACTTGCCTGTGCTCTGCAAGGAAGGCTTGCTGCAGGAACAACAGCACATTCTCATTCACTCCTTGAATCCCATTTACTTGGTTCCAAATTCCATTATTCTTAATCAAGTAAAAATCCTCTTAAGGTCAACAGAAGTTTCATTCAAATTACTTCATAATTTGGCCCTCATTTTGTTGGGGTAGTTTCAACTTTGCCCAGTAGGCACAACCATATTAAAAAGGCTTTTGGAAAGTATTCTTTATTTTATTTAGCTTCAAGGAAATCAATGTTAATAAAATTTAAGGATGTACTTACATGTTTATTAAATAGGAGGAATCCTGTTGGATCACAACTCTAATTTGTTTAAAGAGCAAACTGCTTCAGGAAACAAAAATGTAACTGACTTAGGTATTAGCACAGCTCAAATACTTTTAGTTAGAATAATCACGCTTTCATTTGGAAACTAGGTAAAATTGATTTAGTATGAGTTTTTTTTACAGAACATTGAATTATTGTTTATATAGTAATTTTTATAACTCTAAACATAAATTACTCATTATAGCCATTAAAGGGTCAGAAGCTTGAAGTCATGCCATCATGGAAGGGGAGGTACTTACACATATAAAATAGCTGCTTCTAAAATTTCCTACACGATCTGAAGCATGACTTATCTCAGAGGCAAAACCATGTTTCTGCTTCTC
Source organism: Petroica traversi (assembly GCA_025920805.1). NCBI lineage: Eukaryota > Metazoa > Chordata > Aves > Passeriformes > Petroicidae > Petroica > Petroica traversi. The sequence continues at coordinate 22,716 of JAHLSL010013211.1, forward strand.
ATGTGACAATTTCACACTAGACTTCTTCTGTTTTTTCATGAGATCTTAATGGCAAAACACATTTACTTCAGTATTGTTAAGAAATCACTTGCCTAATTCATTGTGCCACAAAAAAAGCCCAAAGTTTAAGCATGCTCCTAAACATATTGTCAGAGATGTACACTCTCAAATTAAGAAGAGCATCTAATTTCTACTTTAAACTTGACTGTCTTCCAAGCATAGAAAAGGGTATCAACCAAGAGGCTTAAGATACAGTATATATATAGTTAATGATTAAATTAATTAATTTAATGATTTTAAATGTTTACATTTGTGACAAAGCAATAATCTGAAAAATAACCATAGAAATAATAATAGTAAAAATTGTAATAATAACTATATAGTTATTAATTCCTATGTAACAATAGCAACAGTAACAACAGAAACAGTTGCCATGACAATAACAAAAGTAAGTAGTAGTAATAATATTAATATTATTAACCAAAAGCAAAGATCTTAATCACAACAAGACTACTTTATGGAGTGGAAAAGTTGGTTTGGGCTTTTTCTGATGACTGTATGCAACTGCTAGGAGATTTTTATATGAGCCTTTCACTTGAAATAATATCTTTTGACCTGATGGATTATATATTTCTTTTTGCGGTAATAATTTTTTGACAAGAGTCAGATGCAAAGGACTTAATGAAAGTGATGGAGCATCCAAATGCCTTTCCATGAGGAAATTCCAAATTCCTCCAAGGGAACTGGAGGCAACTGTAAGAATATAGACATCTGAATACTCCAAATACTATAGCTGGACCAGAACATCAAAAGAAGCATATACTATTACATATGAAATACTAAATCAAAAATTGGATATTGTTCTCCGTGCTCTTGCTGTAGAACACATTATTAAAGCACATCTTGTCAAAATATATCACTGAAGTTAATCCAATTTTGAGCTTTCTTAAAAGCAGCTACCAATTTATATCTTCTTTCAGGCCTCCACTCCTTACAGCACAGTAATTCCCTCTGCTAGGGATCTATCTGTCCCTTGTAATATCAACCATTTTCTCTGGCTCTTTTACAGTCCCAGTCCTAACTGAAACTTGCAACAAAATAAGAACAAGAAAATAGTCTGGAGTCATCATAATCCATCACATCAGTTAAGACCTAAGTAGAAGTTTTGATGTAACTTTTACTACAGATACATCCACACAAAATTTATTAATTGCATACACATCTCTTGCATTGGTAAAAAGAAATTCTTCCTATATTACTTTTACAAATATTTATAAATAAAATATAAATATAAAATATAAATAAGCATAATTATATTTTTCCCAAAGCTGAATTACATAGGACATTCAAAAAATGTGGGTAAGTTGCTATGTGTGTGCCATTTATGAAATACCAGCAAGCACTCATTCTGTTCAAGATGCAAAGAAAACAGATTCCTCAAGATACATGGTCCATTGTTCTCCAGATTTAATTCTGGTGTCCACTTACTCCACTGGCTGTGGCACCTTCCACTGAGGATGGGATGTCAGGATGCTGCAAAGCTGACACGACCTTTGTTCCACCAGTGGCGGGAGAGCAGCTTTGCAGGTGGAGGGCAGAGTGAGGAGAGCCTGGACTGTGTCCCTAACAGCCTGGGCTTGCTTTACTCGCTGAGGTGCCCACAAGGCATGAGGAAGAGGCCTGGAGTGAAGCTGTGCTCTTGAGGAGTCCCCTGTGGGTGCAGCAATGAGCACAGAACACCAAGGCACACCAAGTAACTGGGACACAGTACCCCAGTTTCAGCCTGAGCAATGCAATGTACAGCAGCATTTAATTCCCAAAAACTGGGACGTGAAGAACTGGTGAGGTGGCACAGAGTACAGTCAGAGTGGTATAGGTATAGGTAGTGAAATTTGTGATCTTTCTACCATGTACATACCTTCATTTTCTGCAATTACATCTCCATTTGCAATGTAAACAACAGAAATGGCTCTGTTTCAGCATCCAAAATTCCCCAGCATCCATGTGGCCTCACCAGCCCCAAAGTCCAAAAGGGTTAGTTTTAAATAAAAAATCTCAAGCAAACAAAATTTGGCAACACTAAATTTGTCTTAAATAGACAGCATTTTCCAAATGATGTACAGACCCATATATGTATTTAGAAAAATAAATTGGACTACTAGGCTACATATATTGATAAAATATAGGAATGCTACAAATTTTACCATGGAAAATCTCTTCTCAGTAGCAGTCTTAGGGTGTGAGACCAAAATATTTTAAAAGAAGCTTATTGTTTGATTTTTAAAATAAGTTGACTGTTCAGTGTTCTGCATTTAGAGGGACTGAAAGCGCTAAATGCTGCCTTTGATGCTGGGGAAAATTCTGAAGATGTACTCTGCTGCTAGAGTGGTTATGCAAAGTCAGGTTAAACACTAATCCCACTGATAATGAATGATTTTGAAGGGAATCTATTTAAGAGTTTTAAATACTCTGTAGGGGGCAGTTTTGAACCAGATTAATGAAAATTTTAAGCTGGCTGATTCAAAGTTATGTTTTTATACTCAGTTTTATTATCCTCAGCAGCTACACGGGCACAATTTCTTTTTTTTTAGGTAGATCCTGGTGCTTAAGCAAACAGGGAGCTGCATGCTATTGTATAACACCACCCAGCTGAGAGGCTTACCTGCATGTAAAGTTCAGTAACGGTAGCTAACAATACTTTTTTTTTTTTAATTACCAGTTACAGAGATCCATAACTGAATAGCAATGATTAGAACTTCATGGCAGAGGTCTGCATAGAAACCAGCTCTGCAAAAGGGTCCAAGGACAGAAGTAGAGTTTGGGATCTCCATCACAATTCTGGTTCAGCCCTGAATCAGGAATCAATTTTGCTGTGACTTGAAAGTATTCATGACATTTCCAGAAAAAAGCAAAAAGCAAAAAATGCAGCAGATTCTTGGAGATAGCAGTGTTGCCTGTAGCGTTTTCAAATGCTTTTAAATATGGTATCTACATTATTTACATTTATTTTAAGTGGATATGATGCTAGACCATGGAAAAGATGTCAGCACACTTAAACGTGTTAGCCTAAAGATGAAGATTTAAATCAGCCTCTCTCCAGCAACACACCCCTTTGAAGTATCAAAGCCAGAAGTGGACTATAGATGTATTTGATCTGCAACAAAAAAAGAAAGAAATCCTCTCAGCAAAGTGATAGTCATTTTTACAAGAGTTTAAGTAGAAGTGGCTTTAAGTGCAACCTGAAGAGAAGGAGAGGCTCAGTCCATGAGTCTTTTTTCTACTTGGAAAGGTAGAACAGTCTAGGCCTCAATGAGAAAAATGAAGTTGTATATGTAGGTGACCTCTGTGATCAATAGCAGATATTTCCAGCAGAGTCAGTGGCTCTTCATTGCCCACCATTATTTTGATTTGAATGAGGTGTCTTGAAGCTGGTTCAAAACCACGATTCACAGCTCAAGTTACTTACTTGATACTGTTATCATGTAGAGCAGCATGATTTCAAGGAACACTGGCAGGAACTAAAATGATCAACTTCCCAATGTCCAAGAATGAATGCCTGGCAGCTGATCAGTCCCAGCACCTCTGCCACTCAAAGCCTGAAGCTCATTGTGTTGCCTGGACAGGTGGTGGGATATCTTTTTTGTTCTCTCTCTGCCTAAAAGCTTTGCAGATTCTTTTTGAGTTTTAATTAGTTTTAAAATGCATGTACAGGATCTGGCTGGGATGAAGTCAATTTCCTTCACAGCAGCCCATATCCTGCTGTGTTTTGTATTCTGTGACTAAAACTGCACTGATGATAGTGCAATATTTTGGCCTTGCTGAACAGGACTTGCACAGCATCAAGGCTTTACCTTTCTCATGCTCTGCTCCTGTAGAGAGGAGGCTGGGGGTAGGCAAGAATTTTGGAAGGGGAAACAGCCAGGACAGCACACCCAAACTGGCCAAGGGGATATTCCATACCACATAGAGTCACGTTCAGCAATAAAACTGGCATTGCAGAAAAGGAAGGTGGTGGTAGGGGTTTGTCTTACAGGATCATCAGTTGCTGGAAGACTTGCTGGGCATCACTCTGCCTTATGGAAGTGGTTGGTTATTTCCCTTGCATCACTTTTTTCCCCTCTTGCATTCACCTTAACCCAACCTATGAGCTCTCTGACTTTTCCTAGTATCTCCCCCATTTTTCTGAGAGGGAAAGAGCAGGAGCTTGTGTGGATATTTACCTGCTGACTAGGATCAACCTACCACAGCTGGAAAAAACCCAACATTTATAGGCTGTATTATGATGCACTGTTACATACAACAAATTCAACAATGCAAGGTCAGCTGAAGATGCACAGCTTTTGCACGGGAATTCTTCTACAGGGCATTTTGAAGGACTTTATTCCACATCTACGCACATGCACCCACTCGTGTTACTGTAGTGTGCACAGGCCATGTCAGGAAGATTGTGCAAACAGAGCAAGTGTTTATTCTCTGCTCCCGTGTCCTCTCGGAACGAGGCAAGGGAGGGTGACAGCGACGTAAGAAAGCTGATGAAAGTAGAGCACCAAGGGAGAGGACACTGTTATTACAGTAATGTGATTTAAAGAAATACAGACTTCCGCTTCTCTCCAAAGATATTCCACACACGCCGGCTGGAACGGACGTGACAGTGAGCGCATCCCTGTGACCCTAAGGGGACTCCAGCGCCTGCCAGAACACACATCCATCCCGGCAGCTCTGCCAGCGCTGCTCATCGGCTGAACACGAGCGTCAGGAGGCCCGCAAACCTCCCCATCACAGTTTGACCCTCCCGCTCCTCGGTGTTTGTGTCAAAACGCCTTTACTTTCTGTAAACAGAGACCCGCCAGAGCCGCAGGAAGACGCGCTTGGCTCCCCGGCCCGGCCGGCGGCGAGCGCCTTCCGACACCC